>JBBCBC010000004.1:36860712-37088523 GCA_037126765.1 Stenogyne calaminthoides | reverse complement strand
ATATCATTGTCAAAATTAGAGACAAATTTTTACTTTCGCGCAAATTTTATTAACCGTCAGAAAACCATTGCTATTTGCGACGATTTTAGTTAAGGTCGCTAAAAACCATCGTTAAAACACGTGTTTTTTGTAGTGGCCCCTAAACTAGTGGCACAACTAAATAAGTCCAAATTATTTTTTATGTTTTATTGATTAAAAAGTATGACCCCTAATTAATCTATTCCAATGAACAATTTTAAACATGTATTAAGGTTTAATTCATAGAACGCATTAACAAATTAACACAATAGAGCAAAAATCATAGTATATTTTAAGTTTCTTATTCCTAAAGTAATCTGCTCTAAATAATCACATAAATATAAAAAGTCGAATTAAAGTTGATAGTTGACGCGTCCTCCTTCTTTCCTCTCGAGGAGCACAACAGGCAGCTAATAATTTCGAAGTGAACTCAATACTAATACGGTAAATCTCTATAAATTAATATTCTATAAATTAATAAATTCTTTAAAATAATAAAATATTTCGATCTCGGCTTGGACCTTTGTAAAAAATCATCAAATTCGATAAAATAATAAGATAATATTTTTTAGAAAAATCCCTTTATAAATATTAGGTCCCATTAAAACTCTAAATTAATAATTCATAAATATTACAATTATAAATATTATGGTTATTTGCTAAAATATGAATCTATTGTTACTTGATTTTTTTTTCTTAAAATTGTAGCTTGATTAACTTTCAAACGATATTTTTCATCAACTCACTCTTGTAAATCTTCTTGGGAGAAGAACATTCAACTACAAAGTCACCTAAAACATTACAACCAGGTACAAAGTGCAGAAAATTTCTGCACTTTAGTTCAATTTTGAACTATAGTACGGCGTACTTTAGTTCAAATTTCTGCACTTTGTACCTGGTTGTAATGGTATCCTAAATCTTGTATCTAACTGTAATTTTCTCAATCTTTTTTAGTGCATGTGGGATGTTCTCTCTTATACTCACATAATGTGTTACGCATTTGATCATTCATGGATGATTTTGCGATATCTTTTAGATGAGAAGACATGGTTGGGTGTTATGAATTATTTTATGAAAAAAATTACAATTAGATACAAGATTTGAGTACAAATAACAACCAGGTACAAAGTGCAGAAAATTTAAACTAAAGTACGATCCTTTAGTTTAATTTTTTTGCACTTTGTTCCTGGTTGTAATTTTTTAGGTGACTTTGTAGTGGAAAGTTTTTTTCCCTTATTTTATTTCCATATTGAGATTTATATTGTATATGTTTCATTCATCACGCATGAATATATTTAATTGGCTATAATAGTTATTTAAGTGCAATAAATTAATGTAAGCATGTATATTTAAGTAATTTCAATGAATTGATACATGCGTCCATGAATATAATAGTTAATTGTATACAATGAATTGATATTATACATGAATATATTTAATTAATTACAAATAATTGGTTGATGCATGAATATATTAATCAATGAAACATATATGAATTCATTTATTTTTAATATATATGTACTAAATTTGCTGAATTTAAAAAGTCTCTCTTTTAATTAATAAAATATTAACTTATCGATATATTAATGTCTCTAAATTAATAAAATTTCATGGTCTCAAGATTATTAATTTATAGAGGTTTTACTGCACTAAATAAATGTGACCACAAAAATCTGACACGTATACACATTAATTTAAATGAAACTGAGGACCGTTAATTAATAACGAAAAAGACTTTGTTGTGATCCCATGAGTTTCGACGAAATTTTGATAATTCAGGTGGGGCAACTCAACTCGCTGTACATAAACCCAGTCAACATTTATTTCTATAAATTCTCCAGCTGATTAATCCTTGAGTATCTACCATCCAAACGAGAATTAATTAGTAGTAAAAATTATGGCAGAAGTTGCCGTTGGCGCAGCACTTGCGTTGGTCCAAATCGTCTCACCTTTGATCGAAAACCTTGATTCCCAGAAAAATGGCCGAAAGATGGATATAAAAAACATGCAAAGTTGGCTTAGTACAATGAAGGCTTTCCTGGAAGACAATTGCGGGCGTGAGGGGAGCAGAATGCTGGAAGATTCGAGATATTGCATACAATATCGAAGATGTTCTAGAAGAGTTTGTTCTTCACTCGCCGCCCTATACATTCCACAACCACAAATTTACAAAAAAGATTCACAAATTTGCGCACCATGTCCATCGTTTTTTTCCAATGCACGGTATCTCGGAAAAGATAGCGAGCATCGGGCGAGATATTGAAGATATCAAAGAACAGACTGCAGCTCTCTCTGTACGAAGTTCGGGCTCACAATCACTGTCCAGCTGTACGCTCAGAATTGGGCGTCAGATGGCGAGTAGTACTCTTCTCCTGGATGAAGAAATGGTGGGCTATGAAAAGCCTAGAAAAGAATTTACGCGCCAATTGGTGGATGGAGAGACGAGGCTGCTCACGCTAGCCGTGGATGGCCCGAGTGGCTCTGGAAAGACAACATTCGTCAAGAATGTGTTTTTTGGAGAAAGAGATTCAGGGAAAATTCGATTGCTATGCTTGGGTTCGTGTTTCGAACCGTTTTGAGGTTGAGGAGTTGTTGATTAGTATTCTCAAACAGATGTGCGGTTCGATGAAGGTGTCATATCCAGGGGAACAGGACGGTTCAGCCACGTCGGAGAAGCTAAGAAGGCACCTTTCTGGGAAAAGGTACATGGTTGTTCTTGATGATGTATGGAGACGGGACAATTTGAATAGCATAAAGAATGAATTCCCTGATTCAAATTGTGGGAGTCGAATAATTTTGACAGCTAGGTCTTCGAAATTGGCATCTACATGCGCGTCGTCAAGTCAGTACGTGCATACTTTAAAGCATTTGGAGTGGGAAGAAGGGTGGAAACTCTTTTGAAAAAAAGGTTTTCCCAGATAACAATGGGGTATGCCCTCCTGATTTGAAGGAAGCGTCGGTGAAAATCGTGAAAAGATGCGAAGGGCTGCCCCTAGCTATTGTGGCTGTAGGTGGGGAGCTTGCAAATAAACAGAGACTTCCGAACGAGTGGAAAAGGTTTAACGACAATCTTGGTGATGAAATGGGTGAAGATTCCAATCAGTGTGTCATCGTCAACGGTCTGTTGCTTAGCTACATGGATCCGTCCACCAATCTCAAGTGTTGTTTCCTCTACTTCAGCATCTTCCCTGAGGATTACTCTGTGAAACGGGGAAGGCTCGTACGTCTCTGGGTTGCTGTGCGCTTTGCCATGGAAACAGACTATAAGACAGCAGAGGAGGTGACAGAGGAGTATCTCAACGAACTCATTCAAAGAAACTTGGTTCATGTTTCTGATTGGGATTTCGATGGCCGCCCTGGAAATTGCCAAGTGTTGAACCTTATTCACAAGTTTGTCATCAAAAAATGCAAGGAAGAAAATTTTGCATCAATTTTTCCCAGGGAGAAGGCGGGGTTGACTCAGAAGATCCGACGTCTATCTGTCCACGACGATTGCTCCAATTTTCCCGGAAATAGTGACTTGTTTGTTGTTCGTTCCATTTTTTTATCAAGGTATGTAACATATCATTGTAGATACTTCTTTTTTACGTTCCTTTTCTAACATACAAATATTTTTATGCACCAGTTACACCGTTTAATTCAAGTGTATATTAAATGGTATTAATTGTTTTCACTTTTCACAAAACAACAATATTAGTTGTTTTCAATGAAAAGTAATAGTTATGCACCAAAGCTTTACTTTTTTTAACATGTTTATTTATTATTTTTCCAGGTTGATTAATAAACCCGACCTTGATTTTGAAAGACATTTAAGCAGACTCGTGTTGCTTAGAGTCTTAGACTTTGAAGGTGCACATCTCACAGAATTTCCCAAGGACATCACCCGTCTCACCCTTCTAAAATACCTGAGTCTTAGAAAGAATGAAATAAAGACTATTCCCAGTTCGATAAAGAGCCTTTCTTACCTCGAAACCTTAGACCTAAAACAAACCGAAATCACTGAGCTTCCACGGGAAATATCACACCTGCACAGCCTCTGCCACCTCTTTGTCTACAAAATCGACCCAGTCGACTCGGCTCAAGGCGTTAAGGTGCACAAAGGAATCGAAAACCTGACAAGTCTACAGGATTTATCTCTTGTAAAGGTTGGTCCAGAGGGCGCCGGCATCCTAAAAGACATGAGAAAACTTACCCGTCTTAGAAAGCTGGGACTCACGGGGCTCAAGATTGAACACGGTAAAGATTTGTGTGCAGCTGTTGAATCGATGCCGAATATGAGAACTCTGGATTTAAGCGCAGCCACAAAAGACGAGTTTCTTGACGTGGGAGAGATGAAAAATCCTCCTCAGAGTCTGCAACGTCTATACTTGAAAGGCCACCTGAGAGAGTTTCCAAGCTGGATATCCTCGCTAAATAATCTGCTCCGGATTGGTCTCAAGTGGTCTAAAATGAAGGACAGTCCATTGTGGGCCCTTGAGTGCCTTCCCAATCTAATGGAGCTTCAGCTGGTGGACTGTTGTACCAGGGATGAGCTGTTGTTCGAAGGTTTGTGTTTCAAGAAGCTGAAGATTTTGGTGATTGAAGATTTTACCAAACTTGAGACAATTGTGATACGAGATGGAGCAATGCCTCAGCTTAGGAAGATATCAATTGGGAAATGCTCGCAATTGAAGACCTTTCCCATGGGGTTGCATAATCTTATCGAGATTGAGGAGTTGAGTCTGTATGACATGGCCGACGAATTCATGGCTCAGACTCAGGATGGACGGTGAAGATCAAGGAGTGGGTTAAACACATTAATTCCTGTTGTTCATTCTACTTGGCAACTCCAGGATCTTTCTGTTTGTTTGTAAAATTATTTGAGACGCTTTACTTGTTTACCAGAACATCTCTGTTTGGTTAAGTAATTGATTTTCCTTGGGTGTATATTTTTCAGGAAAACTAATCACAATATGTTATGTGATTTCCAAAACCAATACATAATATGTATTTCCAGAAATATTTGTATGTAAAATAATTGATTTATAAGCTTGAGTGGGCTTTGCCATCCGCGTCTTGCATATACAGACCATAATATAGTTGTTTGAATAACACATGTTATTATTTAGGAAGAATCTTCATTTTTTATTGCATTCGATAATATGTATGAGAAGCTGGTGTATCGGGAACCAAATCAGCAATAGCAGGAACAAAATGATTTGGACGGCGAGAGGGGAATATCTAATTATAAACGTTGTTCTTTGGATGATGGATTGCAATAGAAAGATGTTTGGTAAATTTTGATTGCGTGTGCCCGCACATGTATATCTCATGTCCTTTTATCCTACACATGCTGATTACTTCTTTTATTTCTTTAAGACGGGGATATCTGATACTATTGTGGACCTGGTGAGTAGTAGAACTACATCAAAGGGAGAATAATTCTGAAGAATGTGAAGGTGCAATCATCTTGGAAAGTCCGGTACACTACTTCTATTGTTGAATTGGAGTAATGACTTGCTCATTCTCTTTAGACCAGGTTAATTGTGTTTGGCTCAAGTTCTGTTCGATCAGGCCACCCTGTGTAGCTTTCGCTACACCAGCGATGCAATCATATAATCCGTCAACATATAGTCACAATAAATAAATAGAGTAATACAATCCAAATTAATTGTGTACAATTATTGGCAAATTATTACCCATTCTACCCAACACTTTTTATACATGTGGTTATACAGATTTTGAGTTCTCCCTGACATTCTCTAAAATGTATATTGAACTTAAAGAATCAAATATCAAATGGGATAAAATTTCTACCAATCATGTCTTATACGTTGACATTGATATTTTAGCGATGCTTGTGCTACAACACGAAATATCCACGGGGATAACAATATTAAAATGTTACATTTATGCACACTTTTTTTAATAACAATATTATTACCTAGATAAAAAAAAAAAAAAAAAGTACTGAAAACACAAGGAATCACACTTTTATTTTTTTTATCTGAAAATCAATTACTGGATGAAACCACTTACTCTAACGGAGCTATTCTTGCAAGTTGCAACAATAGGTGAAGCAGCTTCAATTTGAGAAACAAACAGAATTAAGGTTTTCAGATGACCGAGTCTGGCCATTGAAAGAATGAATGACAGGAACGCGTTGCACCCACTTTCGATCTTTACCGTTGATTCTAAGTCGATCTACGAACTCCTCAGCCATATCACACAGAGTCAGTTCTTGAAGCTTGGTGAGATACTTCAAGCTCGGTGGACACGTCTTCATTTGAGGGCATCTACGAATCGATACCTTTTTAAGTTGAGGCATCGCTCCATTTTGAATCACAATTGCGCGAAGTTTGGTGAGGCCTTCAATCTCTAAGCGCTTCAGCTCCTTGAAACCCAAAGCTTTGAATGTCAGCTCTTGTTCAATACAACAATCCAGCAGATGTAGCTCCATTAGATGGGGAAGGCCTTCGAGGGCCTGCAATGGGCTTTTGTCCATTTTAGACCACATGAGACGAATCCTGAGCAGATTATTGATCGAGGAAATCCAGCGTGGAAATTCTTTTAGGCGACCTTTCAAGTACAGACGCTGCAGAGTCTTAGGAGGATTTGTCATCTCTCCTACTTCAAGAAACTCTTCTTTTGTGGCCGCACGTAAATCCAGAGTTGTCAGATTCTTCATCAATTCTATAGCGGCACACAAATGCTTACCGTGTTCCCTCTTGAGCCCCACGAGTCCTAGCTTTCTAAGTAGGGTGAGTTTTTTCATGTCTTGTAAGATGCGACCGTTTTGGCCAAGTTTGACAAGTGTCAATTCCTGTAGTTTTGTTAGGTTGTCGATCCCTTCATAAACCTTAGCACCTTTAACTGAGTTGAACTTATCATCATCACCTTCAACTGAGTCAATTTTATAGACAAAGAGGTGACAGAGCTTGCGCAGAAATGATATTTCTTTTGGAAGCTCTGTGACGTCAGTTTGTTTAAGGTCTAAAGTTTCAAGGTAAGAAAGGTTCTTTATGGATTTGGGAATCACCTTTATTTTAGTGTTTCTGAAACTAAGTAACTTTAGAAGGGTGAGGCGGGCGATGTCCTTGGGGAATTTGATTAGAGGCGCACCTTGCACTTCTAAGACTCTAAGAAACTTGCGCTTGCATAAATCTTTCTCAAAATCAGCAGGGGCAGGTTTACTGATCAGTTGAAAATACAATACATGATATGTTAGCAATTGTACCTTGACAAAAAAGAAAGACATAATTGTCGACAATATTAACGTACCTCAATAGAATCATGGAACGAACGCCACAAAAGTCACTATCCTCATGATCAGGAAAATGCGTGTAATCCTTGTGGTTGTGGACAGACAAACGCCTGATCTTCTTGTTTTCACTTTTAATCTCTCTGGGAAAAATTGACACAAAATTATCATCCTTGCATTTTTGAATGATAAATTCGAGAATAAGGTTCAAGACTCGGCAGTTTTTAGGGCGGCCATCTAGATCCCAGTCGGAAACATGAACCAGGTTCCTTTGAATGAGTTCATTGAGATACTCCTCTGCCACCTCCTCTGCTGTCTTATAGTCTGTTTTCATGGCAAAACGTTCAGCTACCCAGAGACGTATGAGCCTATTTCGGTTAACAGAGCAACCCTCCGGAAAAATACTAAAGTAGAGAAAACAACACTTGAGATTTGTTGACAGATCCATGTAGCTAGGCATCAGAGCAATGTCGATGACACACAGGTTGGAACCGCTCCTGATTTCATCTCCAAGATTGTTGTGAAATCTTTCCCACTCGATGGGAAGTCTCCGTTTGTTCTTGAGAGCACCGGCTACTGCCACAATAGCCAGAGGCAGCCCTTCGCATCTTTTCACAATTTTTACCGATGAGTCCTTCAAGTCAACGGGGCATTCCCCCTTAATTTCGGGGAAGGCCTTCCTGCAGAAGAGTTTCCACCCTTCAGGGCAGTCTAATTTTTCCAATTTGTACACGTGCTGGCTCGAAGATGCACAAGTGGAGGCTAAATTTGAGGACCTAGTCGTGATGATTATTCGACTGCGACGATTTGCATCAGGCAATGCGTTGTTGATGTAATCCCAGTGGTCCTTTTTCCAAACATCATCAAGAACAACGATGTACTTCTTTCCAGAAAGGTATTTTATAAGCATTTTCGACATGGTTGAACCGTTATCTTCCCCTGCATATCTCGAACCACAGAGCTGTTTGAGTATATTAGCCAAGAGCTCCTTAACATCACAGCTGCGCGAGACATGAACCCAAGCGTGGCAATCGAACCGCCGCTTGGTTTCTTTGTTCGAGAAAACATTCATGACGAATTTCGTCTTCCCAGAGCCAACGGGACCATTCACGGCTAGCCTAAGCAGCCCCTTCTCTCGATCGAACAACTGGCGCATAAATTCAGTTTTGGGCTTTTCATAGCCCACCATTTCATCATCAAGGAGAAGAGGACTTACAGTGTGATTAATCGTGGATGTTCCGCTTGATGATGATGATGTTTGTGGATTCAGATCTCTAAAAGGGAGCTGTGCTATAATAATTTCTATAGCATGGTTGATTTCTTCACTCTTTTTGAATATGGCATGAAGTGGAAAGCCATGATGGACTTGGTGGGCGAAATTGTGAATCTGGCGAATGATTTTGTGGTCGTGGAATGCGTAGGGCGGGGAGTGGAGAACAATCTCCTCCAGAAAATCTTCAATATTATAAGCAATGTCTCGAACTTTGTTCTTCTGATCTTCCAGCATGCTGCCCCCTTCATGCCCGCAATTGTCTTCCAGGAAAGCCTTCATTGTACTAAGCCAACTTTGCATGTTTTTTATATCCATCTTTCGGCCATTTCTCTGGGAATCGAGGTTTTCGATCAAAGGTGAGACGATTTGGACCAACGCAAGTGCTGCCCAAACGGCAATTTCTGCCATAATTTTTACTATTAATTAATTCTCGTTTGGATGGTAGATACTCAAGGATTAATCAGCTGGAGAATTTATAGAAATAAATGTTGACTGGGTTTATGTACAGCGAGTTGAGTTGCCCCACCTGAATTATCAAAATTTCGTCGAAACTCATGGGATCACAACAAAGTCTTTTTCGTTATTAATTAACGGTCCTCAGTTTCATTTAAATTAATGTGTATACGTGTCAGATTTTTGTGGTCACATTTATTAATGCTTTTGATATCGATATTTTGGACATTTTTTTGGGAATTAAGGGTTTCGAGGTAAGGTGAGACGATCTTGACCATCACCAGAGCTGCGGTAACAGCAACTTCTGCCATAATTTGGATGGTAGATGCTCTCAAGGATTGATAAGCTGGAGAATTTAAATAGATCACTGCAATGGCCCGGTTGAGTTGACCCACTTCCACTTGGGTTATCAAATCTCGTCGAAACTAGTGGTGAGATTGGAACAGATATTTTTGTAAATTATAAGGATCCTCATGTAAATTAATATAAGCATATGTCAGGTTTTAGTCGTCACATGAAATGCTATTAATTATCATGTTAGCGTGGTTGCCTGGTAAATTCCTGGAAATTAAGCAAGGGGATCGAGAAGACACACAACAGGTTGCATGCAAAGACAATTAATTAATGTTGACATGACGCCAGACAACGACAACTATCTACTTTAGAATATTGTCACATGCATTTTGGGTAGATTTTTGTTTTGAAAGTGACGGTAGTAGTCGGAAACATGTTACTTGGTCAAAAACTAATGTGTAGAAATGATCTAGTTGGAATATGACTACGGGCGTGTTTTGAACTACTTAAAACAACATTTAAAAGCACTTATTTTCAAAGCTCCTTCTCACAGCTTTTAAAAATAAATGCTTCTGAAAGTTGTTTTAAGTGTTTCAAAACACACCCCAAAAAAGGCAACTTGGGTTCAAGATTTTTCATCAGCAAATAAGCCAATCCAAGAAATGCGACCTTTTGTCCTGGATTTTAAATTTTAATAAGCAATAAGGTTTAAAGAAAATAACAATATTATGTACTTCATTTAAATATTTATTTCTATCTTTTTTTTAAAACTAATCAATTACAATAGTTTCCTAACATAATCAACTAGTTTAGCTCCAGCGTATTACGCTGTTCTTTAAGTAAAAATACAATATTCATAATATATAATATATTTAATAATAAAAATATAATTATGTGCATAAATGCATTAAATATGAAATAATAATTGTTTAGGGTATATATTAATATATTTACTTAACAATTATTGAAATATAATTATTATGTCAAATTCTACCAATTTTGCAATTGACCTTAATTTAAATTTGAGTATTTTTTAAAAAAAAATATTTCTTCAAATTGGTTGTTGAATGGCTGAGGAGAAAAAGATTGTGCTTAATATATGAAAATTAACGAAAAACATCTTTCTAAAAATTATGTGTAGTGCACATGAATAAAATGGAGAGAAAATTTGGCTTGAAAAATTAGTTCGGCGGTTTAAATGTAATAAAATAATAATTTGTATAGTTTAGTGCAACAAAAGATAGTTAGGTCTTTAGATACAATTGCAGATTGATAGTTTAGTGGATTTAGTGCAATTAAACATAAATATGATGTGTTATAACTGATGTGAGAAAGATATAAAAACGATAAATAAACCGAATAAATCAACACCGAAATTTTACGTGGTTCACTAACAATTTGTTAGCTACGTCCACGGGCAGAAGATATGATCTCATATATTATTCAGAACCGACGACAATATACAACTCAAATTGGAATATAAATGATAACCCCTAACTGATTGCGCCTAAGTTAATAAGCCCAAAACCGAAACCGACTAGGCCTAAATTAATAAGCCCAAAACCGACTGATGCACTTGTATCAAAGAGGCATGGGCTTCTTAAATAACATTAGGAAGCCCTTCACCTTTTTCCATAATCCGATGTGGGACAGAATATGACTTCTTATAGGATTAGGAAGTCCTCCAACTTTTGATACAATCCGATGTGGGATAAAACAAAACTTCTTTATTTTACACAATTCCAACAAATCTCCACCTTGGTAAAATAACAGAAAACTTCATTGTGTCCACCTTGACTTGAGTCCTCTCACAGATCAACAGATGTACCAGATGCATCATAAAAGTGCCAGACGTACGAGCAACTCCTCGTACACAGATTTGCCCCCAAGACAGGGCAACTAACAGATTTTAATATTTAACAAGTTCAAACAGTGTTGGAACTTGTTATTTGGAACCGGCTTGGTGAACATGTCAGCTGGGTAATCAGCAGTCCCAGCTTTCTTCACTTTAACCCTCTTCTCACTTCTCATAAAATGATACCTGACATCAATATGTTTCGTTCTCTCATGATGAACTTGATCCTTGGCTAAACATATTGCACTCAGACTGTCACAAAATACAGTTGCATAATCATGATGTAGACCAAGATCACTAACCAGCCCTTTCAACCAGATTCCCTCTTTGGCTGCTTCAGTCAAGGCCATGTACTCTGCCTCTGTAGTAGACAAAGTAATTGTAGGCTGCAAGGTTGCCTTCCAACTTATAACAGATCCACCAAGAGTAAAAGCATAGCCGGTCATAGACCTTCTACTACCAACATCTCCCGCATAATCAGAATCACAGTAGCCTGAAACTAAACAATTCGTATCACCTCCATAAATGAGACCAACATCAGATGTACCTCTAAGGTACCGAAATATCTTCTTCACAACCTGCCAATGTTCCTTTCCAAGTTGAGCCATAAACCTGTTGACAACACTAACAGCATGTGCAAAATCAGGTCTAGTACAGACCATATCATACATCAAACTCCCTACTGCACTAGCATAGGGAACCTGAGACATGTACTCCTTCTCCTCAACAGATTTAGGAGCGAAAGCAATAGACAAATAAATATGTGCAGCACTTCAAGCATCAATAGGTTTAGCTGTAGACATACCTAACCTTGATAATATCTTCTGAATATAATCCTTCTGTGAAAGGACAAGCTTCTTCTGACTTATATCCCTATGAATCTCCATTCCCAATATTTTCTGGGTAGCACCCAAATCCTTCATCTCAAACTCAGCACTGAGAAGACCTTTTAGCTTCTGAATATCTGACTTGTTCTTTGCAACTATCAGCATATCATCAACATATAAGACCAAGTAGATAAATGAATCATCATCCAGCTTGTTGTGATACACACAACTATCATACGAACTCCTATTGTAGCCTAGATGTGTCATATATGTTGGATTTTAGAGACACGTAAACACGTAATACATGAGCAGCGGAAATAAATAGTTCACCAACAACGAACACGTAATTACATAATTGAATACGTATAAATATAAAGAGAAATCTTACAGTAAATCGTACGCATATTTCTCTACTATGGTATCCACATAATTCCCATTCACGGACTTACACAGAATTGCCAGCGTTGAATCCGAGACAGAATTTGCTAGGAAAATTCCTATTCTAGATTTTATAGAGAAAAATGAATTAACGTTGTTTGTGAATTCCCAAGAGCTCATATATATAGGGAATGCCCAGTTTAAATCTTAAGCCAACCTGATTAGGAAATAAAATCCCTAATCTTATAAAATAAATCTCTCAAATTTATTTCCCATATATAAAATCTCTACGGATTTAATTCTCATGTATATCAAATCTCTACAGATTTGATTCCATATATATTAAATCCTATAATAATATTCCATATATTATTATTGGGAATCCTATTTAATTAAATCCAATTTAATTAAACATTAATAATAATTAATTCTAAATTAATGTATTATTAATTAATTCTCCATAAATTAAATATTAAATCCAATTTAACATTTAATCAATCAACTATAATCCGTAAAAGGAAACTACTTATTGAGTGACCCATAGGCCCTCATATATCGAGCGATTAGTCAAACTAATAGTCTTAATTGAACCCTAGATAATAAATCAGACATTCTCAATATATGAGGTACGTTGCGAGAAACGTGCAACTACCTGTAACTGAAACATGGGCTATTACGATTTCCTCCTCTCATTCACAAATACTCGATTAAGTCTTGAACATGATGAAGTGTCTATTCAAATAACTTAATCATATTATCTCTAATCACTAATTGATCATGTATGTCACACTTAGCCACAAAGTCTAAGTTGACGTGCATCGATCGATGTCTTAGGTCCAATTATGATGAGAAGACGAGTATTCTCTCTAAATCCACTTTGAGGAATGAATCATATTCTTGGCTCAACTACCACGCACATGTACTTCGTGATGAACCCAATCCAAGCCATATCTACCCATGGAAGGGTGCAAGTGTTGGTCATGGTCAAAGTTCATCATCCCACATATGTAGTGCGTATTGACCTCAAGTTAAAGGAGTATCGCATCGCTCCCACTAACCGAGACACCCGTAGACATATATAGTGGAAATACATCAAACGGTTTCTCGGATGGGTATACCAATACCCTCTAAGGTATTTGTGCATCCATCATGAGATACCTTCTTGGTCCCGGTGCAAATGAGTCTTACAGGTGTATGGGGGGGGAATACACGTGTTCAGTATTTTTAAAACTTTTTCTTACTGAGGTCAGCTTGGGTCAGATAATCTTGAAGATTAGGTCCTGAGAAGCACAAGTCGCCTCGAGACAAAGTCTCTTTGAGACAAAGATCCTGAGCTCCTTCGAAAAACCTCGAGATAATCCCAACCGAGTCCCGAAGTTTGAGAGATCCCGAGTTGCTTGGATCGATAACTATCTTCTTGAACCCTCGTAAGAAAGTAAGTTCAGTTTGGTAACTATCTGTTCTTGCTACTCAGATGTGCGGAATGGTTGGCCCTTAGTTTATACTCGTTTTAAGCTTTGCTGAAAACCTTCCTGAATGAAATAGTGATTAGGCTGTGATTCAGTTATGCAACTTCAGTGGATTCATTCCAACTGAATATCAGTGAAAAGTATGCTTTCAAATTCAAGTCAATGCAACGATTAAGCCGAGATAAAGAAAGCAATAAACAACACAAAGATTTATAGTGGTTCGTAGACTCAAGCTCCTACGTCCACTCTCTCTCGATCCTTAGAGAAATTCACTAATCACTTCCGAGCTTCGACTACCTCGCGTAGTTTACTTACTCAACTTCGCCCCGAGCTTTACATTACTCCACGTAGTTTACTTACTCAACCCGACCTTGAGCTTTTACGACTACCTCCGTAGTTTACTTACTCAAACACAAACAAGCTTTCAGACTACCTCTGTAGCTTACTAACTTCTCCTCTAGAGCTTTCTGACTACTCCGCGTAGTTTACTAACTCTTTACAACTCTTCTCACCAACAAACACACTCCAACTACCTTCTCAAGGGTTTGGGGTTTCTCGTTGGTTTCAACTAGATGAGATATCCTTTACAATGAAGTACAATGCAAAGGGTTAGGATATCTCGACTAAGCTTTGGATATGTCTTATCAAGCTAGGCTTAGTTTAGTGAGCTCTCTTCAATATAAAAGCACTTGGGAAATTCTAAGTTTTTCGAGTGCTTTAACTTTGCGATAATAAGTTTGAGCTTCTTGAGTTGCTTACAAATTTCCCGTAACCTTACAATGTAGAGGGTCACAAGTATTTATAGGCATACACCAAGGTCACTCTTTGAAAACTATCCATTGGAGAGATAGCTTCGTGAGTTTCCTCTTATGGTGTGTGAGGAACGGCTATATTTTAGGGTTTGAAACTCCCTAACACGTTTTAGGCAATAGCCTTTCATGTAGCCGGTCTTCACTTTTTGCGATCGAATTTTTTGTACTTCGACATCTTTTTTCAAAACACATCACACCGTCGATTATCGATGATGGTGGATGTTGTTGTCTTCCTCTTTTTGACTTTTGTCTTCAGTTGGGGCAACAATTCACCGCGATCGCAAAACACAAATAATACACAAAGAACGATAGTAATTGTTGCCCCAACTCATGTTGGCAAGAAACAATTAGGTTTTGACAAAGTTGCCAAAGGTTTTTTATTAATTTTCTGCTTTTTAAAACAATGAAAATCGTCCCTAATATTTATAGGACAAAATCAGGACCAAATCTGCTCCAAAAAGGACCAAATCTCACCCTAAATCTCTAAGTGATAAACTTGAACGAAAATTAAAGGACAAAAACGAAATCTAGCCTATAAAATAAATAAAAACAGTAAGATACGATAATCTTGAAATTCCTTGAGGATCTTGCCATATCTTGGAATATACCTTTGAAAATCTTGGGACATTATCTTTGGAAATTGTCAAAGTGGGACAATTTCCTTGCCAAAATACTTGCCGCCCACTCCTCTTTCTTGCAACCCATTTTCCTTGCTCTCATCATTCCCGGCTCCTTCAAGAACGTCCTTGTCCTCAAGGACCAATTATGGACATATAGCACCTCTTCATCTAATTGCCAACTTATTGCCACCAAATTATTAAGCTCAAAATTATCAGCCGTTCGGGTGTGGCCAAAAACCTTTAGGCGATATGATCGATTTTTCATTGCTTGGCCAACAAAATAACTATCATTCATTATAAAATAAGAATAATAATTATGGGATTCAAAACATTTATCTTCATCGAAGTAGGACTTGACGGATATCATATCAATTCCCGGAAAAATTGCCCCGTCTTCATCTTCCTTAGAAAATTTTTTGTATGGCTCGTCTTCGGCGTTGGGGCCATAAATGGGAAGCACGAAATCACTTTCGGTAGGCTCTTCATCATAAATTGGTGGTCCATCGTAAAATGGGGATCCACTAAATCTATCCACCCCATTAGATATAATAAAAGGCCCCTTAGTATCTAAATATTTCGTCGGCCCAATCTCTTCAATGGATGCAAGAAGCCCAATACGCTTTAATTGAAATAAAGAGCCAGCGTGATTAGTATCCTGAAAATCAATACAAGGCCGAAGTTCCACATTTAAAGTATCAGGCCCAATCTCAATATAAGGCCCAAATTCACCCAAGTGAGTAAGTGGCCCAATAAGGTCACGAACAGAAACAGAGGGAATCTGGTTGCAAAGCCCACGTTTTTGGGATAGGGCAGCAAAGCGTGAGTTTCTGCCTTCATATTCAAGGTTTCCAGTTTCCGCTGCAAGGGCGGGTATGGTGGTTGTCTTCTCCAGTAAAGACGAAGACCGGTGCTGGGATTTTTCTGATGAAGAATCAGAAACAAATCCCCGGCGTCGTGAAGACTTCCCGAATTTGCGACCTTTTTCCGCCAGCGTTGGACACACAGCGTCAAGCTTGACGTTGATGTCCTTCACGTTGGCTTTGATGTCTGCTACATCAGATGACGCGGACTCTTCTGATGAATTGTTCTTGTCCTTCTTCTTCTCCCGTTGGCGTTCCCCGAGTTTCCCTACCTGGCTTGACAAATCTGCAATGGTCTCAACCATCGCATCGAACTTGACGCCTAGATTCACCACAGTTGTCTCCAAGAGTTCAATCCTTTCCTTATGAGTTCCCGTCATTGCTCGTGTACCTCTCGCGATTCTCGAACTCTCTCAATGAAAGCACCAATTTGATGAGAACCGCGATCGCAAAACACAAATAATACACAAAGAACGATAATAATTGTTGCCCCAACTCAGGTTGGCAAGAAACAATTTGGTTTTGACAAAGTTGCCAAAGGTTTTTTATTAATTTTCTGCTTTTTAAAACAATGAAAATCGTCCCTAATATTTATAGGACAAAACAGGACCAAATCTGCTCCAAAAAGGACCAAATCTCACCCTAAATCTCTAAGTGATAAACTTGAACGAAAATTAAAGGACAAAAACGAAATCTAGCCTATAAAATTAAAGGACCTTTTGTCCTGGATTTTAAATTTTAATAAGCAATAAGGTTTAAAGAAAATAACAATATTATGTACTTCATTTAAATATTTATTTCTATCTTTTTTTAAAACTAATCAATTACAATAGTTTCCTAACATAATCAACTAGTTTAGCGCCAGCATATTACGCTGTTCTTTAAGTAAAAATACAATATTCATAATATATAATATATTTAATAATAAAAATATAATTATGTGCATAAATGCATTAAATATGAAATAATAATTGTTTAGGGTATATATTAATATATTTACTTAACAATTATTGAAATATAATTATTATGTCAAATTCTACCAATTTTGCAATTGACCTTAATTTAAATTTGAGTATTTTTTTTAAAAAATATTTCTTCAAATTGGTTGTTGAATGGGTGAGGAGAAAAAGATTGTGCTTAATATATGAAAATTAACGAAAAACATCTTTCTAAAAATTATGTATAGTGCACATGTATAAAATGGAGAGAAAAATTGGCTTGAAAAATTAGTTCGGCGGTTTAAATGTAATAAAATAATAATTTGTATAATTTAGTGCAACAAAAGATAGTTAGGTGTTTAGATACAATTGCAGATTGATAGTTTAGTGGATTTAGTGCAATTAAACATAAATATGATGTGTTATAACTGATGCGAGAAAGATATAAAAACGATAAATAAACCGAATAAATCAACACCGAAATTTTACGTGGTTCACTAACAATTTGTTAGCTACGTCCACGGACAGAAGATATGATCTCATATATTATTCAGAACCGACAACAATATACAACTCAAATGGGAATATAAATAATAACCCCTAACTGATTGCACCTAAGGTAATAAGCCCAAAACCGAAACCGACTAGGCCTAAATTAATAAGCCCAAAACCGACTGATGCACTTGTATCAAAGAGGCATGGGCTTCTTAAATAACATTAGGAAGCCCTTCACCTTTTTCCATAATCCGATGTGGGACAGAATAGGACTTCTTATAGGATTAGGAAGTCCTCCAACTTTTGATACAATCCGATGTGGGATAAAACAAAACTTCTTTATTTTACACAATTCCAACAAATCTCCACCTTGGTAAAATAACAGAAAACTTCATTGTGTCCACCTTGACTTGAGACCTCTCACAGATCAACAGATGTACCAGATGCATCATAAAATTGCCAGACGTACGAGCAACTCCTCGTACACAGATTTGCCCCAAAGACAGGGCAACTAACAGATTTTAATATTTAACAAGTTCAAATAGTATTGGAACTTGTTATTTGGAACCGGCTTGGTGAACATGTCAGCTGGGTAATCAGCAGTCCCAGCTTTCTTCACTTTAACCCTCTTCTCACTTCTCAGAAAATGATACCTGACATCAATATGTTTCGTTCTCTCATGATGAACTTGATCCTTGGCTAAACATATTGCACTCAGACTGTCACAAAATACAGTTGCATAATCATGATGTAGACCAAGATCACTAACTAGCCCTTTCAACCAGATTCCCTCTTTGGCTGCTTCAGTCAAGGCCATGTACTCTGCCTCTGTAGTAGACAAAGTAACTGTAGGCTGCAAGGTTGCCTTCCAACTTATAACAGATCCACCAAGAGTAAAAGCATAACCGGTCATAGACCTTCTACTACCAACATCTCCCGCATAATCAGAATCACAGTAGCCTGAAACTAAACAATTTGTATCACCTCCATAAATGAGACCAACATCAGATGTACCTCTAAGGTACCGAAATATCTTCTTCACAGCCTGCCAATGTTCCTTTCCAAGTTGAGCCATAAACCTGTTGACAACACTAACAGCATGTGCAAGATCAGGTCTAGTACAGACCATAGCATACATCAAACTTCCTACTGCACTAGCATAGGGAACCTGAGACATGTACTCCTTCTCCTCAGCAGATTTAGGAGCGAAAGCAATAGACAAATAAATATTTGCAGCACTTCGAGTATCAATAGGTTTAGCTGTAGACATACCAAACCTTGATAATATCTTCTGAATATAATCCTTCTGTGAAAGGAAAAACTTCTTCTGACTTCTATCCCTAAGAATCTCCATTCCCAATATTTTTTGGGTAGCACCCAAATCCTTCATCTCAAACTCAGCACTTAGAAGACCTTTTAGCTTCTGAATATCTGACTTGTTCTTTGCAACTATCAGCATATCATCAACATATAAGACCAAGTAGATAAATGAATCATCATCCAGCTTGTTGTGATACACACAACTACATACGAACTCCTATTGTAGCCTAGATGTGTCATATATGTTGGATTTTAGAGACATGTAAACACGTAATACATGCGCAGCGGAAATAAATAGTTCACCAACAACGAACACGTAATTGCATAATTGAATACGTATAAACATAAAGAGAAATCTTACAGTAAATCGTACGCATATTTCTTTACTATGGTATCCACATAATTCCCATTCACGGACTTGCACAGAATTGCCAGCGTTGAATCCGAGACAGAATTTGCTAGGAAAATTCATATTCTAGATTTTATAGAGAAAAATGAATTAACGTTGTTTGTGAATTCCCAAGAGCTCATATATATAGGGAAGACCCAGTTTAAATCTTAAGCTAACCTGATTAGGAAATAAAATCCCTAATCTTATAAAATAAATCTCTCAAATTTATTTTCCATATATAAAATCTCTACGGATTTAATTCTCATGTATATCAAATCTCTACGGATTTGATTCCATATATATTAAATCCTATAATAATATTCCATATATTATTATTGGGAATCCTATTTAATTAAATCCAATTTAATTAAACATTAATAATAATTAATTCTAAATCCAATTTAACATTTAATCAATCAACTATAATCCGTAAAAGGGAACTACTTATTGAGTGACCCATAGGCCCTCATATATGTTGGGATTATACTGGAAAGTATGCTTTTACTTTGTATAATCAGACTGACTGAATTTCGGACTTATTTACTGAAATAAATTGTTTATCACTGATGCTTTAAATATCATCGAATGTTACATATATTTACTGTATAACTGTTCAATAAATAGTACGTGTTACATTGTAGTTAATTTAGTGATACCAGATCACAGAAGATTAAATTAACAGTTCCTTGTAACTAAAAGTACACCATTCACGACCTAGATGGAAATGAACAATCCATCGTGAAAGGTTGTAGTGTAAGGCTCAGATTGGTTTGTCTTGACCAAGAGATTACACTAGTGCATGACTTATGCATTAAAGAGGACCTACAGGAGGATAAATTCCTCAGAACTGAACTAGGAAGAATTAGACCTCAGTGGTTAGTTATTTCTTAATCTTCGTCCCTTAAATAGGATTGTGTGTGGTTAGTAACTATTGCTTTGACTTATTATGGGAAGAGAATCAATGAGATTCAATACCCTATATCTTGGGCAATATTATTGGTCACATGCGATTGCTAAGATTTAATACGGAGAATCGTGTGCAAGTACGCTTGTTCGATTTGCCCCCTTGGGAGGTTCATAAGTTTTATCATACCAAATCTTGCAAGTGGAACTAGTTTCCGGTATGGATAATAATGTTGAACCATTCCTTTACCAAGGATAAAAGATATTAATTAATGGAAAGCTATTTCAGTGGCTTGAATTAATTAATGGGCTAGATAATCTTAAACACGGGAAATAATAACCGGGAGCCATATTAACTGTAATATGGGTTAAGATGGATAGTGCAATATTAATTATGTAGTGGGATTAATTAATATTTATGGGCTTGAATAATATTGTGGCTCAATATTGATAATTCAAGGTCCCTTGGAAGGTCCAAAATTAATTCTCCTAAAGGCCCCCCAAGTAGCCCAAGATAAAGTCCAATAACTGAAAAAGGTGTTTAAAAATAAAATAAACTTGTTGCCTATTTTTCCTTGTTTTTTCGAAAAATATGAATAAAAGGGGAGAAAGATTTTCTTTGAATTTTGTTATGGGATGAAGATATGTATTCTTGGAATACAAGATTATCTCATTAAATTCAAGAAATCTCCCACTTGGTTATTCATATTATTGATTTCGAAATTTTGAGAAAAAAAGGGAAAGAAAGATTTTCTTGATTTTCTTGATTTTCTTGAAAAGATATTATGGAAGATATGTATTTCTTGAAATACAAGAATATCTCCTAAATTCAAGAAGATCCAAATCTTGGATTCTTGTTCCCTCTTTTTCGAAAAATACACCATAGCAAGATGAGGTGAGATTTTTGTGGAATATTTTAATTATGGGGAAAAGAATATAGGAGATATATTCAAGATTTCTTGGAGATCAAGAAAAGATTTTCCCACATTGTTTTTCTTCCTAAAAAATCGTCCACCACCCCATCTATAAATAGGGGATGATTCTTTCATTCCAAAGTACAATTCCATGTGCTGGAAAAATTAGTAAATCCACAAAAGTGGTGCAACGAAGTTTATTTTTCCTTTTGTTAATTGTTCGCGAGTATCCTTCCACCGGATTGTCGAGCAAGGACTAGGGAATACTTGGGAAGGACTTTTGGTGTGTTCTCATATACAAGACCATTGCCATTCCAAGAGGTAAGTTCACGTAAACTCGTAGTAATTCCGCATGCGTAGGATTTACGTGAACTGTTTATATGCATGATTTATTGTTGAATTATTATTTGAATTAATATGGGTTAATTCATGCTATTAATAATTGTCAAGAATTAAATTTGTATTTAAATATTCAACCCGAATATATCCGGGCAATTAATTCCCCAACAATATATCGAGCGATTAGTCAAACTAATAGTCTTAATTGAACCCTAGATAATAAATCAGACATTCTCAATATATGAGGTACGTTGCGAGAAACGTACAACTACCTATAACTGAAATATGGGCTATTACGATTTCCTCCTTTCATTCACAAATACTCGATTAAGTCTTGAACATGATGAAGTGTATATTCAAATAACTTAATCATATTATCTCTAATCACTAATTGATCATGTATGTCACACTTAGCCACAAAGTCTAAGTTGACGTGCATCGGTCGATGTCTTAGATCCAATTATGATGAGAAGACGAGTATTCTCTCTAAATCCACTTTGAGGAATGAATCATATTCTTGGCTCAACTACCACGCACATGTACTTCGTGATGAACCCAATCAAAGCCATATCTACCCATGGAAGGGTGCAAGTGTCGGTCATGGTCAAAGTTCATCATTCCACATATGTCGTGCGTATTGACCTCAAGTTAAAGGAGTATCGCATCGCTCCCACTAACCGAGACACCCGTAGACATATATAGTAGAAATACATCAAACGGTTTCTCGGATGGGTATACCAATACCCTCTAAGGTATTTGTGCATCCATCATGAGATACCTAGTATCTCGTAGTAAGTGAGATCTTACTACACTCTCTAAGAGTATGATGCAGATCGCACACCAATCTCCATTGTATCACCAATATTCCATTCTTGATGATCCTTGATCGGGGTTATTTGAGAATCATGCTTAAGTCGTCTGAGTTCTCACAACCTCAATAACAACAATGACTCATGGGAACACTTGTATGAATAAATGCAAACAATCAAACATAATATTCAAACAAGTGTATTGACATACATTAATATTAATTGAACTATAATAATAAATCAAACTGAACATCATCAAGTATTATATCCTTACAATAGATTGTCTCTAGGACACTAATACTAACAATCTCCCACTTGGACTAGAGTCAATCACCTACATGTCTAACCCCTAGACCATCAAATGTCAAGTGTGTACATGAACACTCAGTGTTTTGGTGAAATGATCTTCCAAATTAAATATGTGGGAATACATTTTAATTTCATTTCTCCTATCCTTATGATCTCTCGGATCAAATGATAAGTCTTTTTTTTCTGTTTGCTGATCTCGGTTCCTTTGCTTGCGCATTCGCACCAACGTTGTCTTAATATAATTTTATTAGACAACTGGCACTCGGAACTACCCCTAGTTCTCTTAAGAACTATAAATCCAAACAACCTCCTTGAGGCTTCTGATACAGCAATGTACTCAACTTTGGTTGTTGAATCTGCGGTCCTTTTGCTTGGAACTATTGCAACTGACTGTCTCATTATTGAGAGTGAAACGTAACTTGACTGTGGTTTGTAATCATCACAGTCGGATTGGAAACTTGTGTCAGCTTAACCAGTCACTACTAGTTCTGACTGTCCACAATAGACAAGGAAACATTCTTTAGTTCGTCTAAGATACTTCAGAATGATCCTAACAACAATCCAGTGAGACTCACCCGGATTATGTTGGTATCTATCAGTGATGTTGATAGCGTAGGCCACGTTTGGCCTAGTGCAAGTCTTGGCGTACATGATTGACCCAATTGCAGATGCATATGGGACATCTTTCATGTGTTTGATATCAGCTTCAACAGAAGGACAATCCTTCTTTGATAACTTTATCCCATGATTTACCGATATAGATCCTCTCTTAGAGTTCTTCATCGCAAAACGCTTCAACACCTTATCTACGTAGGTGGACTGTGACAGCACCAACATCCTCTTAGATCTATCCATGTGGATCTTGATCCCTAAGATGTAGCAGGCTTCACAAAGATCCTTCATCATGAAGGTCTTTGACTACCAATCTTCAACGGACTGCATTAACGGGATATTGTTTCCCAAAATCAATATGTCATTGACATACATGATTATGAAAATAATATTCTTCCCGTTGCGTTTATGATAAACACACAGATCTTCTGAATTTCTGATGAAGTCAAAAGAATAGATAGCTTCATCAAATCGGATATTCCAATTCCTAGAAGCTTGCTTCAATCCATGAATGGATATCTTTAGCTTGCATACTAGATTAGAATTTGACTTATGTTGGGAAATCTATATTTTAGTTTTGATGGAAGTTCCAAAACAGGTTGTAATAGGACCAGTCAGACCTGTTAGCTGACTGATGACTTAGAATCAGATTAAGATGACCAGCTGAAATGTATAGATAGCTGATGTAAAAGATAGGTCACATATTGAGGGGGAACTCAATATGTATAGGTCAGGTCGAAGTATCAGATGACCCAGATAAGGTCAGATGATCAGAAGCTAAGAACGAATCAGAAGACAAGAAGTCAGAAGATCAGGTGAAGACAGAAGACACTGAAGACTCAGATGAACCTGAAGACTCAGATAAAGCTGAAGACTCAGATAAACCTGAAGGCTCAGATATACCTGAAGACTCAGATAAACCTGAAGACTCAGTAACAAACCTGAAAACTCAGTAACAAACCTGAAGACTCAGTATGACTGAAGACACTGAGGCTCAGAGTCACCTGAAGATCAAAAGACTACCAGAAGACCTGAAGACCTTCATCAGACGAGTCTGCATATTGTGCTAAGACAATCTGCATCAGAAGACTCTACAAGGTAGATTGATCAATTATCTGATCAAGTCAGCTCACCTGGCGTCAATCAAAATGATACACCAGACAAGATGAATATTCTACAAAAGGAATATCAATCGTCCAACGGACAAATTACTGAAGTGCCGCCTCGCGAAGCCAAAGAGAAAGCGACAAGTGCACAAAAAGAGCTGACAATGCGGGATTCGACGCTGCGGACATAAACGACGCTAATCATGCCTACGGCCACGCCGATATTTGGAGCACGTCACAATCATATCCTACAACCTACCTAATATAGCCCGAAATTCAAATTGCTCTCCAACGGCTCTTTGATTTTGAGGTCTATAAAATGGGATCGATCTTCAAATTGAAGAACACACTAAGAACCAACACGGAGACACGGCAAAAGAAGCACAAACTATAGCAAAAACTCCGCTCGAAGAACACCATATTTGAAGATTATTCTTAAGTGTTCATCCCATTAGTTCTTAGCAAGAAATTCTATCCTCTAGCATTTGGCTACCTAAACACCAGGATAGATTTCCATTTGGAACCCTCAAACATTCTTTACCCAAACTCAAGGTAGGTTAAGTTTGTTACCGCAAAATTTCAGACTAGGGATTCTAGTTTCTGATTTTTGGGATTGGTTGAGTGTGAACTCGATAAACATCTGTTGAGTGTTGGACTAACACATAAAAATAAGTCAAGTCGGTTAAGTTCGGTTAAGTTGCCCCTGTGTTAAGGGAAGAGTGGACGTAAGATGGGTTTCGTCTTAACCACTATAAAAATCTTGTGTGCATTTACTTGCTTTTTATTGTTTTACACTATCCACACAACTGAGCTTAAAAACTGCATACATATTCTAAACTGACTTGAGAATCTGATTTGATAAAACTGGTTGACACCTTAGTCAGCCGATTGAAAACTGACTTGAGAATCTGATTTGATAAAACTGGTTTTTCACACGGGTATTTACAAGCTTCCGCACTCTCAGTTAAACTGGCAGATATCAAACTGATCTGCCCTCAGGCACTCAGTAAGATTGAACATCAGTCCAAACAGACTCACTAGCACTCTGATCAGGCAATCTGCAATCACACCTGATCTGCACAAAAAAGTTTTTAGAAGTCTATTCACCCCTCCCCTCTAGACTTCTGCCCTCACAAAACCCATTCGGGACCTACAAGTGGTACCAGAGCAGTGGTTCTACAGACCACTGGCTTTGAGTATCATCCATTCTTGAGGAAGAATCTTTGTGGTCATTTGAACAGATCTTGAAAAACCATTTTCAAAACTCATTCGTTTTCAAAATCACATTCAGCATGGATAATACCTCTGGTATGTATCATGATTTGTGTAGGTCCCGAACGGGTTTTGTGAGGGTGGAAGTCTAGAGGGGAGGGGTGAATAGACTTCCAAAACTTTTCGTGCGGATTAGGTGTGAACTGCAGATTACCCAATCGAGTGCTAGTGTATCAGTTTAGACAGATGTTCAATCTTCCGAAAGTGCCTAAGGGCGATCGACTTGATATCCGTCGGCTTTAACTGAGTGGTGTGGAAGCTTGTTTTTACCCGTGAAAAAAACCGCTTTTATCAAATCGATTCTTAAGTCGGGCCAATCACCGACTAAGGTGTCAACCCGACGATCGATTGTTTGGTGCGGATCGAGCTTAACTTAGAATATGTATGTTTGTTTTAAACTCGGTTGTGTGAATAATGTAAAAGCAATAAGAAAGCAAGTAAATGCACACAAGACTTTTTATAGTGGTTCAGACGAAACCCATCCTACGTCCACTCTTCCCTTAACACAGGGGAACCTTAATCAACTTAACCTCAAGGGACTTATACCCCTCACGGGATGGCCGAGATGTTTACCGAGTTCTCACTCTACAAACTTAACCTGCGGGACTTATATCCTTCAAAGGATGGCCGAGATGTTTACCAAGTTCTCACTCTACAAACTTAACCTGATGGACTTATATCCTTCAAAGGATGGCCGAGATGTTTACCGAGTTCTCACTCTACAAACTTAACCTGCGGGACTTATATCCTTCAAAGGATGGCCGAGATGTTTACCGAGTTCTCACTCTACAAACTTAACCTGCAGGACTTATATCCTTCAAAGGATGGCCGAGATGTTTATTGAGTTCACACTCTATAGATGTTTATCGAGTTCACACTCAACCGAACTAGAAATCAGAAAACTAGAATCCCTAGTCTGAAATCTTCCGGGAACAAACTTAACCTAACTTGCGTTTGGGTAAAGAATGTTTGAGGGTTCCAACTGGAAATCTATCCTGGTATTTTAGGTAGCCAAAATGCTAGTGGATAGGATTTCTTGCTAAGAACTATGGGATGAACACTCTAAGAATAATCTTCAGATATGGTGTTCTTCGAGCGGAATTTCTTGTTGAATTTTCTTGCATGAATGTTGTTGTTCCGCTTGCTCAATAGTTCATGTGATGGTGGTTGGTCTCTCTTTTCGTTGGTATCACTCGTTGGTCCTTCTTTTCCTTCCTTCGAGCAATCCCATTTTATAGACCTAGAAATCAAAGAGTCGTTGGAGAGCAATTTGAATTTCGGGCTATATTATGTAGGTTGTAGGATATGATTGTGACGTGCTCCGATTATCGGCGTGGCCGTAGGCATGATTAGCGCAGTTTTTGTCCGCAGCGTCGTATCCCGCATTGTCAGCTCTTTTTGTGCACGTGTCGCTTTCTCCTTGGCTTCGCGAGGTGGCACTTCATAAATTTGTCCGTTAGACGATTGATATTCCTTTTGTAGAAGATTCGTCTTGTCTGGTGTATATTTTTTATTGTCACCAGGTGTGAGCTGACTTGATCAGGTAACTGATCAGTCTACCTTGTTTGAGTCTTCTGATGCATATTTTCTTAGCTCAATACGCAGACTCCGCTGATATAGGTCTTCAGGTCTTTTGGTAGTCTTCTGATCTTCAGGTGACTCTAAGCCTCAGTGTCTTCAGTCATACTGAGTCTTCAGGTTTGTTACTGAGTCTTCAGTGTCTTCTGTCTTCACCTGATCTTCTGACTTCTTGTCGTCTGATTTGTTCTTAGTCTTCTGATCATCTGACCTTATCTGGGTCATCTGATGTTTCGACCTGACCTATATATATTGAGTTCCCCCTCAATATGTGACCTATCTTTTACATCAGCTATCTATACATTTCAGCTTGTCATCTTAATCTGATTCTAAGTCATCAGTCAGCTAACAGGTCTTACTGGTCCTATTACAACCCGTTTTGGAACTTCCATCAAAACTAAATTACATATTTCCCAACAATTTCCCCCTTTTTGATGGAACCAAAAAACTTAATCAGAAAAACAGATACCATGAATGGAAATGTAGATAATGTAAACAGTACATACCTCAGAAGACAATGAGATGTTGTCTTAGAATCAGTGAGATGGAATATTTCATTCAGATAGGTGTGTGCATTATAGAATACATGAAAAGCGTACCTATCATCTGATTCCAAGTTGTCTTCATCAGGTGTACTTGAACATTTGCAGCTTTTTGGGGATGCCAAACATCCTGTACATCATTTGCATTAGTTTGTCCAGCTCTTCTTTTCTATGGATTCCTCCTTTTTCAGCAAGTCCATAGTAGATATTCTTGAATTTAACAGGATCTAGCTTGTTGTCTGGACGCAAAGGTGGAAGAAGTAGTTCAAAGGGTGGAGCTTCTGGTATTAGTGACATGATCTTGCCTTCTTTCATCACTGTCTGGTAGAAGTCTGGATACTTTGTTTCTAACCAGTTCCGGAATTCATCATCATTTTCAGTCTGATCTTGATGAATTGGAATCTTCTCCAGGATGTAGACGTCACATAACCATTCTCCTCTGATCTGATCCCATTCTGGAAGCAGATCTTGTCATGCACAGAGGATGCCTTTAACAGGTGCCGGAAGGGCATTCTTCTCCCAAGCAATCTCCTCTGCTGCAGCTTCGTTCTTCCTCTTCCTTCGGATGTAAGCAATGTTCAGTCCCTTATCCTCTGCTAACTTCTGCTTCTTGATGGCGGCCTCTCTTATTCTCTGTCTTGTCTGCTCTTGAACTTGTTCAGGAGTCATCTGGCTTTCGGTAGAGAATAGCTGGCCTTGTCTCTGGTCTTCCGCAGTTGCTTTCATCATCTTGCCTTTGCCTTTCTTCCTCCTCAGAGTCTTCTCAGGTTCATCTTGTTCGTCTTCTTCAGCTAATTTCTTAGCGAGTTCAAGGCTCTTGGCCTGATCATCAGTTTCCATTCTTTTCTGAACGAACGAAGAAAAGTCTTCAATCTTGTCGACTCTGGCAGTAACCTCTGAAAGAGCACTTTTCTGCTCAGCGATCTCTTTGCTATGTTGCTCCACAGTTTCTTTTATTTCAGCAACGAGATCGGTAGATGGAGTGGCTGGCAAGTCAGATACAGTGGTTTTTGGTAGAGATGAAAATGTTACCAACTGTGTCTGAGTCTGTTTTTCTTCCTTCTCTTCCTTCTCTTTTCCTTTCCCCTTTTTTTTTTCATCAAAGAAGTTGGACATCTTGCGGTTCAGAGCAGTTAATTGTCGTGAGATCTCCTCTCTGAGTTCCTCGACAACAAGAGGAGTGATCTGACCGTTGGCAGAAGGTGCAGGTGTGTAGAAGCGTCTGAGAGCAGTTTCGATTTCCTGTCTTGTTTTTTCTGTAGAAACTAGAAAATGTTTCCAACCCATATCCAAGTGGGTGTTAGTTTTGTCCAAGGATGCCCAGACACTCTCCAAAAGTACCTGTGTCTGATTGAGCATTTATGTCTGAACTGTGAGTTTGTCAGACTGGAGTTTGAGCTCTCAGCAAGAGGATATACTAGTTGCATTACTTCAGCAAGGATGGCATTGTGCATCCCAACTGTGTGACTTCGTTCCTTGTCAACTAGTTTTGCTTGCTCATCCTCAAATCGCTTCATCAGATCTGCTGTGAGCGCTGCGAATTTGTCTTCAAATGCAGCCTTGACCCCATCCTGAATCTTCTGAGTATAATGATCTAGGGTATTAGAGCTCATCGTAGCAGTCTGGTCAGATGTTGACGCCTTGCCAAGTCAGATCTTATCTTCAGCACCCATTCTTGGTTCATCGGCAGCTCCCTCATGATCTGTAGGAGGTTGAACGGTTTCCTCCCTGTTATCAGCAATTTCGAACCTTTCGTGAATCAACCATCTGATATCATCATCAGATGCCAATTCAACAACACTTTCAATCCCAGCATTGTTTAGACATTTCAACTCCAAGTCTACAAAGAAATCTGATCACAGAGTTGTCATGAGAATCAGAAAGTATTCAATGCTTTTCAGTCTGATATCCCTCCAGAACACTATCTCTTCTATCTATTGCTGGATGCCAGGATGTTGATCCAATTCAGGGCACAGATCCAGCAGATACTCTTTGATTTGTTGCTTCATTATCCTTATGATGGGGCTCTCTGGAACAGGTGAAGCAAGCACTATTCTGGTGTTGAAGGGATTATGAGAGATGGACACTCGCTTGTCGGATCTCTCAGGTTCTTGAGACTTGATCGGGGATTGGGATGTTTGTGGTTCAGGTTCGTTTTCAGCATGTTGAGGGTGTTCAGTTTCCTGAACGGGTTCATTGATTGGTGGTGTGGGAGATGTTGTTCTGATAGGTGAGAAGGTTTTGTGGGGAGAGGATGGTGGTGTTAATTTTTTAGGAGAGGGTGATGGTGATTTGGAAGTGGGCGTTGGCAATCTTGCTCTCTGGAAGATCTTGGTGGGAGGCAGAGAATCAGATGGTGATTCTTCCTCAGATTGCTCCACTTCTGTCCCTCTGACAGATTTCTCTCCTTCTGCTGCGATCATCTGCTCTTCCCTTACTTCTCTTATAGTTGGCTCAGAGTGGACTGCTATCTCTTCTTCTGATCTTACTTGCATCAGATCAGTCGTTCTGCTGGCTTGTTGGGCAGAACTTGGAGCAGTTTTCAGAGGAGATGAGACTCTCTTCTGACGTTTCCGCTGAGCATCTGGTTTCTTGGCCAGATCCTTCCTCTTCATCCTCTTCTCTGGAACGGCCTTTTCCTGCACTTCAGACGATGCAGTTGCCTTATCTTTTCCCTTCTTTTCTCCCTTGGGTTTGGGCACATAAGGAGTCGGATCCTCATCAGCTTGTCCAGGTAGGGACTCATTCTTGCCCAATATGTCCTTGTGCTTTGCTTGGTAAATCTTAACTCCATTCTCGTTCCATTCATAATTCTATGGTAGCTTATCTGACAGAATGATAGAGATTTTGTGTATGAATGAGCACTTGGAAGATAAGCACACTTCATTGCTCTGGGTCAGTTCGAACTTCCCAGAGTCTTTTCGTAGACGTGCTTTGACCATACCCAACCAATCAATGTCTGAAGCCTTCTTGATTATTGCAGTCATGACACTTATCTTGTATGAAGTGACCGCATCGAGGCTGTAAGTTGAGCACATAATCACCTTCTGAACGATCTCAAGAAGAAGGCGATATTTTCTCTTCAGGTAGGAGGCTTTGACGTTCGTCGTGTTCTCCTTATTTGCAGATCTCAACAACTCGGCTTCAAGAAATTCCTTTTCTCCTACATCAGATGTGTGGGTCTCTGGATTGATGCTTCCTCGAGTTAGGCCGAATATCCTCTGTAGATCGTCATTCGACACTCGAACTTCCATTCCGCCAACGGAAGAAATCAGGTCAGCATCATTGTCTTCATCCCTCTGTAGATTGTAGAGAAACTCCAGGGCTTCATGGGTGTGAACGATGTTCTGATGAGTAGAGCAATATCGTTCCAGTCCACACGCTCGCAAGCACTCCAGAATTTCCAGCGATTCCGGATCTGAGGTGATGGTGAAGACTACGTACTTTTCATCAATAATGTCTTTCTTCATCGATGCAAAGTTGCAGTACTTTTTCCCTTGGCCCGGTCGTGAAACAAGATGTGCCATTTCTGTACGATATGCAAATTGATGTTTAGTTTGAGTAAGATATTTCAATAAATTCAGTCAAACTAGAAATCTTAGCATCAATTTAGCAAATAAGCGTTTAGATCTAATAAAAATTACAGAATCACAACTTGTAAACCTAGGTACCAGAGAGAAATTGAGATCATGCAATTAATTAAAACAAGAAATTACCAGAAATTGATTCGAAAGATTTAGAAATCGGAAGAGTGGAATCAAATGATTTCGAAGGTAATTCTCTAAAGATTTTGAAAAATATGATCTTTTAAGAGCTTTGAGAAGACGAAGTAGTGGAAAGCGGTTTTCTGAGAAAGATTTGGATTTTATAAAATACGAGGGAAAACCTTTTTGCACAACTTTCCAAAGTACTCAAGTGTCCTTGTTTTGAAATCGATGGCTGAGATTAATCGGCCAAAAAGTATTTTGATCGCACGGTTGAGAAAAGTAGTCTTCTCATTTTTTGGACTCAAAAAATCGCAATAAAACGTTTTCCCAAGTCCACATTAAAAGCTTTGCAGAGCATGCGTCATGAATAGAGTAAAATAAATTATTTAATTAAATAACGCACATAAGGTATTCAGAAAGAGATAAATAAGAGAACGTATCTGACTGATTGATATTCTAATCAATCAGTTACCACTGTGATCTGATTTGGTACTTTGTTGACTTATCTGATGGTTGCCTCATGCATTTCCCAACAATATCTCACTTATCTGATCAGATTTTTGCTTGAAACACTTCGCCACTTATCTGATCCTCTTATCTGATACTCTTTATCCTTCAGTCTTCTTCTAATTAGCCCGCATTTACTGAAGTCAACTCCCGCCAAAACTTTTACTTCGGGGAGTCCAAAAGTCGTCTCGATTCCCAAATAGGCGCGATTTGACATTCCGTAATAATGGCATAGATACGATGTGATTAATCACACCGTTAACTCATCCAACCATTAGCCGCGTGTTCCTAACGCGTTGTCGATGCAAATTTCTCTTAAGATCTTCTGAGAAGATAAAATTTGCATTTATACCCCTAATTTCCTTCTATAAATTAGCCTGGGGTGTTAGGCAAACAACACAACATAAACCATTTCATCTTCTTTAGCATATCCTTCATGCTTTTCCGATGAGTTCCTTATTTCCGGTGAAACTTCCGGTGGGAACCTTTAGCCCTTTTCCAATGAATTCAGCTTCTCAAATCAACCCTGTGTGTTCCTTCACACTGCTTTCGTCGTCATCTAAGATTTCACATACGATCAATGCTAAGCTTCTTTACCACCGTGGAGGCGGATCTGCTAAGGCAAATGAGAAGGCACTTCTCCTAACCGTATGCACCTTGTGCGCCTATCGAGATGACGGAATTAGCATCAACAGACTCAGTCTGAAATAAAACATGAGTTTGGTATATGGTCTGCATCGATTGACGGTGATCTCCATATATCAAGCTCAATTTTTTGCATCTTGACACAAGTGTCTGTTTGGTCCTTGTGACCAAACCTCAACCTTTGCGCCCCATTTAACAGCTTGGATAGCCCGTTGATCTTACGTCTGAGGGCTCCTGGCTTGGACATCCTTCAAAGCCTCTCTCGCTCCTCACTCTGAAGCTTTTGAGATTGGCTCAGGATTCTGGAAACCTCTCTGACGCCTCTTCTAGGACCGAGGGAAAATGAGAGCATCATACCTTGAACTCTCTCTCGCGTTCCCTGCCTAGGGTTGTCTTAGGGCTTATGGTTTATGTATCGACCTCCGGGTCTTCTTGTACTTGTAATACCACTTGAAGATAGCTTGTAGCACTTGTAGCTTGTGATATCACTTGTAACTTGTAACCGACCTTCGGTCCTTATCAATGAAAAACTCATTATTCCATTGTTGTTGTTGTTTCTTCCGACTTATGCGATCTGTAGCTTTAAACTTGACTTGCTTGTTGATCAGAAGCTTTAATCGACTTATAAAGTAATTTTCCAATCGATTAGTTCCCCCTAAACGATATGTCTTGAATCGATTCCGCCTTTGTCCGAACTTCGGATCGGCTACTTATCCGACTTTTCGATCCGCTCCTTATCCGAACTTCGATCGGCTCTCGTCGTCGTCGTCGATCGGTTGAGATTCCTAACTCAACCGATTCCACTTAACTTTAGTTAGTCTTTTAACCAACCGGTTACGAGATCGATCCTTCAACCATATCCGTGCATTTTCTCCAAGATCCGAAGCCCTAGCTCGTTGCATAACTCTCTCGAATCTGATCTCATTTAGCGGCTTGGTTAAGATATCGACTTTTCGCTTGTCGGTATGGATCTTTTCCATCCCGATATTCTTCTTTTTCAACGTGATCTCCGATAAAATGGTGTCCGACATCCACATGCTTGTATCTTGTATGTAGAACGAGATTCCGAGTGATTTCAATAAAGACTATTATCGTCACGTAATATAGGTACGTTCTTAGCTACGATGTTGTAATCCTCACCGCCGACTTAGCCAGAAAGCGATTGGGAACAACGACTTCCTGCACCATATATTCTTCGCCTTCATAGTAGATGTCGAATCGATGTTTGCTTCTTCGAAAACCATGAGATCGGTTTATTTCCCGAAACCGACATGAACCCGAGGTTGACTTCGTCGATTCTCGCACCTCCGTGTCCAATCGAGAATACCCACTAAGCTCTAGATTGTCATCGATGAGTAAAATAAACCAAGGTTTACAAATCCCTTCAAATACTTGAGAATCCGCTTAGTCTTTTCTAGGTGGCTTTGCATTGGATTTGCTTTGAAATCGCACATACACCTCTTTGCGCAAAAAGTAATGTCCGTCTCAATCTTTGGTAGTCAGGTATAGTAGTGATCCAATCAGAGCTCTATATTCTTTCTGATTAACATTCTGACCATCTTCATCTGGATCCATCTTGAACCCGGTCATCATGGGAATTCTGGCTTCCTTGCAATGTTGAACTCCAAACTTTGCCAGTAGATTCCTTGTGTACTTCGCCTGGCAGATGAATATCCCTTATGTACTCTGCTTGACTTGTAAGCCTAGAAAGTAATTCATCTGACCCATCATGGACATCTCGAACTTCCCTTGCATCAATTTGCTGAACTTCTCACATAGCTTCTTGTTGGGAGATCCGAAGATGATGTCGTCCACGTAAATCTGAACCATCGAATATCTTCTCCATCTTCTATTCTCGAATAAGGTTCTATCCACTATTCCTTTAGTGAACCCGCCGCCTATCAAGAACCGGAGAGTGTATCATATACCAAGCTCGAGGAGCTTGTTTCAGTCAGAAAGAGCTTTCCTTAAACAAGACACTTGGTTGCCTTTTTTCAAAGCACGGAGGTTGTTAGACATAAACTTCCTCTGCTAGTACCCCGCTTAAGAATGCACTCTTTACATCCATCCGATACACAAATGAACCCTCTCGTAGGCGATATGCCGCAAATTACCGAATGGCTTCTAAACGAGCGACTGGTGCAAAGGTCTCATCATAATCAATTCCTTCTGATTGTGAATACCCCTTAGCAAAAAGTCTTGCCTTATTCTTGGTTATGACATTTTTCTCATCTCTCTTGTTCTTGAATACCCTCTTCGTGCCAATTACGTCTTGATGAGTTGGTCTGTCAACCAATTTCCAAACTTGATTCCTCTCAAACTGCTTCGGCTCCTCTGCATGGCTAGAATCCACTTCGTCTTGTAGAGCTTCCTCATCTGTAGTTGGTTCCTTCAAAGACAGATAACAACAGTACATGGCAGTTTCACCAATCTGATGTCTGGTTTTGACTCTATCATATGGGTCTCCGATAATCAGATCAGTTGGATGACTCGTAATCCAGGTCCTTCTGTTCTGATGTGCGTCTGTTTGGAGAACATCATCCATATCTGATAGTTCATTACTAGTGATTGGGAGTGGTGCGGAATTATGATCCACTTGATAAGAACATGTCTCAGCTGATGTTGGACTCATCATGTGTTGATGTCTGTTCATAGGAACTTCAGGAGTTCCCCCTGAACCAGATGGTTCAGTTGATCTTTATCTCACCGTAATGACTTCTTCAATCGACAATTATGCGTACCTTTGGGTCTGATTGACCTGTTGAATCAGCAAGATCAAGTTCTGGGATGTACACTGTTACGTGTTCAGGTTCTTTCTCCTTGATGCTTAGCTAATCCATTTTATGCGTGTCAGGTAGCGGTTGATCTGGTATGACTTGTTCTGAGGCAGCTTTCTCTTGTTCAGAAGATGTCTCATCAAAGACCACATGGGGTGTTTCTTCCACAACTAGGGTTCGTTTGTTGTAAACCCTGAAAGCCTTGCTGGATGAGGAATATCCTAAGAATATACCCTCATCTGACTTGGCCTCAAAAGTCTTCAACTGACTTTTCCCATTGTTGTGAATGAAACACTTGCACCCAAAGACATGGAAGTATGAAACACGAGGTTTTCTGCCCTTCCACAGTTCATAAGGTGTTTTGAAGTGAGTCTTAGTCGAGAAACATCCGCTTACGAGTATGGCATCAAAGGTGTTGATTGCTTCTACCCGAAACGGCTTGGTGTGGCATGTTCAAATAACATGGTGCGGCGAACTTTGAGAGTTCTGCTTTCTCCGCTCGCTACTCCATTTTGTTGTGGTGTTCTTCCAGCTGACGTCTCATGTTGTATACCAAACTCAGTGCGAAAATCAGTAATAAAGGAATTCAGGAACTCTGTACCTTTATCTGATCTGATTTTTACTATGCTGACACCCTTCTCGTTTTGTAGCTTCTTGAGCAGTTCGGGTATCTTTGTCGTTGTCTCGTTCTTCTTGTATAAGAATACAACCCAAGTAAACTTGGAATAATCATCCACGATTACTAGAGTATATTTGCGTCCACTGAGACTGACTGGTGTAACTGGTCCGAATAGATCCATATGGAGCGATTCTTGCGATTACTTTCTTCGATCTTTGGTCCGTATTCCTTGAATGAGGCTTTAACTTGTTTTCCCTTCTGACATGCGGCACATGTCTGATCTTTGGAGAATATCTCATTCGGAAGTCCCTCAACCAAAGACATCTTAGCTATCTTGTTAAGAGTCTTGAAGTTCAGATGACTCATTCTTTTGTGCTAGAGCCAACTGCTACTTTTAGAACTCTTAACAATTAAGCATGTATTCCTCGGGCAACTGTTCCAATCTGCTGTGTAGATCATGCCTTTCCTTGAACCAGTTAGCAAGGTTTGTTGAGTGGCTCGATTCCTTATCGTACACTTGTCGCTCGAGAACTCAACGCTAAATCAGTTGTCGCAGAATTGTGATACTGATAGTAGATTGTGCTTTAATCCTTCGACATACAAGACTCCAGTTACTTGTACATCATCATTCTCTAAGCGTATCTATGCCATTATTACGGAATGTCAAATCGTGCCGATTTGGGAATCGAGGCGACTTTTTAACTCCCCGAAGTAAATGTTTTGGCGGGAGTTGACTTCAGTAAATGCGGGCTGATTAGAAGAAGATTGAAGGATGAAGTGTATCAGATAAGTGGATCAGATAAGTAACGAAGTGCTTCACACAAGAATCTGATCAGATGAGTGAGATATTATTGGGAAATGCTTAAGGCTACCTTCAGTAAGGTCAACAAGTACCAGATCAGATCACAGTGGTAACTGATTGATTACAATATCAATCAGTCAGATACGTTCTCTTATTTATCCCTTTCTTAATACCTTATATGCGTTATTTAAATAAATGATTTTACTATGTTTTCACTTTATGACGCATGCTCTGCAAAACTTTTAATGCGGACTTGGAAATGTATTTTTAATGCGTTTTATTGCGAATTTTCGAGTCCAAAATACGAGAAGACTACTTTTCTCAATCGTGCGATCAAAATACGTTTTGGCAGACTAATCTCAGCCACTAATTTCAAAACACGGATACTTGAGTACTTTGGAAAGTTGTGCAAAAAGGTTTTCCCTCGCATACTATAAAATCCAAATCTTTCTCAGAAAACGTCTTTCCACTACTTCGTCATCTCAAAGTTCTTAAAAGATCAAAACTTTCAAAATCTTCAGAAAATTACCTTCGAAATCAATTGATTCTACTCTTCCGGTTTTTTAAATCATTCGAATCAATTTCTGGTAATTTCTTGTTTAAATATTACATGATTTCAATTTCTCTCTGGTACCTAGGTTTACATGTTGTGATGCTATGGTTCTGTAATTTTTTATATTAGATCTAAACGCTTAATTGCTAAATTGATGCTAAAATTACCGGTTTGACTGAATTTATTGAAATATCTTACTCACACTAAACATCAATTTGCATATCGTACAGAAATGGCATATCTTGTTCCACGACAGGGTCAAGGGAAAAAGTTCTACAACTTTGCATCGATGAAGAAAGACATCATTGATGAAAAGTACGTAGTCTTCACCATCACCTCAGATCCTGAATCGCTGGAAATTCTGGAGTGCCTGCGAGCGTGTGGGCTGGAACGATATTGCTCTACACATCAGAACATTGTCCACACCCATGAAGCCCTGGAGTTTCTATATAATCTACAGAGGGATGAAGACGATGATGCTGACCTGATTTCTTCCGTTGGTGGACTGGAAGTTCGAGTGTCGAATGACAATCTCTAGAGGATATTCGGTCTAACTCGAGGAAGCATCAATCCAGAGACCTACACGACTGATGTAGGAGAAAAGGAATTTCCTGAAGCCGAGCTGTTGAGACCTACAAACAAGGAGAACACGACGAACGTCAAAGTCTCATATCTGAAGAGAAAATATCGCCTTCTCCTTGAGATCGTTCAGAAGGTGATCATGTGCTCAACTTACAGTCTTGATGTTGTCACTTCGTATAAGATCAGTGTCATGTCTGCAATAATCAAGAAGGCTTCAAATATCGATTGGTTGGGTATGGTCAAGGCACGATTGAGGAAAGACTCCGGGAAGTTTGAACTGACCCAGAGCAATGAAGTGTGCTTATCTTCCAAGTGCTCCTTCATACACAAAATCTCTATTATTCTGTCAGATAAGCTGCCACAGAATTATGAATGGAACGAGAATTGAGCGAAGATATACCAAGCAAAGCACAACGCCATATTGGGCAAGGATGAGTCCCTACCTGGACAATCTGATGAAGATCCAACTCCTTATGTGCCCAAACCCAAGGGAGAAAAGAAGGGAAAAGATAAGGCAACTGCATCGTCTGAAGTGCAGGAAAAGGTCGTTCCAGAGAAGAGGATGAAGAGGAAGGATCTGGCCAAGAAACCAGATGCTCAGCGAAAAAGTCAGAAGAGAGTCACATCTCCTCTGAAAACTGCTCCAAGTTCTGCCCAGCAAGTCAGCAGAACGAAGGATCTGATGCAAGTAGGATCAGAAGAAGAGATAGCAGTCCGCTCTGAGCCCACTATCAGAGAAGTAAGGGAAGAGCAGATGATCGCAGCAGAAGGAGAGAAATTTGTCAGAGGGACAGAAGTGGAGCAATCTGAGGAAGAATCACCATCTGATTCTCTGCCTCTCACCAAGATCTTCCAGAGAGCAAGATCGCCAATGCCCACTTCCAAATCAACATCACCCTCTCCTCAAAAATCATCACCACCACCCTCTCCCCACAAAACCTTCTCACCCTCACCCTCACCTATCAAAACAACATCTCCCACACCACCAATCAATGAACCTGTTCAGGAAACTGAACACCCTCAACAGGTGAAAAAGAACCTGAACCACAAACATCCCAATCTCCAATCAAGTCACAAGAACCTGAGAGATCCGAAAAGCGAGTGTCCATCTCTCATAATCCCTTCAACACCAGAATAGTGCTTGCTTCACCTGCTCCAGAAAGCCCCATCATAAGGATAATGAAGCAACAGATCAAGGAGTGCCTGCTGGATCTATGCCCTGAATTGGATCAACATCCTAGCATCCAGCAACAAATAGAAGAAATCGTGTTCTGGAGGGATATCCGACTGAAAAGCATTGAAGAATTTCTGATTCTCATGACAACTCTGGGATCAGATTTCTTTGTAGACTTGGAGTTGAAATGCTTAAACAATGCTGGGATTGAAAGTGCAGTTGAACTGGCATCTGACGATGATATCAGATGGTTGATTCACGAAAAGTTCAGAATTACTGATAATAGGGAGGAAACCGTTCAACCTCCTACAGATCATGAGGGAGCTGCCGATGAACCAAGAATGGGCGTTGCAGATGAGACCCGACTTGGCAAGGCTTCAACATCTGACCAGACTGATACGATGAGCTCTGATACCCTAGATCTTTATACTGAGAAGATTCAGGATGGGATCAAGGCTGCTATTGAAGACAAATTCGCAGCGCTCACAGCAGATCAGATGAAGCGATTTGAAGAAGAGCAAGCAAAACTAGTTGACAGAGAAAGAAGTCACACAGCTGGGATGCATAATGCCATCCTTTCTGAAGTAATGCAACTAGTTAATCCTCTTGTCGAGAAGCTCAATCTTCAGTCTGACAAACTCAAAGTTCAGACAGATATGCTCAATCAGACACAGGTACTTTTGGAGAATGTCTGGGCATCTTTGGAGAAAACTGACAACCACATGGATATGGGTTGGAAACACTTTGTAGCTTCTGCAGAACGAGCAAGATAGGACATCGAAGCTGCTCTCAGACGCTTCTTGAAACCTGCACCTTCTGCCACCGTTCAGATCACCCCTCTTGTTGTCGAGGAACTCAGAGAGGAGATCACATGGTAATTCAATGCTCTGAACCGCAAGATGTCCAACCTCTTTGATGAAACCAAAAAGGGGGAAGGACATGAGAATAAAGAGAAGAAAGAAAAACAGACACAGTTGGTAACAATTGCATCTCTACCAAAAACCATTGTATCTGACTTGCCAGCCACTCCATCTACCGATCTCGTTGCTGAAGTGAAATAAACTGTGGAGCAACATAGTAAAGAGATCGCTGAACAGAAGACTGCTCTTTCAGAGGTTACTGCCAGAGTCGACAAGATTGAAGACTTTTCTTCGTTCGTACAGAAAAGAATGGAAACTGATGATCAGGCCAAGAGCCTTGAACTCGCTAAGAAATTAGCTGAAGAAGACGAACAAGATGAACCTGAGCAGACTCTGAGGAGAAAGAAAGGCAAAGGCAAGATGATGGAAGCAACTGCGGAAGATCAGAGACAAGGCCAGCTATTCTCCACCAAAAGCCAGATGACTCCTGAACAAATTCAAGAGCAGACAAGACAGAGAATAAGAGAGGCCGCCATCAAGAAGCGGAAGTTAGCAGAGGCTAAGGGACTAAACATCGCTTACATCCGAAGGAAGAGGAAGAACGAAGCTGCAGCAGAGGAGATTGCTTGGGAGAAGAATACCCTTCCGGCACCTGTTAAAGACATCCTGTATACACGGCTAGATCTGCTTCCAGAATGGGATCAGATCAGAGGAGAATGGTTATGTGACGTATACATCCTGGAGAAGATTCTAACTCATCAAGATCAGACTGAAAATGATGATGAATTCCAGAACTGGTTAGATACGAAGTATCCAGACCTCTACCAGACAGTGATGAAAGAAGGAAAGATCATGTAACTGATACCAGAAGCTCCACCCTTTGAACTACTCCTTCCACCTTTGCTTCCAGACAAAAAACTAGACACTGTTAAGTTCAAGAATGCCTACTATGGATTTGCTGAAAAAGGAGGGATCCATAGAAGAGAGGATCTGGACAAGCTGATGCAAAGGATGTACAAGATGTTTGGCGTCCCCAAAGAGTTGCAAATGTTCAAGTACACCAGAAGAAGACTACTTGGAATCAGACGATAGGTACGCTTTTCATGTATTCTATAATGCACACACCTATCTGAATGAAATATTTCATCTCTCTGATTCTAAGACAACATCTCATTCTCTTCTAAGGTATGTACTGATTTCATTATCTGCATTTCTATTCGTGGTATCTGTTTTTCTGATTAAGTGTTTTGGTTCCATCAAAAAGGGGGAAATTGTTGGGAAATCTGTATTTTAGTTTTGATGGAAGTTCCAAAACAGGTTGTAATAGGACCAGTCAGACCTGCTAGCTGACTGATGACTTAGAATCAGATTAAGATGACCAGCTGAAATGTATAGATAGCTAATGTAAAAGATAGGTCACATATTTAGGGGGAACTCAATATGTATAGGTCAGGTCGAAGTATCAGATGACCCAGATAAGGTCAGATGATCAAAAGACTAAGAACAAATCAAAAGACAAGAAGTCAGAAGATCAGGTGAAGAAAGAAGACACTGAAGACTCAGATGAACCTGAAGACTCAAATGAACCTGAAAGACTCAGATGAACCTGAAGACTCAGATAAACCTGAAGACTCGGTAACAAACCTGAAGACTCAGTATGACTGAAGACACTGAGGCTCAGAGTCACCTGAAGATCAGAAGACTACTAGAAGACCTGAAGACCTATATCAGCTGAGTCTGCATATTGAGCTAAGACAATCTGCATCAGAAGACTCAAACAAGGTAGACTGATCAATTACTTGATCAAGTCAGCTCAAACCTGGTGTCAATCAAAACGATACACCAGACAAGACGAATCTTCTACAAAAGGAATATCAATCATCTAACGGACAAATTACTGAAGTGTCGCCTCGCGAAGCCAAGGAGAAAGCGACACGTGCACAAAAAGAGCTAACATTACGGGATTCGACGCTGCGGACATAAATGGTGCTAATCATGCCTACTTCCACGCCGATATTCGGAGCACGTCACAATCATATCCTACAACCTACCTAACATAGCCCAAAATTCAAATTGCTCTCCAACGGCTCTTTGATTTTGAGGTCTATAAAATGGGATTGCTCGTCAAGTGAAAAGTAGGGAGGACAAGAGACCAACTATTCTCACATGAAAAATTGAGCAAAGCGGAACCACAACATTAACGCAAATTCTCAAGAAGCAAAAAGCCTTCAGAATTTCCGCTGGAAGAACACCATATTTGAAGATTATTCTTAGAGTGGTCATCCCATTGGTCTTAAAAAGAAATCCTATCCACTAGCATTTGGCTACCTAAAATACCAGGATAGATTTCCAGTTGGAACCCTCAAACATTCTTTACCCAAACCCAAGTTAGGTTAAGTTTGTTACCGCAAGATTTCAGACTAGGGATTCTAGTTTTTTGATTTCTAGTTCGGTTGAGTGTGAACTCGATAAACATCTGTTGAGTGTGAACTCGGTAAACATCTATCGGCAATCCCGTGAGGGAGATAAGTCCCGCAGGTTAAGTTCGGTTAAGTTAGGTTAAGGTTCCCCTGTGTTAAGGGAAGAGTGGACGTAAGACGGGTTTCGTCTGAACCATTATAAAAGTCTTGTGTGCATTTACTTGCTTTCTTATTGCTTTACACTATTCACACAACTGAGTTTAAAAAGTGCATACATATTTTAAGTTAAGCTCAGTCTGCACCAAGCAACTGATCTGATCAGGTTGACACCTTAGTCAGCTGGTTGAAAACTGACTTAAGAATCTGAATTGATAAAACTGGTTTTTCACACGGGCAAAAACAAGCTTCCGCACTCTCAGTTAAAACTGACAGATATCAAACTGATCTGCCCTCAGGCACTCAGTAAGATTGAACATCAGTCTAAACTGACACACTAGCACTCTGATCAGGAAATCTGCAAATCACACCTGATCCACACGAAAAGTTTTAGAAGCCTATTCACCCCTCCCCTCTAGACTTCTACCCTCACAAACCCGTTCGGGACCTACAAGTGGTATCAGAGCCCGGTTCTACAGATCACTGGCTTTGAGTATCATCGATTCTTGAGGAAGAATCTTTGTGGTCATTTGAACAGATCTTGAAAAACCATTTTCAAAACTCATTCATTTTCAAAATCACTCAGCATGGATAATACCTCTGGTATGTATCATGATATGCCTAAGTTTTCAATTGATGAGTATGCAGATTGGACTATATACATGTGCAATCATCTGGGATCGATAAGTGGCAGAATGATGGAAGTCATTGAATGAGGACCCATCATCATATATCACGACAACCCAGTAGTTGGAGGAGATCCAGATCATGCAGCGGGAAGTCTTGTACGAAAAAGCCCAGCCCTGATGGATGCAGAAGAAAGAAAGTTGTATACTCTAGATACAATCGCCAGGCATATAATCATGAAGACGATGGATAAAGTCACCAAGGAGAAGATAAAGTATCTCAAAACTGCGAAACAAATGTGGGATACTCTTGGTGAGATGTGCGAAGTAAATGATCAGATCAAAGACAGCCGACTACAAGCTGAACTGGTGAAGTTTGAAAAGCTCAAAATGCTGCCCAACGAGACCATAAACGAGCTCGATGGGAGGATCACCATGTCAGTAAATAAGCTACGAGAACTTGGAAGAGAGATGTCAGACAAAGACATCAATTACAAGATACTGAGATCTCTCACCAAGAAATGGGACATGAAAGTCACGGTAATCAAGGATTGCCAAAACAATTCTAAGATGAAGCCAAGTAGCTTGTTCCTAAGCCTTAAAGCCCATGAGTTTGATTTAATCGAAAGAGGGCAAGCAGATGAAGACGAGACGCCTGTTGAAGCCTCAACATCTAAATCAGTTGCATTTAAAGCAACCATCAGCAGATCAAAGGCCAATGAACCTGTTGGAAACATAATGAGTCAAGCAGAACAGATCGCTCTGCTTACCAGGAAACTTGAAAGATCAAATACTCAACTTGGTAAGTATCGCAGATTCTACAGAGACTATCAAGACGATAGAAGAAACAGGAGGCCAACTGACAGATCACTAGAAAGAACCAGATCTGATGATCGAAGAGATCACAGAGAAGAAAAGAAAAGAGATGATCTGACAGATGAGAGAAGAGATAACAGATCCGACGAAGGAGTTCAGATTACCATCGAAAAGGGAAGTCACCCGACGGATCCTCTGAGACGGAGTGACTCACCCGCGGAGGAATTTCCGTGAGATCGAGGATCATGCTTCAATCGCGAAACCCAGTCACTACAAAGACCGACCGCCTGACCGACTCCCCGAGAGAAACACCTCATGTGGTATTTGATGAGACATCTTCAACAAGAGAAAGTGCCTCGTAACAAGCCGCACTTGATCAACCTCTACCGACACGCGAAAAAATGGATCACCTAAGTATCAAGGAGAAAGAATCAACACGTAATAAAGGTATATCCCGAACTTGATCTTGCCGATTCACCAGTCAATCGGACCATAATGTACGCACAAACCGCCGAAGAAGAAGCCGGCAATTTGAGATAAAGATCAACCGAACCATCCGGTTCGGGGGAACTCTGAAGTTCCTACTTAACGTACATCGACACATGATGAGTCCAACATCACCGAGACATATTCTTATCAAGTGGATCATAATTCCAAGACCACTCCCAATCGCTAGTAATGAACTACTATCGAAGAGGATGATGTTCTCCAAACGGATGCAAATCGAAAAAAAGAAGGACTGGATTACCGGTCATCCAACCGATCGATTATCGGAGACCCATCTTATAGAGTCAAAACTAGACATCGACAGGTGAAAGTGTCATGTATTGTTGTTATCGTCTTTGAAGGAACCAACTACAAGAGAGGAAGCTCTACAAGACGCAAGCTGGATTCTAGCCATGCAAGAGGAACTGGGACAGTTTGAGAGGAATCAAGTTTGGAAACCGTGGACGCACCAACTCATCAAGACGTGATTGGCACGAAGTGGGTATTCAAGAACAAGAGAGATGAGAATAATGTCATAACCGTGAATAAGGCAAGACTTGTTGCTAAGGGGTATTCACAATCGGAAGAATTGATTATGATGAGACCTTTGCACCCGCCGCGCCTAGAAGCCATCCATTTTTTTTAAGCATATCTTTGCCCACGAGGGTTCATTGTGTATCGATGGATGTAAAGAGTGCATTCTTAAACGGGGTACTAGCAGAGGAAGTTTATGTCGAACAACCTCCAGGCTTTGAAAAAGGCAACCAAGTGTACCGTTTAAGGAAAGCTCTTTACGGCCTGAAACAAGCTTCTCGAGCTTGGTATGCTACACTTTCTCAGTTCTTGATAGACAGTGGATTCACTAAAGGAATAGTGGACAAAACCTTATTCAGAATAGAAGATGGAGAAGATATTCTGATGGTTCAGATTTACGTGGACGACATCATCTTCGGATCTCCCAACAAGAAGTTATGTGAAAAGTTCAGCAAATTGATGAAAGGGAAGTTCGAGATGTCCATGATGGGTCAGATAAATTACTTTATGGGTTTACAAATCAAACAGAGTACAGAAGGGATATTCATCTGTCAGGCGAAGTACACAAGGAATCTACTGGCCAAGTTTGGAGTTCAACACAGTAAGGAAGCCAGAATTCCCATGATGACCGGGTTCAAGATGGATCCAGATGAGGATGGTTAGAAAACTAATCAGAAAGAATATAGGGCTCTGATTGGATCACTACTATACCTAACTGCCAGCAGACCAGATATCACCTTTGCAGTAGGTGTATGTGCCAGATTTCAAGCAAATCCAATGCAAAGCCACCTAGAAGCAGCTAAGCGGATTCTCAAGTATCTGAAGGGGACAGTAAACCTTGGTTTATTTTACCCATCGATGATAATCTAGAGCTTAGTGGGTATTCTCGATTACGACACGAAGGTTGCGAATCGACGAAGAAAGTCAACCTCGGTACATGTCGGGTTTTTGGGAAATAAACCGATCTCTTGGTTTTCAAAGAAGCGGACGCCGATTCCGATCTACTAATGAAGCGAATATATGTTCGCAGAAGTTGTTGTTCCCAACCGCTCGCTAAGTCGGCGAAATGAGGGATTACAACATCGTAGCTAAGAATGTACCTATATTCTCGATGATGTAATAGTCTTATTGCAATCACTCGAATCTCGTTCTCGTACAAGATGCAAGCACGTGGATGTCAGACACCATTTCATCAGAGATCACGTTGAAAAGAAGAATATCAGGATGGAAAAGATCCATACTGATAAGCAGAAAGCTGATATTCTAACCAAGCCGCTAGCTGAGATCAGATTCAGAGAATTATGCAACGAGCTAGGGCTTCTGGATCTCGGAGAAAGTGCACCAGAAATGTTAAGTGGACTGGTCTCCAGAACCAGTTGGTTAAAAGACTAACCAGGTTAAGAGGAATTAGTTGAGTTAGGTATCTCAACTGATCAGATGATCAGACACGGAGCCGATCAGAAAGTCAGACAAGAAGCCGATCAGTTCAAGATATATCATATTAAGGGGGAACTGATCAGATTGGAAGGTTACTCTTTAAGTCGATTTAAGCTACAGTCAACAAGCAAGTCGTATAAGTTTAAAGCTACAAATTGCATAAGTCAGAAGAGGCAACACAACAATGAAATAATAGAATTTTTCATTGATAAGGACCCGGAGGTCAGATCTACATTACAAGTTACAAGTGGTATTACAAGCTACAAGTACAAGAAGACTCGGAGGTCATTACATAAACCATAAACCATAAACCCTAAGCCAACCCAAGGTAGGGAAGGGGAGAGAGAGATTTTAATAGCTTGATGCTCTCATTTTCCCCCGACCCTAAAAGGGGCGCAGAGAAGCTTCTAGAATCCTGAGCCACCCTCAGAGTTTCGGAGTGAGGAGCGAGAGCGGCCTTGAAGGATCTTTATGCCAGGATCCCCTACACCTAAAATCAATGGGCTCTCCAGCTGTTAAATGAGGCACAGTGCCACAGGTTTGGTCACAAGGACCAAACGGACACTTGTGTCGCATGCAAAAATTGAGTTTGATATACGAAGATCAGCTATTATCTGATGCAGACCGTATATCAAACCCATGTTTTATTTCAGACTGAGTCTGTTGATGCTAATTTCGTCATCTTGATAGGCGCACAAGGTGCATACGGTTAGGAGAAGTGCCTTCTCATTTGCCTTAGCAGATCCGCCTCCACGGTGGTAAAGAAGCTTTGCATTGATCGTATGTGTAATCTTAGATGACGATGAAAGTAGTGTGAAGGAACAAACAGGGTTGATTTGAGAAGCTGAATTCATTGGAAAAGGGTTAAAGGATTTTGCCAGAAGTTTCACCGGAAATAAGGAATTCATCGGAAAGCATGGAGTATATGCTAAAGAAGATGAATGGTTTATGTTGTGTTGTTTGCCTAACACCCCAGGCCAATTTATAGGAGAAATTTAGGGGTATAAATGCAAATTTATTTTCTCAGAAGACCTTAAGAGAAATTTGCATCGACAACGCGTAAGGAACACGCGGCTAATGGTTGGATGAGTTGACGGTGTGAGTAATCACAGCGTATCTATGCCATTATTATGGAATGTCAAATCGTGCCGATTTGGGAATCGAGGCGACTTTTTGACTCCCTGAAGTAAATGCTTTGGCGGGAGTATGACTTAAGTGCATAGTAAATGCGGGCTGAATAGAAGAAGAATGAAGGATGAAGTGGATCATATAAGAGTATCAGATAAGAGAATCAGATCAGTGGATCAGATAAGTAACGAAGTGTTTCAAACAAGAATCTGATCAGATGAGTGGAATATTGTTGGGAAATGCTTAAGGCTACCATCAGAAAGGTCAATAAGTACCAGATCAGATCACAGTGGTAACTGGTTGATTACAATATCAATCAGTCAGATACGTTTTCTTATTTATCCCTTTCTGAACATCTTATATGCGTTATTTAAATAAATTGTTTTTACTCTGTTTTTCACTTTTATGACGTATGCACTGCAAAACTTTTAATGCGGACTTGGGAATGTGTATTTAATGCGTTTTATTGCGAATTTTCGAGTCCGAAATACGAGAAGACTTCTTTACTCAACCGTGAGATTAAAACTTTTTTCGGCCGACTAATCTCAGCCACTGATTTCAAAACACGGATACTTGAGTACTTTAGAGAGTTGTGCAAAAAAGTTTGCCCTCGCATACTATAAAATCCAAATCTTTCTCAGAAAACTTCTTTCCACTACTTCGTATTCTTAAAAGATCAAAACTTTCAAATCTTCAGAAAATTACTTTCAAAATCAATTGATTCTATCCTTACGATTTCTCAATCCTACGAATCAATTTCTGGTAATTTCTCGTTTAAATATTGCATGATTTCAATTCACTCTGGTACCTAGGTTTACAAGTCGTGATGATATGTTTCTGTAATTCTTACTCGATCTATACGCTTACTTGCTAAATTGATGTTAAAATTACTGGTTTGACTGAATTTATTGAAATATCTTACTCAAACTAAACATCAATTTGCATATCATACAGAAATGGCATATCTTGTTCCACGACCGGGTCAAGGGAAAAAGTTCTGCAACTTTGCATCGATGAAGAAAGATATCATTGATGAGAAGTATGTAGTATTCTCAATCTCCTCAGATGCTGAATCGCTGGAAATTCTGGAGTGCTTGCGAGCGCGTGGGCTTGAACGATATTGCTCAACACATCAGAACATTGTCCACCCACAGAAGCCCTGGAGTTTCTATACAATCTACAGAGGAATGAAGACATTGATGCTGACCTGATTTCTTCCGTTGGTGGACTGGAAGTGCGAGTGTCGAATGATGATCTCCAGAGGATCTTCGGACTAACTCGAGGAAGCATCAACCCAGAGACCTACACGACTGATGTAGGAGAAAGGGAATTTCTTGAAGCCGAGCTGTTGAGACCAGCAAACAAGGAGAACACGACGAATGTCAAAGCCTCCTACCTGAAGAGGAAATATCGCCTTCTCCTTGAGATCGTTCAGAAGGTGATTATGTGCTCAACTTACAGTCTTGATGCTGTCACTTCATATAAGATCAGTGTCAGGGCTGCAATCATCAAAAAGGCTTCAGATATGGATTGGTTGGGTATGGTCAAGGCACGTCTACGGAAAGACTCGGGGAAGTTCGAACTGACCCAGAGAAATGAAGTGTGCTTATCTTCCAAGTGCTCCTTCATACACAAAATCTCAATCATTCTGTCAGATAAGCTACCACATAATTATGAATGGAATGAGAATGGAGCGAAGATATATCAAGCAAAGCACAAGGCCATATTGGGCAAAGATGAGCCCCTGCCTGGACAATCTGATGAGGATCCTACTCCTTATGTGCCCAAACCCAAGGGAGAAAAGAAGGGAAAAGAAAAGGCAACTGCATCTTCTGAAGTGCAGGGAACGGCCATTCCAGAGAAGAGGATGAAGAGGAAGGATCTGGCCAAGAAACCAGATGCTCAGCGGAAACGTCAGAAGAGAGTTACATCTCCTCTAAAGACTGCTCCGAGTTCTGCTCAGCAAGTTAGCAGAACGAAGGATCTGATGCAAGTGGAATCAGAAAAGGAGATAACAGTCAGTTCTGAGCAAACTGCCAGATAAGTAAGGGATGAGCAGATGATAGAAGAAGAAGGAGAGAAATCTGTCAGAGGGACAGAAGTGGAGCATCCTGAGGAAGAATCACCATCTGATTCTCTGCCTCTCACCAAGATCTTCCAGAGAGCAAGATCGCCTACGCCCACTTCCAAATCGCCATCACCCTCTCCTTAAAAATCATCACCACCGCTCTCTCCTCATAAAATCTTCTCACCCTCACCCTCACCTATCAGATCACCAAGATCTCCCACTCCCCCAATCAATGAACCTGTTCAGGAAACTGAACACCCTCAAAACGCTGAAAACGAACCACAAATATCCCTATCTCACTCCCAATCTCCAAACAAGTCACAAGAACCTGAGAGATCTGACAAGCGAGTGTCCATCTCTCATAATCCCTTCAATACCAGAACCGTGCTTGCTTCACCTGTTTCAGAAAGCCCCATCATAAGAATAATGAAGCAACATATCAAGGAATATTTGCTGGAACTGTGCCCTGAATAGGATCAACATCCTGGCATCCAGCAACAGATAGAAGAGATTGTGTTCTGGAGGGATATCAGACTAAAAAGCATCGAGGAATTTCTGATCCTCATGACAACTCTGGGATCTGATTTCTTCGTAGACTTGGAGATGAAGTGCTTGAACAATGCTGGGATTGAAAGCGCTGTTGAATTGGCATCTGACGATGATATCAGATGGTTGATTCATGAAAGGTTCGGAATTGCTGATAACAGGGAGGAAACTGTTCAACCTCCTACAGATCATGAGGGAGCTGCCGATGAACCAAGAATGGGTGTTGCAGATGAGACCCGACTTGGCAAGGCTTCAACATCTAACCAGACTGCTATGCTGAGCTCTGATACCCTAGATCTTTATACTGAGAAGATTCAGGATGGGATCAAGGCTGCTATTGAAGACAAATTCGCAGTGCTCACAGCAGATCTGATGAAGCTGTTTGAAAAAGAGCAAGCAAAACTGGTTGACAGAGAAAGAAGTCACACAGTTGGGATGCATAATGCCATCCTTTCTGAAGTAATGCAACTAGTAAATCCTCTTGCCGAGAAGCTCAATCTCCAGTCTGATAAACTCAAAGTTCAGACAGATATGCCCAATCAGACACAGGTACTATTGGAAAATGTATGGGCATCCTTGGAGAAAACTGACAACCACATGGATACGGGTTGGAAACACTTTGTAGCTTCTACAGAACAAGCAAGACAGGACATCGAATTTGCTCTCAGGCGCTTTTTAACTCCTGCACCTTCTGCCACCGTTCAGATCACTCCTCTTGTTGTTGAGGAACTCAGAGAGGAGATCTCACGGCAATTCATTGCTCTGGACCGCAGGCTGTCAAACCTCTTTGATGAAACCAAAAATGGGGAAGGATAAGAGAATAAAGAGAATAAAGAAAAACAGACACATTTGGTAACAATTGCATCTCTACCAAAAACTACTGTATCTGACTTGCCAGCCACTCCATCTACTAATCTCGTTGCTGAAGTGAAAGAAACTATGGAGCAACATAGCAAAGAGATCACTGAGCAGAAGATTGCTCTTTCAGAGGTTATTGCCAGAGTCGACAAGATTGAAGACTTTTCTTCGTTCGTACAGAAAAGAATGGAAACTGATGATCAGGCCAAGAGCCTTGAACTCGCTAAGAAATTAGCTGAAGAAGACGAACAAGATGAACCTGAGCAGACTCTGAGGAGAAAGAAAGGCAAAAGGCAAGATGGTGAAAGCAACTGCGGAAGATCAGAGACAAGGCCAATTATTCTCTACTAAAAGCCAGATGACTCCTGAACAAACTCAAGAGCAAATCAGACAGAGAATAAGAGAGGCTGCAATCAAGAAGCAGAAGCTAGCAGAGGCTAAGGGACTAAACATCGCATACATCCGAAGGAAGAGGAAGAATGAAGATGCAGCAGAGGAGATTGCTTGGGAGAAGAATGCCCTTCCTGCACCTATTAAAGACATCCTCTGTGCACGGCTAGATCTGCTTCCAGAATGGGATCAGATCAGAGGAGAATGGTTGTGTGACGTGTACATCCTGGAGAAGATTCTGATTCATCAAGTCCAGACAGAAAATGATGATGAATTTCGGAACTGGTTAGAAACGAAGTATCCAGACTTCTACAAGACGGTGATGAAGGAAGGGAGGATCATATCACTGATACCTGAAGCTCCTCCCTTTGAACTACTCCTTCCACTTTTGAGTCCAGACAAAAAGCTAGATGCTGTAAAATTCAAGAATGCATACTATGGATTTGCTGAAAAATGAGGGATCCATAGAAGAGAAGATCTGGACAAGCTGATGCAAATGATGTACAAGATGTTTGGCATCCCCAAAGAGTTTCAAATGTTCAAGTACACCTGACGAAGACAACTTGGAATCAGATGATAGGTACACTTTTCATATATTCTGTATGCACACACCTATCTGAATGAAATATTCCATCTCTCTGATTCTAAGACAACATCTCATTGTCTTCTGAAATATGTACTATTTACATTATCTGCATTTCTATTCGTGGTATCTGTTTTTCTGATTAAGTGTTTTGGTTCCATCAAAAAGGGGGAAATTGTTGGGAAATCTGTATTTTAGTTTTGATGGAAGTTCCAAAACAGGTTGTAATAGGACCAGTCAGACATGTTAGCTGACTGATGACTTAGAATCAGATTAAGATGACCAGCTAAAATGTATAGATAGCTGATGTAAAAGATAGGTCACATATTGAGGGGGAACTCAATATGTATAGGTCAGGTCGAAGTATCAGATGACCCAGATAAGGTCAGATGATCAGAAGCTAAGAACGAATCAGAAGACAAGAAGTCAGAAGATCAGGTGAAGACAGAAGACACTGAAGACTCAGATGAACCTGAAGACTCAGATAAAGCTGAAGACTCAGATAAAGCTGAAGGCTCAGATATACCTGAAGACTCAGATAAACCTGAAGACTCAGTAACAAACCTGAAGACTCAGTAACAAACCTGAAGACTCAATATGACTGAAGACACTGAGGCTCAGAGTCACCTGAAGATCAGAAGACTACCAGAAGACCTGAAGACCTTCATCAGACGAGTCTGCATATTGTGCTAAGACAATCTGCATCAGAAGACTCTACAAGGTAGATTGATCAATTATCTAATCAAGTCAGCTCACCTGTCGTCAATCAAAATGATACACCAGACAAGACGAATATTCTACAAAAGGAATATCAATCGTCCAACGGACAAATTACTGAAGTGCCGCCTCGCAAAGCCAAAGAGAAAGCGACACGTGCACAAAAAGAGCTGACAATGCGGGATTCGATGCTACGGACATAAACGGCGCTAATCATGCCTACGGACGCCGATATTCGGAGCACGTCACAATCATATCCTACAACCTACCTAATATAGCCCAAAATTCAAATTGCTCTCCAACGGCTCTTTGATTTCGAGGTCTATAAAATGGGATTGATCTTCAAATTGAAGAACACACTAAGAACCAACACGGACACACCGCAAAAGAAGCAAAAACTATAGCAAAATCTCCGCTCGAAGAACACCATATTTGAAGATTATTCTTAAGTGTTCATCCCATTAGTTCTTAGCAAGAAATTCTATCCTCTAGCATTTGGCTACCTAAACACCAGGATAGATTTCCAGTTGGAACCCTCAAACATTCTTTACCCAAACTCAAGTTAGGTTAAGTTTGTTACCGCAAGATTTCAGACTAGGGATTCTAGTTTCTTATTTCTGGGATCGGTTGAGTGTGAACTCGATAAACATCTGTTGAGTGTTGGACTAACACATAAAACTAAGTCCAGTCGGTTAAGTTCAGTTAAGTTGCCCCTGTGTTAAGGAAAGAGTGGACGTAAGACGGGTTTTGTCTGAACCACTATAAAAATCTTGTGTGCATTTACTTGCTTTTTATTGCTTTACACTATTCACACAACTGAGCTTAAAAACTGCATACATATTCTAAGTTAATATCAGTTTGCACCAAGCAACTGATCTGATCAGGTTGACACCTTAGTCAGCCGATTGAAAACTGACTTGAGAATCTGATTTGATAAAACTGGTTTTTCACACGGGTATTTACAAGCTTTCGCACTCTCAGTTAAACTGACAGATATCAAACTGATCTGCCCTCAGGCACTCAGTAAGATTGAACATCAGTCCAAACTGACTCACTAGCACTCTGATCAGGCAATCTGCAATCACACCTGATCTGCACGAAAAAGTTTTCAGAAGTCTATTCACCCTCCCCTCTAGACTTCTGCCCTCACAAAACCCGTTCGGGACCTACAACTTAGATGTAAAACCTTCCGATTGAGTCATAAACACTTCCTTATCAATGTTTCCATTGAGGAAAGTTGTTTTGACATCCATCTGTCAAATCTCATAATCATAGTGTGCTGCTATCGCAAGTAAAATTCGAATGGACTTGATCTTTGCAACTAGTGAGAAGGTCTCGTCATAGTCAATTCCTTCGTGTTGACTATAACGTTTCGCCACCAACCTAGCCTTGTAGGTTTGTACTTTTCCATTTGAATTAGTCTTGCTCTTGAAGACCCAATCGCAACATATGGGTCTGACCCCTTCAGGCAACTCAACCAAGTCCCAAACTTGATTTGTGTACATCGAGTCCATCTCGGATTTCATGGCTTCATGCCACATCTCTGAATCAATATCTGATATTGCTTCAGAATAAGTATTAGGATCGTCCTTATATGGTATGTTCACATTATCGAGTTCCTCCAAGAGGTAACTGTATCTAATGGGCGGATTACGATTCCTAATTGACTTACGGAGCTGTGGTTGTGCAGGTTGTACATTCTGATCGTGAAAATTTTGTGGTGCATCGATTTCATCAATGTCCGGAGAGTCCTCAAGAGCTACACTTTCAAATGCCTCTTGGGCAGGAGTTTGAACTATGTTGTTCTCATTCAGCCCACTTGGAGGTTCTTGCAATGGCAAGCATACTCCAATTACGCTCCCACTAGCTGAAAGACGATCACCTAGTGAAAGACTCCCACCGTGAAAGTTGCTGAATGCTCCCACTGATTCCTTATCATGTTGCTTTGACAAGATGTCAGTCTCTTTGTTAATTTGTGGTTCTTGAATTTCTTCAAGTTCTATCAGCTTACGACCATGTTTCATAAAGACATAGTCTTCTTCGATGAACTTGTTCTGCCTAGAAACAATCACTGATTGTTTCTCAGGTGGATAGAAGTAATATCCTTTAGTTTCCTTAGGATATCCCACAAAGTTACCCTTTTCACCTTTGGATTCCAACTTATCAGTAAGCATCTTTTTCACAATCATGGGGCAACCCCATGTTTGATATGTGTAAAAGTTGGTTTCTTGCCACACCACAGTTCATATGGCCTGTGCTCAACCGATTTAGATGGAATCCTATTCAGAATGTAAATTGAGGTTTGTAACGCGTATCCCCATGAGAATGTCAGAAGAGAGGAAAAGCTCATCATGGACCTTACCATATCTAACAGGGTTCGGTTTCTTCTCTCGAACACACCATTCATCTGACGTGTTCCGGGAGGAGTTCATTATGACTGGATTGTTGGGGTTATACGTGAAAGTATGCTTTTAATTTGTATAACATATGTATTAAACACTTATTTACTGAAATAAATTGTTTATCACTGTTGCTTTAAATATGATTGAATGTTATATATATTTATTTCAAACCGTTCATAGGATGCGTTACATTGTAGTTAACGTGGTGATACCAGATCACAGAAGATCATGTTAACAAGGCCTTGTAAATGAGTGCGTGTTTCACAACTTGGATAGACCCGAATAATCTATTGGTAGAAGTTGATGTGTAAGACTCAGATTGGCTTGTCTTGACCAAGAGATTACACTAGTGCATTCGATGCGCTGAAGCGGACCTGCAGAGAGGATAAACTCATTTGCAATGACTTAAGGGATGAAGAGTTAGACCTCAGTGGTTGTTGATTTCTTAATCTCTGTCACTTAATAAGGATTGTGTGTGATTAGTAGTTATTGCTTTGACTTATAAATGGGAAAAGAATCATTGCGACTTTGATACCCTATATCTTGGGCAGTAATATTAATTGCACGACATTTGCTAAATTAATACAGAGAATCGTGTGCTTGCAATGTCTTGCTTGATTGGTCCCCCGGTGGTCGAAGGAGAATAACACGAGGTTCAGTGATCACTTACGAACCAAATCTTGCAAGTGGAATTAATTTTCCGGTATGGATAATAAAGCTGGACTGTCCTTACTCCAAGGATAAAGATATTAATTAATATAAAGTTTTTCAGTGGCTTAATTAATTAATGGACTAAATAATCTTAAACACAGGAAATAATGACCGGGAGCCATATTAACGTAATATGGGTTAAGTTGGATAGTGCAATATTAATTATATAGTGGCATTAATTAATATTAATTGGCTGAATTATATTGTGGCTCGATATTGGAATTCATAAGCCCATTGGAAGGTCCATCTTAATTCTCCTAAAGGCCCCTCAAGTAGCTCAACTAAAGTCCAATAAATAAAAGTTGCTTAAAAATAAATTAAATTTTTGTTGCTTATTTCTTCCTTATTTTTCGAAAATAATTAAAGAAAGAGGGAGAAGATTTTTCTTGAAAAGATTTTATTGAAAGGAGATAAGTATTCTTGGAATACAAGATTATCCCATAAATTCAAGAAATCTCCCACTTGGTCTCTTTAATTAGGAATTTTCGAAAATTTAGGGGATAAGAAGGAATAAAAAAAATTCTTGACTTTCTTGAAAAGATTTTATGGAAAAAAATATGTATGAAATACAAGAATATCTCATAAATTCAAGAAAGATCCAATCTTGAAATCTTTCTTCTTATTTTTCGAAAATATGGAATAAATAGGGTGTGAGATTTTTTGTGGAAAAATACACATGGAAAGAAGAATATAAGAGATATATTCAAGATTTCTTGGAGATCAAGAAAAGATCTTTCCTAACCCTATTTGGACTCCAAATTTTCGTTCCCCCCTATGTATAAATAAGGGGATGAATTCTTTTCATTCCCCAACAGTTCCATGTGTTGGAAAAATTAGAAATCCACAAAGGTGGTGCAACAATTATTTTTCCTTTGTTTTATAAATCGTTCATTGGAGAACCTTCCACCGGGGTTATTGGACGAGGACTTGGGAATACTTGAGAAGGACTTTTGGTGGGTATCCAGATACTTGATCCTGCCTGTCTCAGATCCTCTCTCCAACGGGTACGTTTACGTAAACTCCTAGAAATTCCGCATGCTAGGATCTTTTACGTGAAATATTATTTGCATGTCGTTGTTAGATTAATTATTATTTGAATTCACTTAGGTTAATTCATGCTAGTAATAATTGTTAATTTAAATTTGTGTTTATGAGGTCATCCTGATAGATCCTGGCATATGTTATCCCAACAACTGGTATCAGAGCCTTGGTTCGGGCTCTGATCTTTTAAACTGTAATTTAAATTGTTGTTCATTAAAATTGAAATTGGATAGTAGAACTGTTAGATCTGTTTTGCAGGTATCCAATTGTCATGGTATTTCAATGTACTTATTTACATGCAAATAAATTGTGGTTTTTAATTCAATTCGTTCGAATTCGTTTTGCCTCGTGAGAAAATCCACGGGTAGATTAGAATTTGTTTGATTTGTTCAATGTAATAGACTAGTCTAGATCTAGGTTTATTTATTTTTCGTAAATAAATTGTAACCGGATCGTGAACGAAGACGGAGAAGGAGAATTAATGACGGACGTCCAAGTCCCCAGACGTACGCGAGCCAAGGCGGAGCACGGGGGCTAAGCCAAAGGACTAGCGACCGCGTGCATCGCTAGGCCGGACGCGGATGGGGCGAGCGGGAAGAGCGCTAGGCGCGCGGAGCTGTGGGCGTCGGGGCGCCGCACGCGGCGCACGCAGGGCATGCAAGAGCCAGGCGTGCGGGCTGGCTGGGCGACGAGGCACGGGACCCCGGACGAGGGCTTACGTCCAGGCGATACTTCGCGCAAGGCTGTGGGCGACGGGGTGAGATAGTCGATCCGGACCGGGGCGTGCGCCTAGGCGCATGCGACTCGCATTCCTGGTCGTGAGCTACTCGATTTTCAGACGTCGTCCTAACCCGAAACGAAGGACATTCTTTGCAGAATTGTTGCGGATTCAGTGGGAGTCTTTCGAGACGAACAATGAAGGCAAAAGAAGAGACGATTTCTCAAGATCAAGATTTGGATTTAAACCATAACAGTTGGATATATGTGCCCAACTTTATTTATTTTGTCTTGATGATTATTTTAAATCCATGCAATTTTATTTGTTAAATGTGTTTGCATGCTTTAGAATTGTCCAAAGAAAATCTCACTTTCGAAAATTACTAAGTATGTTTTATTAACAAAATTTATTCCGGATAATAAAATTACGTCAAAATTGACCTCCATGATTTATTTATTTGTGAATTCTTTTGGAGAAATTTCCCCCATGGAATGGCCAAAATATGGTTTTCACATGAATAAATTCTCAAAAGGATGATTGTGAATTATTATTAGTGGCAACGATGACCCTCCCCACGAGGTTCGTTCAAAATGATATTATTTTTGTATTTAATCATGGTTATTACTTAGGTATAAAATTGATATGCATATACTTCCCCGAAGTCCCTGTCAATTTTATATTGGTCAAGTGGGAGTCGACTATTAATTTTGAATTAAAGGTTTGTAATTGTTCTTGTTTGTAACCTGCTTGAATGTGTTTAAATAGACAGTTCACCTCACGTGACCTATTTAAACTGTTTTCAGATGTCGGCTGATGCATGTTCATATTGTTTTGAGATTTTTATATGAACAATGTGATCGAATTATGTGATAATTTTGTGTTTGCACAATTGTTGTTTATTTCAGTTCAGCATGTCGCTACCTTTTAATCCACTGTTAATATACTTAAAGTGAATAGAATTGTATAGGAAACTATGTTGATTGTGTTGGGGTTATACTGAAAAGTATGTTTTTACTTTGTATAACCAAACTGAATTTCTTATTTATTTTACTGAAATAAATTATTTATCACATGCTGCATTAAATATGAATGAATGTTATATATATTTATTGCATACCTATTCGATAAAGTCAGTACGTATTACGTTGTAGTTAATTTGGTGATACCAGATCACAGAAGATCAAATTAACAGTTCCCCGTGACTAAGTACAAATTCACAACCCAGATGGAAATGAACAACCCATCATGAAAGGTTGAAGTGTAAGGCTCAGATTGACTTTTCTTGACCAAGGGATTACACTAGTGCATCCTGATGCGCTGAAATGGACCTACAGGAGGATAAATTCTTCGGTACTGAATATACAAGAATTAGACCTCAGTGGTGCGTTATTTCTTAATCTCCGTTCCTTAAATAGGATCTTGTGAAATTAATAACTATTGCTTTTACTTATGATGGGAAGAGAATCAATGCGATTTGATACCTTGTATCTTGGGCGATATTATTAGTTACATGACGATTGCTAAGATTTAATACGGAGAATTGCGTGCAAGTATGGCATGCTTGATTTGTCCCCTTGGTGGGCTCAGAACCTTTATCATACCAAATCTTGCAAGTGAAAATTTATTTCCGGTATGGATAATAATGTTGAGTTGTCTTTACTCCAAGGGCAAAGATATTAATTAATATAAAGTCGGTTCAGTGACTTAATTAATTAATGGACTAAGATAATCTTAAACGCGGAAAATAATGATCGGGAGCCATATTATAGTGAAGTCGTAATGTGGGTTAAGATGGATAGTTCAATATTAATTTTATAGTGGAGTAAATTAATATTAATGGGCTTGAATAATATTTTGGCTAAATATTAAAGCTTCATAGCCCATTGGAGGTCCAATCTTAATTCTCCTAAAGGCCCCTCAAATAGCCCAAACTAAACTCCAATTAATGAAAAGGAGAAGAAAATATTTTGGCCCATTTTTCCTAATTATTTTCGAAAATAATAGATGGGAGAAAGAAAAGATTTTTTTTTCTTGGAAAGATCTTGTGGAATAAGTATTCTTGAGATGCAAGTTTATCCCATAGGTTCAAGAAAGGAAAAAGATCTTATTTCTTCCCTAATTATGTGAGATTTTTGAAAATATCTATAATATAAGGAGGTGGGATATTTTGTGGAAAATTTTAATTATGGAGAAAAGAATATAATGGATATATTCAAGATTTCTTGGAGATCAAGAAAAAAATTTTCCCATCTTATTCCTAGGGCGAAATTTCGACCACCTCATGTATTATAAATAGGGGATGAGTTTTTCATCCCCAAGTGCAATTTCATGTGTTGGAAAAATTAGAAATCCACAAAAGGTGGTAGCCAAAAATTTTCTTTTCTTTTTTTAAAGATTAAAATCGTTCGTTGATAATCCTCCCACCGGATTACGTTCGTGGACGTGGGACATATTTGAGAATGCACTTTGGCCAACGTCTCAGCGGTTGTCTCTACGAGAGGTTAGTATTTACGTAATTCCTAGATTCTGCATGCTTAGGTTATACGTGAAATACGTGTACGCATGAGGTTTATTTGTTCATTAATTATTATGTTGAATTGAATTAGGATTGTTGGGAAATTTAGAGTTTTGATGAAAGTTCTAAAACACGTGTAATAGGACCAGTCAGACCTGTTAGCTGACTGATGTTTTTAATACCAGTTATAATATGACCAGTTGATAATTATTGTATAGAACAACTGATGTATAAGATAGGTCACATATTGAGGGGGAACTCAATATGTATATGTCAGATCTAAAGACTAGAAGAACAAAAGATCAGCTGAAGTCCGACAGGCCAGAAGGCAAGAGAAGGACAGAAGATCAGACGATCTTATAAAGTCAGATAATCAGGTGAAGTCATGAAACACAAATTCAGAAGACCTGAAGATCAGATGACTACCAAAAGATCAGACAAAGGGACCTACATCAGCCGAGTCTGCTAGTTGAGCTAAGACAACCGCACCGAAGACTCTATCGGTACATCGATCGGTTATGAATCGATCAGTCACCACACCGTGTCAACTAATGTATCACCATGCCATACGTTGCTGATCTGAACAAGAAGAATGTCAAATTTAGTTGGTGAACAAACTCTGATATGCTGTACTTGTTAACCAATAAGAATAAGACACGTATGACCTGAGCTGACACTGCGGATTTCTACGCTGCATAGTCAAACGGCTAGAAAAATGACATACACGCTTTCGGCCATGCCATACCTGGAAGCACGTCATATCAAATCCTGCAAACCTACCAAATATAGCCGGAAATTCAAATTGCTCTCCAACGGCTCTTTGATTTCGAGGTCTATAAATATGGGATTACTCTTCAGAGTGAAAGACGGAAATTATCAAGAAGCTCATACTACAGCAAAATTTCCGCACGAAGAACACAACCTTGAAGATTATTTTTTAACTGTTCATCCCATAGTTCTTAGCACATAAATCTTATCCTCTAGCTGTTAGACTACTTAAATACTAGGAAAGATTTCAAAGTTGTAACAAACAACAAATCTTACCCAAAACCCAAAGTTAGGTTAAGTTTGTTTAGCAAGATTTCAGACTAGGGTTTCTTGTTCTGATTTCTGGGATCGGTTGAGTGAGAGCTCTATAAATATCTGTTGGTGTAATGTGTTGGACTAACACAATAATCTAAGTCCAGTTGGTTAAGTTGGTGCCCCTAGTGATAGGGAAGAGTGGACGTAGGACTGGTTGTCCGAACCACTATAAATCTTGTGTGCATTTACCTGTTTGATTAACTGCTTTACACTATTGCACACAACTTGATTAAATTTGCATACATATTCTGAGTTAGGATCAACTAGCACCAAGGAACTGATCTGATCTGATTGACTCCATAGTCATCTGATTGAAAACAGCTTCGGAATCTGATTTGTTATAAACTGGTTTTTCACACGGGTATAAACTAGCTTCCGCACAATCAGTTAAACTGATAGACACCGAACTGATCTGCCCTCAGGCAATCAGTAAGTTGGATATCAGTCCAAACTGATTCACTTGCACTCTGATCAGGCGAACTGCAATCACACCTGATCTGCACGAAAAAAAATTTAGAAGTCTATTCACCCCTCCCCTCTAGACTTTTGCCCTCATGAAACCCGTTCGGGACCTACAAGTGGTATCAGAGCAGTGGTTCTCCAGACCACTGGCTTTGAATATCATCGGTTCTTGAGGAATAACCTTTGTGGTCACTTGAACTGATCTTGGAAAACCTTTTCAAATCTCATCTGTTTTCAAACACACGATCAACATGGATAATACTTCGGGTATGTATCATGATTTGCCTAAATTTTCCACTGATGAGTATGCAGACTGGACGATATACATGAGCAACCATCTGGGATCAATAAGCAGCAGGATGGTGGAAGTTCTTGAACGAGGACCCATCATCATCTATCATGACAACCCAGCTGTTGGAGGTGATCCAGACAGTTTGAAGTCTTGTCAGAAAGAGTCCCGCTCTGATGGATGCTGAAGAGAGAAAGTTGTACACTCTGGATACGATAGCCAGGCACATAATCATGAAGACCATGGACAAGATAACCAGAGAAAATATAAAGTATCTCAAGACAGCCAAACAGATGTGGGATACGCTTGCTGAAATGTGTGTAGGAAATGATCTGATTAAAGATAGCAGACTGCAAGCTGAACTGGTGAAATTTGAGAAACTTAAGATGTTACCAAATGAAACCATCAATGAGCTCGATGGAAGAATCACCATGTCAGTTAACAAGCTTCGGGAACTTGGACGAGAGATGTCAGATAAAGACATAAATTACAAAATCTTGAGATCTCTGACTAAGAAGTGGGATATGAAAGTCACTGTAATAAAGGATTGTCAAGATATTGCCAAGATGAAGCCAAGCAACCTGTTCCTGATTCTTAAAGCCCATGAGTTCGATCTGATCGAAAGAGGGCAAGAAGAAGAAGACGAGTCGCCTGCTGAAGCCACACCTGCCACATCAAAATCAGTTGCATTCAAAGCAGCCAACAGCAACTCAAAGTCTACTGAACCAGTTGGAAATATTATAAGCCAAACTGAACAGATTGCTTTGCTAACCAGAAAACTTGAAAATCTAACATTCAACTTGGCAAGTATCGTAGATTTTACAGGGATTATCAAAACAACAGAGGAAGAGATAGGAGGTCAGCTGACAGATCTCTAGAAAGGACCAGATCTGATGACTGAAGAGATGATCACAGAAAGGATCGCAGAGAAGATAAGAAAAGAGATGATCGGTCTGATGAAAGAAGAGACAACAGATCTGAGAGAAGAAATTCTGATTACAATCAGACAGGTAAGTCACCTGACAGATTCTACAGACAGAATGACTCACCTGGCAGAAGAAGTTCCGTGGATCGTGGAGCATGTTTCAACTGTGAGAAACCAGGTCATTACAGCTCAGATTGCCCAGACCTGACACCAAAAGAAAGAGAAGAGAAGCGGAACAGAAGAGAGCAACGCTATAGAGACAGGAAAGCCATGGTTGTTGATACATCATAAATTGATGATTCTTATCTGCCTTCTGAGAATTCAGGCTACTCATCTGTAGAAGATTTCTGTTTGATAAGCAACGCTGATGATTTCTACCACTATGATGATCTGATATTCTCTTCTGATGATGAAATCTGTCTGATGGCTAAGGAGGAAGACTAATCTGAGGTAACCTCTAAACCTTCTGCACTTTCAGTTTCCACACCAGCTATGATTAGCACACCTGCTGGAGAGATTGACTTGCAGCTCTATTCTGAGCAATTGCTTGATGATCTCTCTAATGCAGTAGACACTTATACGATAGTGGAAGCCGAAAACGATAAGCTAAAGATTGAAAATTCTCAGCTTGTTAAGGAAAATGCTGTCAGTAAAGCAGCTGAACTAAAATCAGCTGAAGTTGCTCAGAAGATAACTGAAGAACTAAAAGTTCTGAAAGTTAATTCTTCTGATCAGGAGAAGCAGATTAAGGAACAGCTAGCTATCAATAAATAGCAAGCTGATGATTTTAAAATATTACAAGCCAAGTTTGATGAACTCTTCCGACTACATGAGAGTCTGAAATTAACTGAGGATAGTTTACGTAAGAAAATACAGGTTTTCAGGATATGAACAACTATTTTCGAACGACAATTAATAAGAAGGGAATTGGGTATGAAAACCCTTCTACATCCTCAAAAGCTCTGTCTGATTCACTTCAAAAAGGTGTAATCAAACGAGTTTCTGTTAAAGATACAAATAAAGCTAAAACTGTATCAGATAAGGGGAACAGACCAGCTCAATAGGTAAAGCAGATGCCTAATCAGAAAGGGAACAGAAATGGACCCCAACTGATCAAGCATCAGCTTAGGAATCAACAGAAGAACTCAGTTCTTCTGAAGAGACCTCAACCTGATCAGCAGATTAGGTATCAGAAGAGACAACCTCTAAAGGGGAAATCTGATCTGAAACCTAATCAAGTCAAGTTGCCTAACAGGCAAGTCAAGGATAAACTGTTGAAACCAGATATGCCAATAAGATATGAATCTTTTAATGGTAGCAGTCGTACCTACCCTTATAATCAGAAACCTAGTGCTGCTGCACCTGAGCCCCACTGGGTTAAAAGAAGACAAACTGCAAGGAAAAATCCCAAGTCTTCAGATTCACCCAAGGCTCGCACAAATAATCATACTGATCAGAATGCATATGAAGAGATGTATGATTATGTAGATGTTTATGGGAGACAAATCAGGCCTTCTGATCTATCTGATTACAATAGAAGTGCCTTGTTTGTATGGACCCCTAAAACCAACTCTAACCCCTCAGGACCCACTCCTAAAGGGGTACCTAAAACCTGAGTTGATTGTAGGTTCGCGTGGGTTTGGCCAACAAAGGAGGTGTACAAGCAACTATCTGGTACATCGATAGTGGATGCTCAAGGCATATGACTGGAAGCAAACATCTCCTTAGCTCTTATACAGAACAAGAAGGCCCACGTGTACTCTTTGGTGATGATAACTTTGGTTTTACTATAGGATTCGGAACCTTAGAGAATGATGATGTACAGGTTACTGGAGTCTTGTATGTCAAAGGTTTAAAGCATAACCTGTTATCAGTTTCACAATTCTGCGACAACGGATTCAGTGTTGAGTTCTCGACTGATTAGTGTACTATCAAGAATCAAGCTACTCAACAGATCTTGTTAACTGGTTCAAGGAAAGGTACGATTTATACAGCAGATTGGAACAGTTGTCCAAGAAATGCATGTCTGATTGTTAAAAGTTCAAAAGGTAGCAGTTGGCTCTGGCACAAAAGAATGAGTCATCTGAACTTTAAAACTCTTAACAAGATAGCAAGGATGTCTTTGGTTGAGGGACTTCCGAATGAGGTATTCTCTAAGGATCAGACATGTGTCGCATGTCAGAAGGGAAAACAGGTTAAAGCCTCATTCAAGGGAATCCCTGGACCAGCATCCAGCAGAGTATTGCAACTGCTCCATATGGACTTATTTGGACCAGTTACACCAGTCAGTCTCAGCGGACGCAAATACACTCTGGTAATCGTGGATGATTATTCTAAGTTTACCTGGGTTGTATTCTTGTATAAGAAGAATGAGACAACAACAAAGATACCCGAGCTGCTCAAGAAACTACAAAACAAAAAAGGTGTCAGTATAGTGAAAATCTGATCAGATAAAGGTACAGAATTTCTGAACTCTTTTATTACTAATTTTTGCACTAAGTTTGGTATACAACATGAGACATCAGCTGCAAGAACGCCACAACAGAATGGTGTAGCAGAACGGAGAAACAGAACACTCAAGGAAGCTGCTCGCACTATGTTAGCTGAACATGCAACACCAAGCCGTTTATGGGCAGAAGCCATCAATAATGCATGCCACACTCAGAACAGATGTTCTCTGACTAAGGCTCACTACAAAACACCCTATGAACTGTGGAAGGGCAGAAAACCTCGTGTTTCTTACTTCCATGTTTTTGGGTGCAAGTGTTTCATACACAACAATGGGAAGAGTCAGTTGAAGACTTTTGAGGCCAAGTCAGATGAGGGTATATTCTTAGGATATTCCTCATCCAGCAATGCTTTCAGGGTTTACAACAGGCGAACCCTAGTTGCGGAAGAAACACCTCATGTGGTCTTTGATGAGACATCTTCTGAACAAGAGAAATCTACTTCAGAACAAGAAGTACCAGTTCAACCGGTACCTGATGCACAGAAAATGGATCAGCTAAGTATCAAAGAAAAAGGATCAGAACACGTAACAGTGTATATTCCAGATCTTGCTGATTCACCAGGTCAATCAGACCCTAAGGTACGTACAACTGTCAATGAAGAAGCTGGTACAGCTGAGACAGTATCAACTGAATCATCTGATTCAGGGGGAACACCTGAAGTTCCTACGGACAGACATCAGCACATGATGAGTCCAACATCAGCTGAGACTTGTCCATGTCAAGTGGATCATAATTCTGCACCACTCCCAATCACTAGTAATGAACTACTATCAGAAGAGGATGATGTTCTCCAAACTGATGCAAATCAGAAAAGAAGGGCCTGGGTAACCAGTCATCCAACAGATCTGATCATCGGAGACCCATCTGATAGAGTCAAAACTATACATCAGATTGGTGAAAGTGTCATGTATTGTTGTTATCTGTCTTTGAAGGAACCAACTGAAGTAGAAGAAGCTCTACAAGATGCAAACTGGATTCTAGCCATGCAAGAAGAACTGGAACAGTTTGAAAGGAATCGGGTTTGGAAACTGGTGGACAGACCAACCCATCAAGATGTGATTGGCACAAAGTGGGTATTCAAGAACAAGAGAGATGAGAATAATGTCATAACCAGAAATAAGGCTAAGACTTGCTGCTAAGGGGTATTCACAATCAGAAGGAATTGATTATGATGAGACATTTGCACCAGTCGCTCGCCTGGAAGCCATTCGGCTATTTTTGGCATATGCTGCCCACAGAGGGTTTATTATGTATCAGATGGATGTAAAGAGTGCATTCTTAAATGGGGTACTAGCTGAGGAAGTTTATGTTGAACAACCTCCAGGCTTTGAAAAAGGCGACCAGGTGTACCGTTTAAGAAAAGCTCTTTATGGCCTGAAACAAGCTCCTCGAGCTTGGTATGATACACTCTCTCAGTTCTTGATAGACAGTGGTTTAACTAAAGGAATAGTGGACAGAACCTTATTCAGAATATAAGATGGAGAAGATATTCTGATGGTTCAGATTTATGTGGACGACATCATCTTCGGATCTCCCAACAAGAGTTTATGTGATAAATTCAGCAAGCTGATGCAAGGAAAGTTCGAGATGTCCATGATGGGTTAGATGAGTTACTTTCTGGGTCTACAAGTTAAGCAAAGTACAGAAGAGATATTCATCTGCCAGGCGAAGTACACTAGGAGTTTATTGGCTAAGTTTGGAGTTCAAAAATGTAAGGAAGCCTGAATTCCTATGATGACTGGATTCAAGATGGATCCAGATGAGAATAGTCAGAAAAATAATCAGAAAGAATATAGGGCTCTCATTGGATCTTTACTATACTTGACTGCCAGCAGACCAGATATCACTTTTGCAGTTGGTGTATGTGCCAGATTTCAGGCAAACCCAATGCAAAGCCACCTGGAAGCAGCTAAGCGGATTCTTAAGTATCTGAAGTGGACAGTAAACCTCGGTTTATTTTACCCATCAGATGATAATCTAGAGCTTAGTGGGTATTCTGATTCTGATTATGGAGGTTGCAGAATTGACAGGAAGTCAACCTCAGGTACATATCAGTTTTTAGGTAGTAAACTGATCTCGTGGTTTTCAAAGAAGCAAACATCAGTTGCGACATCTACTACTGAAGCAGAATATATGGCTGCAGGAAGCTGTTGCTCCCAACTGCTCTGGCTTAGTCAGCAGCTGAGGAATTATAACATTGTAGCTAAGAACGTACCTATATTCTGTGACAGTAATAGTGCTATTGCAATCACTCCGAATCCTGTTCTACATACAAGATGAAAGCATGTGGATGTCAGACACCATTTTATAAGAGATCATGTTGAAAAGAAGAATATCAAAATGGAAAAGATCCATACTGATAAACAGAAAGCTGATATTTTAACCAAGCCACTAGTTGAGATTAGATTCAGAGATTTATGCAATGAGCTAGGGCTTCTGGATCTCGGAGAAAGTGCACCAGAAATGTTTGGTGGACTGATCTGCAGAACCAGCTGGTTAAGAGACTAACCAGGTTAAGAGGGTTCAGTTGAGTTAGGTATCTCAACTGATCAGAAGATCAGTCAAGAAACTGATATGAGAAGGCTTTATCAGATTAAAGGAACTGATCAGATTAAAGAATTATCAGATTAAAGGAACTTATCAGTTTGGTTGTTTTATATTTTGTAAGTCGATTAAGCCATGTTCAACAAGCAAGTTGTATAAGATTAAGGCTACAAATCGCATAAGAAAGTAGAGACAACACAACAATGGAATAATAGAAATTTTCATTGATAAAGACCCGGAGGTCAGATTTACATTACAAGTTACAAGTACAAAAGGACCCGGAGGTCAGAACATAAACCATAAACCGTAAACCCTAAGCTTAACCCTAGAAGGGGAGAGAGAGGCTTTAAACATTTTAAAGCCTGATGCTCTCATTTTCCCCCCACTTAACCCTAAAAGGGGTGTGAGAGGCTTTGAAATAATCCTAAAGCCACCCTCAGAGCTTCGGAGTGAGGAGCGAGAGCGGCATTGAAGGATTTCTAAGCCAGGAGCCTCTAGTCCTAAAATGAATGGGCTCTTCAGCTGTTAAATGGGACACAAGTGCCAAAGATGTGGTCCAAAGACCATATGGCCACAAGTGTCACATGAAAATATTGAGTTTGATATACGATGATCAGCTGTTATCTGATCAAAATCGGATACCAAACTCATGTTTTGTATCAGACTGAGTCTGTTGATGCTAATTCCATCATCTCGATAGGCACACAAGGTGCATACGGTTAGGAGAAGTGTCTTCTCATTTGCTATAGCAGATCCGCCGCCTCGGTGGTAGAGAAACTTGGCAATAATTGTATGTGTAATCTTCGATGACGACGAAAGCAGTAATAAGGACGCACAGGGTTGATTTGAGAAGTTGAATTCATTTGAAAAGGGTTAAAGATTTTTGTCGGAAGTTTCACCGGAAATAAGGGTTCATCGGAAAACATGGAGTATAAGCTAAATAAAGAAGATGAATGGTTTATGTTGTGTTGTTTGCCTAAAACCCCAGATCCTTTTATAGAAGAAAAGCAGGGTTATAGGTGCAAATTTAATTTCTCAAGACCCTTAAAAATCAAATTGCACCACCACAAGGACAAACAGAGATGAAACACGCTTATCGATGATTGATATCCCAAAGTATCCAGACTATTATTACGAAAGTCAAATCGTGTCGACTTAGGGAATCGAGACGAATCTCCAATTTTCCAAGACTAAGTTTAGGCGGTAACACTTATTCCAAGAATTGACTTGTCTGAGTAGAATCAGATTAGGTCAACTGAAATCTGATTAGATAAGAGATCGGTCGATGAGGAAGATCAACAGTATGATACCTCAACAAATCATATAAATCAGTCAATAACTAATCAGAAATAACAGTTGAAGGGGGAACTTCAACTGATCAGGGAGGATCAGAAAAGGGAATATCAGACGCAAAGTGGAGCGGATTAGTTAAAAGGGAAAGTTGGGAAATTATAAGGATTAGGCAGAAAACTAAGATCAACAAGTGGTACAGACAGACTTCAAGTGGTATTGACTGATTACAATATTAGTCAACCAGATACGCAGTTCTGTTTCCTTGTTTACTGTTTACTTATCTGAAATTATCTGATAATATTTGCCTTTACTGTACACATACTTTTGTGACGCATACCCTGCAAATTATTTAATGCGGACGTAGGGTATATGTATTAAATGCTACTAAATGTGTTTTTAAATCCAAAAGGTAATCGTGCGTGCATATCCTGACCACACGATCAAAACCGCTCAATCTGGATCGTTTATCCTTTTCAAATGTTTGATCTTCTAGTCTCGATTTTCCCTCCTTCTTTTTATAAGCTTCATCAAAACCCTACCAGAGTACTTTTCTCAAAATTCTTGCGATTTATCTTTCTGCAAACTCACAATTATCTTTCTGCAATTCAAAGTGTTCTTACGATTCAACCTGTTTCAAAATCGAAAAGCAGAATCTGGTAATTTCTAGTTATTTGATGAATTACTTTCCTAAAATCCATTGACCATATAGATTACATCTATTTATGTTATATTGTGTTATGCCTTATCATTTCTTGATATCCGTATGCATTCATCGATTACTAGGTCTGAGAATAGGTCTGATAATCAATATATGATATCTATATGGTTATGCACAAATTTTAATCTAGTCCATCTTATTGTAGATGGCCACTCACGGAATGGGCAAAATTATGTGTAACTATGCGGATTTGGCAACCAAAATTTTTGAAGACAAATTTGTAAGGTTTGGTGTTACACGGGATCCGGAATCAATGGAGGTGGAACAAATTCTGAGGAAGGGTGGTCTCAAAAAATACTGTGCTGCTCACTGCAATCCAGTAATGCAGTATGAAGCACTGGAATTCTTGAGGAATTTGAAGGTTGACGAGGAGAATCCTGGACACGAACTGATATCTTCAGTAAATGGAGAGGAGATCAGACTTACAAATGATGATATATCTCGACTGTTCAACCTGCCAAAGGAAAAATCTTTCCTGCTCACTACAGGGAGAATGAAGATGAATTGATCAGGAAGGAACTCTTCAGAGAGATTGATAAACACCAGACCGTAGGCTTTGTCAGGCCTATGTTGAAAAGGAAATACTGTCTTTTGTTTGACATTCTGCCAAAAACAATCATGGGTATCTCGTTCAGCCCAGATGGATTAACAGCTGTAAAAATGTATAGTATGGCTGCTATTATCGATAAAGCCAAAAATATTAATTGGCATGGTTTTCTGAAGGCTATTCTGCTCCAAGAACATGACAAGTTTGGAGTTAGTGAACAGAGACAAGTCTATCTGAAGAAAAGAATCAGCAATTTCAACAAGGTTGCAGTCATTCTAAAGGACAAGATGCCCAATGCTAAATGGGATCAGAACGGACTGAAGTCCTACAAGGCCTTTCTCTCAACCACAACTGCCATCTATGGGCCATCAAATGATGATATGCGGCCCATCCCCCCTAAGACTAAGAAAAGGAAAAACAAGGAGGCAGCTACGTCTGCAACTGATGCTCCTCAAAAGAAGAAGAGAAAACTGGTAAAGGCTCAGGAGAAGAGGCCAAAGAAGGTAAAACAGGCCGCCATGACTCTTTTTCTGGAAGACGAGTCGATGAAGAAGGAGTGCCAGATCAACCCGATCGCAGCAGAGATCTGCTTGAACATCGATAGGCAGCTTCTCAAGTTGAGAGGACTCGCCCAGAACAATCTGAGGGAAGAGCAAGGACGAAACGATCTCCTTCACCTCAATCTCAACCGATCACCACTCGGACTTCTAGTTGCTAAAGCATATCTCTCCTTCTTCTTCACCGCCGCCGAACTTGAAAGTTCACCACCATTCGCCAAGAAGATCACCTGCCGCAGAACCATATGCACTTGTCGCTCAAAAAGAATCTCTCTCGCAGATTCAAATTAATCACCAACATCCAGCTACTCAAACGCCACCAGAACCCTATACATCTCATCAACCTGAACCTGGTCGATCTAAACAGGTGATTCCTGAGTCCAGATCATCCAAGACCATCACCGGGAAAATGGTCAGAATGAGAATTGAACACGATATTGATGAGTTGTATCCAGAGTTGAAGCCCATCCCGTTATTCGAAGAAGTAATGGAGATCCTCACCGAAAGATCTCTGTTTGAAGAACTTCTCGATTTCATGATCATTATTGAACAGATGGGAGGTCTTTGATGCATTCGCAGATTTTGATTTCGACATGAAGAAATCGCCAGTAGGATCACCAAATTTGAATCGATAATCTTTGAAGCGATCAAAGCTCGATCCACGTAAAGCCGGGAATAATTGAACAAGTTGAACTGAGATCGCCAAGAAACTCCTAAGGAAGATGATCCTAAGGAAGATGATCCTATGAAGGATGTGGGAGTTGCCGGATGATAGTGGAACCGGTGTTGCGCTTCATGACCAGCCACCGGAGGCGCAAACAATCGAAATGATCGGTGATGCAAAATATTCCTCGCAACACACATCACCACCGATCAACTTCGCGAGATCGATCTTGTTTTAAAGATCTTCTGAAAGAAGAAGTTGAGGGAGTGTTGGCTAATGAACTTAGCAACAAAATAGCTGATCAGAGGCAAATTGGCCTCAAAGAGATAACGGATCAACGGGAATTGGCTATTTCCCAGATTGAAGCAATCAAAGATCGGGCTTCTCTCAAACCGTGACCAACCTAATCTCGCTTGAATTTAAGAAGACAGATTGACGACAAGTTAGTTCAAAGTTGATCAACAACAAGTTTCTCTTCTAATGGTCACGTAAAAGCTTGAAATGACCAAGAAAAACTTGATAAACTCATTCTTACCCTCTCTAATGCCGTTGAATCTGTCAAGACTGAGCTGATCTCAAAGATTCAAAATATATCTACTCAAGCTCAAGGTTTATCTGTTGAAGATATTAACAAGGCCATATCGATCGACTTTGGATCTCGACTTCCCACCTCAATGCTTTTTTTTGATCAAACCAAAAAAAGGGAAGGATGATTGAGAAACCAACCGACTTTTATCGTAACAACAAGAACCGATTCGCATAGTTGAATCCTATGGCGAGACTGTACCATCCGGATCTGCTTTTGCAATGAAATTTCGGGAAGATGGAGAAGTCAAAGGCAAGAAAGTTAGGCTGGGGTCTTTGGGACATCAAAACTGTACCGACCACTCGCACTAAGAGAGTCACGAGAAACACAACTAACTAGCCATCATGTGCCTATAAGGAATCGGAGCAGACATGATAAACCGAAGCTCTAAGGAGCATTGGTCAAGAAGCTCAAATTAGTGAAGAAGAAAGAAGAGCGTAAAAATTGGCAGAGGCGTAAGATCCAAAAAGAAATACGATCGAGGGCGAAGAAAGGCAAAGCCGGAAAATCACGGGCGTAACCTCGGTTACCGCCAAGAGTTGATGAAATCACTCCGAAAACTGCTGCACATGCTGATAGGTTCGAGGAATAGAATAAGATCAGAAGTGAATGGCTTCTGGATGTATTTGTTCTGGACCTAGTGCCACAAGAAGAATCACCAGATGCGCAATTTCTCAACCGGTTGGAGAACAAGCACCAGTTTTTTTCGAAATATCCGGAAAATGAGGCCGAGTAATCAATGTGAGAATATCTCGTCAAGAGTATGACGTGATGGACTACTCGAAGAAGGCAGATGGCTCATTTGACAGACTGGCTTTTCAAAGGTTCTATTTTGACATCCTGAACAAAGCTCGCATAACTGATCCTCAGTAGATCAATGATGTCAAATGGAAGATATACCGGATATTCAACATTCCTCAAGATCAACGAGAAATGCCAGAGGGTTATAAGCCAAGAGATTAAAGATCAGAAGACTGTTTAGGATCAGCTGAATTTAAACCCAAACTTTTCTGATGTAATATGTAATCGATAAATCTGATGAATGAAAAGTTTATTCTTTTTCTGATCCTAAGACAAAATCTCATTTGTCTTCTGATTATGTGTTCTTTACTGTTTTATATTTATCAACTGTGTTGGTTTTTCAAGTGTTTTGGTTTCATCAAAAAGGGGGAAATTGTTGGGAAATTTAGAGTTTTGATGAAAGTTCTAAAACACATGTAATAGGACCAGTCAGACCTGTTAGCTGACTGATGTTTTTAATACCAGTTATAAGATGACCAGTTGATAATTATTGTATAGAACAACTGATGTATAAGATAGGTCACATATCGAGGGGGAACTCAATATGTATAGGTCAGATCTAAAGACCAGAAGAACAAAAGATCAGCTGAAGTCCGATAGGCCAGAAGGCAAGGGAAGGACAGAAGATCAGACGATCTTATAAAGTCAGATAATCAGGTGAAGTCATGAAACACAAATTTAGAAGACTTGAAGATCAGATGACTACCAAAAGATTAGACCAAGGGACCTACATCAGCCGAGTCTGCTAGTTGAGCTAAGACAACCGCACCGAAGAAGACTTATCGGTACCTTGATCGATTATGGCTTGTAATCGATCAAAGTCACACACACCGGTGTCAACTAATGTTTAACCATGCCATACGTTGCTGATCTTAACAAGAAGAACGTCAAATTTAGTTGGTGAACAAACTCTGATATGTTGTACTTGTTAACCAATAAGAACAAGACACGATGACTGAAATGACATCAAGGATTTTGGTATTTGCATAGTCAAACAAATTTAAAAACGACATACATGCTTTCGACCATGCCGTACCTGGAAGCACGTCACATTAAATCCTGCAAACCTACCAAATATAGCCGAAAATTCAAATTGCTCTCCAACGGCTCTTTTATTTCGCGGTCTATAAATATGGGATTAATCTTCAGAGTGAAAGGATGGAAATTATCAAGAAGCTCATACTATAGCAAAATATCCGCACGAAGAACACAACCTTGAAGATTATTTTCTAAGTGTTCATCCCATAGTTCTTAGCACATAAATCTTATCCTCTAGTTGTTAGACTACTTAAATACTAGGAAAGATTTCAAAGTTGGAACAAACAACAAATCTTACCCAAAACCCAAAGTTAGGTTAAGTTTGTTTAGCAAGATTTCAGACTAGGGTTTCTAGTTCTGATTTCTGGGATCGGTTGAGTGAGAGCTCTATAAATATCTGTTGGTGTAATGTGTTGGACTAACAGAATAATCTAAGTCCAGTTGGTTAAGTTGGTTAAGTTGGTGCCCCTTGTGATAGGGAAGAGTGGACGTAGGACTTGTTGTCCGAACCACTATAAATCTTGTGTGCATTTACCTGTTTGATTAACTGCTTTACACTATTGCACACAACTTGATTAAATCTGCATACATATTATGAGTTAGGATCAACTAGCACCAAGGAACTGATCTGATCTGATTGACTCCATAGTCATCTGATTGAAAACAGCTTCAGAATCTGATTTGTTATAAACTGGTTTTTCACACGGGTATAAACTAGCTTCCGCACAATCAGTTAAACTGATAGACACCGAATCGATCGCCCTCGAGCGATCAAGAAGTTGATATCGATCAAAAGCGATTCACTTGCACTCGATCGGTGATCGCAATCACACCGATCTGACGAAAAAAGTTTTCAGAAGTCTATTCACCCCTCCCCTCTAGACTTCTGCCCTCACGAAACCCGTTCGGGACCTACAAGGATTAATTCATGTTAGTAATTAATTGACTAATTTAAATATGTATTTAAATTCAACTCGAATAGATCCGGGCACCCCTAATTTCCCAACAACTGGTATCAGAGCCTCGATTTCGAGCTCTGTATTTAAATTGTTATTTAAATTATGTTGGCCATTAAATTTTATAGAAAATTGGATAGTAGAATTGTTAAATCTGTTTTGCAGGTATCCAATTGTCATGGTATGTAATGTGTTTATTTATTTCATGCGTATGAATGGTTTTAATTCGACTCGTTCGAATTTATTTTTCTTGTGAGAAAATCCACGAGTAGATTAGGCTATTTGATTTGTTCAATGTAATAGACTAGTCTAGATTAAGGTTTAGTTATTTTTGTAAAATAAATTATAACCTGATCGAAGAAGAAGATGGAGGCGAGAAATTAAAACGGATCCGGAACCGTACGTGGGTGACGTGTGTTGCGCAAAATGTGCTAAGGGAGGCACGTGAGCTGAAATACGACGTCGCTAGTTGACGAACTGGCGCCGGGCGTCGGCATGATCGGATCGGATGGACGAAACCAAACCTTGCTGGGCCGGGCTGGGCGATGGGCGCGACGCCAAAGGGTTTCGCGGCTGGGCGCCTTGATCCTGGGCCGCAGTGGGCGTCTTTGGTATGGCCTTGCGCGGCGACGCGTGTCTTTTGGGCGCTGGGCGTCTGGCGCGACGGGCGTGTGGGCCAGGTGGGCAATGGGCGCTGGGACGCGGTCGCTCGGCCAAGGGGCCGGTCGAATGCGGGCGTTGCATCCCAGCTGCGAGCTACTAGGCGTGGCGTTTCAAGACGGAGTTCTTTTCGAGACAATCGAGTGGGAGAAATTCAAAACAGTGTTTCTTCAAGAATCAAGCCAAGAAAAATCAAACCATGACAATTGGATAATTTGTGCCCAATATGTTTATTTTTCTACTTTGCTTGATTTATTGTTGTATTTTTTATGCTTTATTTAATATGTTTAAATGTGTTTGCATGAGAATTGTCCAACGAAAAATCTCAATTTCAAAAAAATTACTAAGTATGTTTTAATAATTAATTTGGTTTTAAATCAAATTAATTTTGACCTCCATGATATATTTATTTGTGAAATATTTTGGAGAAATTCCCCTAAGGGACGGCCAAAAGAGAGCTTTCACATGAATAAATTCTCAAAAGGATGATTGTGAATTATTATTAGTGGCGACGATGACCCTCCCAAGAGGTTCGATCAAAATGAAGTAGTAATTCTGTATTTAATCATGGTTATTACTTAGGTGTAAAATTGATATGCATATACTTCGCCGAAGTCCCTGCCAATTTTATATTGGTCAAGTGGGAGCCAACTATTAATATTTAAAATTAAAGGTTTGTAATTGTTCTTGTTTGTAACCTGCTTGAATGTGATTTAAATGATGACCATCCCAAGAGGCTCATTTAAAACTGTTTTGAGATGTTGGCTGATGCATGTTCATATTTTTTTTAGATTTCAATATGAATCATGTGATCGAATTATGTGATAATCTTGTGTCGATCCGGATATTGATACAAGATGTGTGTTTATTTCAGTTCAGCATGTCGCAACCTTTTAATCCACTGTTTATATACTTAAAGTCAATAGAATTGGAAACTATGTTGATTGGAACAAAAAGTTATGATTGTCCTAACTGCACAAAAGCACAAGTGGATTCTTGACACACCAAAAATTAGATGAGCCAACTGACGAGTCAAAAATGTGGGGCTCGTCAGATCACCTTAGGAGAGATGTCGTCACTAAAAATGGTGGAGGGCAATCCCATAAGGGATTTCGTCCTCAAAATTGATGGCCCATCTGAACAAACTTGAGGTTCTTTGGTACTCCACTCTCTGTCCAAAAGTTTTTGAGCAATTTGGCCTCGCTAGCTGATTTGTTGCAAGGTTTGGTCACGGACATTGATGGAGCACAAAAACTCAAGCTTTGACGGTAAGTGGTCCGTCTTCATCTTCTAGGCCAAGGGAAGGCAAGAAGAAGAAGATGACCAAAAGCCATAAGCAATCAAACTCAGCTGTTGCCAAGGGCAATGGTAAGATTGTTGGGATATAACCCCAACAAAGATGAGGAATGCTGGTAGTGTCGAGGAAAAATCCAAAGAGGAAGTGTTTTAACTGCAAAAGGACATTGGAGGTCAGCCTGTTCTAACCCCAAAAGGGCCGGAAAGAAAGGTAATTCTCAGCACTAGTTGTTGAAAATTGTTTAGCAGCGTATGTTACCCATTCGTGGGTAATGGATACGGGGTACACTAATCATGTTTACTTCACGGGTTCAAGCAGACCCGACAACTTAGTGGAAGTGAGATCCTCATCACGCTAGGCGATGCTACGAGAGTGGCAGCTGAAGCAGTGGGAGACGTGCAATTGTCTTTTGAAGACAAGAGTTTAATTTTAAGAGATGTTCTTTATGTTCCTGTTTTCGCAAAAACCTCATTTCTGTTTCAAAACTATTTGTTGATGGATATTCTGTTCGTTTTAAACATGTTAATGTTATGCGTAACGATGTGGTTATCTGTCATGGAACTTTACGGAATGATCTCTATATTAATGGTGCGCATCACTCACACAATGCATCCTATAACACATCTACTATTTCAAGTAAAAGGAAAAGTTTGACTAACGTGAACGAGACACTTCTTTGGCACCTAAGAGTAGGTCATATTAATCCAAAAAGGATCCAATGGTTGGTTCAAGATGGTTCATTGGAGTCCCTCCTGATTGAACCATTTCCAACTTGCGAATCATGTTTGGAAGGTAAGATGACCAAGAGGGCATTTGGAGCCAAGGGACTTAGAGCTAAAAAAATGTTGGAGATCGTTCACACCGATGTATGTGGTCCAATTCAAATCAAAGCAAGAGGTGGATACGAGAATTTCGTTAAGTTTATCGATGAATACTCACGCTATGTGTACGTTTTCCTAATGAAGCATAAATCTGAGACCTTTGATAAATTCAAAGAATTTAAGGCTCAAGCAGAGAATCATAAGGAAAAGAGTATCAAGTTTCTACAATCTGATCGTGGAGGCGAATACCTCAGCGATGAATTCTTGAACTACCTGTCGGATGAAGGGATTGCATCCCAGTTGACTTCACCCGATACCCCTCAACAAAACGGGGTTACAGAACGAAGAAACAGAACGCTTCTAGAAATGGTAAGATCAATGATGAGTTATGCGGATTTACCAAAATCATTTTGGGGTTACGCCTTTCAAACATCGGCTTATATTCTGAACTTAGTGTCATCTAAATCGGTTCCAAAAACCCCTAGGGCGCAAGCCCAGCTTAGGACACATGAGGATCTGGGGGTGTCTGGCATACGTGTTGGATAGGGAAGCCGGGAAATTGGATGCACGTTGGAAATTAAGGTTGTTTATAGGATACCCCGAAGGAACGAAGGGATGCATGTTCTATGGTCCCGAAGATCAAAAGGTCATAATCAGTACGCACTTTAGATTTTTGGAAGAAGACTATATGAACGATAAAAAGCCTAGAAGCGAGATTACCTTGGAAGAACTTAAGGGGCCAACTCCATTGCCAACTGTACAAGAAGACATACCACGCGTCATGCCTACACAACCGGAACCTCGTCGTAGTGGGAGGGTTGTCAGACAACCCGAGCAATTCTTAGGGATCGGAGAGTCCTCGGACTTGATCTTGGGATAAGAATCAGATCCATGGTCCTACAACGAGGCGATCCAAGACAAGAATGCAACATCTTGGCAAACAAGAATGGAAGCCGAGATGGGTTCAATGGATCACAATAAAGTGTGGGAGCTAGTCGAACCACTTAATGGGGTAAAACCCATTGGATGTAAGTGGGTATACAAGAGAAAAAGGGGACCGAACGGGAAGGTTGAAACCTTTAAAACGAGACTCATGGCGAAAGGGTACACTCAGAAAGAAGGGATCGACTATGAGGAAACTTTTTCGCCCGTAGCCATGCTCAAGTCCATCTGAATTCTCTTGTCGATTGCTGCGCATCTAGATTTTGAGATCTGGCAAATGAATGTCAAGATAGCTTTCCTCAACGGAAGTTTTGACGAAGAAATCTATATGCAACAACCCAAAGGCTTCATTCAAAAAGGCCAAGACCATCTGGTTTGCAAGCTAAAGAAGTCCATTTATGGGCTGAAGCAGGCATCCCATCGTTGGAATCAGTGTTTTGATCAAGTTATAAAGTCCAACGTTTTTTATCAAAACAGTTTCAAAAGTTGTGTGTATAAAAAGTGTGACGGAACTGCCTTGGTATTCTTGGTACTATACGTAGATACCATTTTGCTCATCGGGAACGATGTAAAGATGTTGTCAGACGTAAGGGCATGGCTGTCAAAACAGTTTGATATGAAGGACTTGGGAGAAGCCGGTCACGTCCTAGGGATCAAGATCACTCGAGATCGCAAGAAAATGATGATCGGGCTTTCACAAGCTTCATACATAGATACCGTTTTGAAGCGATTCAGCATGCAAGATTCCAAGAAAGACTTTGTACCTTTCAGACATGGAATCCATATATCCAAGGAAATGTGTCCCAAGACACAAAAGGAAATAGATGACATGAAGGCCATCCCTTATGCTTCGGCTTTGGGAAGCCTCATGTACGCAATGCTGTGCACGAGACCGGATATCTGCTTCACCGTAGGAATGGTTGCAAGATATCAAAGTAACCCTGGGAAAGAGCATTGGACTGTGGTTAAGAACATTCTGAAGTATCTGAAGAGGACACGGGACAGAATGTTGGTTTATCAATCGGACAGTCTAATCCCCATCGATTATACGGACTCAGTTTTCCAATCAGACATAGACTCCAGAAAGTCAACCTCGGGTAGTGTGTTTTGTATTGGGGGAGGAGCCATGACGTGGAGAAGCGTTAAGAAGAAACGCATCGCTGATTCTACCATGGAAGCCGAATATGTTGTTGCTTGTGAAGCAGCGAAAGAAGCGGTATGGCTCAAGAACTTCCTGGTGGACTTGAACGTCGTTCCGGATTTGCCCAGCACGATCACGGTTTACTGTGATAACGCCGGAGCAGTTGCAAATTCTAGGGAACCGAGAGCCCACAAGGCCAGCAAACACATAGAAAGAAAATACCATCTTATACGAGAAATCGTTAAGAGAGGAGACATAGAGGTGGCAAAGATTGCGTCTGAAGACAACCTAGTTGATTCATTCACAAAGGGTCTGCCTCAGAGTACATTCGAGAGACATGTGGAAGGAATGGGTGTCAAGAGCATTGCCAATCTGCTTTGAGTATAAGTGGGAGAAATATTATTAGGTTCGTGTAGGGTGACATTAGATGTCACATAGAACACGGGACATGCTGTAGTATACTTAAAAGCAGACTTTGAGTATAAGTGGGAGATTGTTGGGGTTATACTGAAAATTATGCTTTTACTTTGTATAACCAAACTAAATTTCTTATTTATTTTACTGAAATAAATTATTTATCACATGATGCATTAAATATGAATGAATGTTATATATATTTATTGCATACCCGTTCGATAAAGTCAGTACGTGTTACGTTGTAGTTAATTTGGTGATACCAGATCACAGAAGATCAAATTAACAGTTCCCCGTGACTAAGTACAAATTCACAACCCAAATGGAAATGAACAACCCATCATGAAAGGTTGAAGTGTAAGGCTCAGATTGGCTTGTCTTGACCAAAGGATTACACTAGTGCATCTTGATGCGCTGAAAAGGACCTACAGGAGGATAAATTCTTCGGTACTGAATATACAAGAATTAGACCTCAATGGTGCGTTATTTCTTAATTTTCGTTCCTTAAATAGGATCGTGTGAAATTAATAACTATTGCTTTGACTTATGATGGGAAGAGAATCAATGTGATTTGATACCTTGTATCTTGGGCGATATTATTAGTTACATGACGATTGCTAAGATTTAATACGGAGAATCGTGTGCAAGTACGACTTGCTTGATTTGTTCCCTTGGTGGGCTCAGAATCTTTATCATACCAAATCTTATAAGTGGAAATTTATTTCCGGTATGGATAATAATGTTGAGTTGTCTTTACTCCAAGGACAAATATATTAATTAATATAAAGTCGGTTCAGTGACTTAATTAATTAATGGACTAAGATAATCTTAAACGCGGGAAATAATGACTGGGAGCCATATTATAGTGAAGTCGTAATGTGGGTTAAGATGGATAGTTCAATATTAATTTTATAGTGGAGTAAATTAATATTAATGGGCTTGAATAATATTTTGGCTAAATATTAAAGCTTCATAGCCCATTGGAGGTCCAATCTTAATTCTCCTAAAGGCCCCTCAAATAGCCCAAACTAAAGTCCAATTAATGAAAAGGAGAAGAAAATATTTTGGCCCATTTTTCCTAATTATTTTCGAAAATAATAGATGGGAGAGAGAAAAGATTTTTTCTTGATTTTCTTGGAAAGATCTTGAAGAATAAGTATTCTTGAGATACAAGTTTATCCCATAAGTTCAAGAAAGGAAAAAGATCTTATTTCTTCCCTACTTATGTGAGATTTTTGAAAATATCTATAATATAAGGAGGTGGGATATTTTGTGGAAATTTTTAATTATGGAGAAAATAATATATTGGATATATTCAAGATTTCTTGGAGATCAAGAAAAAGATTTCCCCATCTTATTCCTAGGGCTAAATTTCGACCACCTCATGTATTATAAATAGGGGATGAGTTTTTCATCCCCAAGTGCAATTCCATGTGTTGGAAAAATTAGAAATCCACAAAGGTAGTAGCCAAAAAATTTATTTTCTTTTTTTAAAGATTAAAACCGTTCGTTGATAATCCTCCCACCGGATTACGTTCGTGGACGTGGGACATATTTGAGAAGGCACCTTGGGTTGATCCAACGTCTCAGCGGTTGTCTCTACGAGAGGTTAATATTTACGTCATTTCTAGATTCCGCATGCTTAGGTTTTACGTGAAATACGTGTACGCATGATGTTTATTTGTTCATTAATTATTATGTTGAATTGAATTAGGATTAATTCATGTTAGTAATTAATTGACTAATTTAAATATGTATTTAAATTCAACTCGAATAGATCCGGGCACCCCTAATTTCCCAACAGATTGGAAACGAAAAATTATGATTGTCCTAACTGCACAAAAACACAAGTGGATTCTTGACACACCAGGACCAGATGAGCCAACTGACGAGTCAAAAATGCGGGACTCGTCAGATCACCTTGCGAGAGATGTTGTCGCTGAAAATGGTGGTGGGCAACCCCGTAAGGGATTACATCCTCAAAATAGATGGACATCTGAACAAACTTGAGGTTCTAGGTGCAAATTATGATCTGGAGACCCAAATCGATTTGGTACTCCACTCTCTGCCCAAAAGTTTTGAGCACTTTGGCCTCACTAGTTGATTTATTGCAAACTTTGGTCACGACAGAGACGTTGATGGGGCACCAAACTCAAGCTTTGTCAGCAAATGGTCAGTCTTCATCTTCTAGGCCAAGGGAAGGCAAGAAGAAAAAGAGGACCAAAAGACATAAGCAATCAAACTCAACCGTTGCCGAGGGCAATGGTAAGATGAGGAATGCTGGTGGTGTCAAGGAAAATCCAAAGGGGAAGTGCTTAAACTGCGATGAAAGGTAATTCTCACGCACTAATTGTTGAAGCTTGTTTAGCGGCGTATACTTCTCATTCATGGGTAGTTGATACGGGATACACTAATCATGTTTGCTTCACGGGTTCAAACTAACCCTGCAACTTAGTGGAAGTGAGATCCTCATCACACTAGGAGATGCTACGAGAGTAGCAGCTGAAGTAGTGGGAGACGTGCACCTGTCTTTTGAAGACAATATTTTAGTCTTGAGAGATGTTCTTTACGTTCCAGTTTTTCGCAAAAACCTTATCTCTGTTTCAAAACTATTTAATGATGGATATTCTATTCGTTTTTCTAAGCAAGTTACTGTTTACCGTAACGATGTGATTATCTATCATGGAACTTTACGGAACAATCTCTATACTATTAACTGTGCACATCACTCACAAAATGCATCTTATAACACATCGACTGTTTCATGCAATAAGAGAAAACGTTCAGAGAAAGTGAACGAGACACTTCTATGGCATCTAAGATTAGGTCATATTAATCTAAATAGGATCCAAAGGTTGGTGAAAGATGGTTCACTATTGGACCTACAGTTAGAACCACTTACAACCTAAGAATCATGTTTGGAGGGTAAAATGACCAAGATGGCATTTGGAGCCAAGGGGAATAGAGCCACAGAAGTGTTGCAAATCATTCACACTGACATGTGTGGTCTAATGTCAACCAAAGCTAGAGATGGCTATGAGTATTTCGTGACTTTCATCGATGATTACTCAAGGTTCGGGTACATTTTCCTCATGAAATACAAATCGAAAACCTTTGATAAATTCAAGGAGTTCTAAGCCGTAGTGGAGAATCATAGGGAAAAGAGTATCAAGTTTCTACGATCTGAACGTGGAGGCGAATACCTCAGCGATGAGTTTTTGAACTACCTATCAGACGAGGGCATTGTTTCCCAGTTGACTGGGCCCGGAACCCCTCAACAAAACGGGGTTGCAGAACGAAGAAACATAACACTCTTAAAAATGGTCAGATCCATGATGAGTTATTCAGATCTACCCAAGTCATTTTGGGGTCATGCATTGGAAACAACAACTTACGTTTTGAATCTGGTGCCATCCAAATCGGTTCCCAAAACCCCTAAAGAGTTGTGGACCGGGCGCAAGCCCTGTCTGAGACACCTCAGGATTTGGGGGTGTCCGGCATACGTGCTAGACAAGAAAGCCGATAAATTGGACGCACGTTCGGAACGAAGGTTGCTTTTAGGATATCCCATGGGAACGAAAGGGTGCATGTTCTATGGTCCCGAAGATCAAAAACTGGTAATAAGTACGCACTTTAGATTTTTAGAAGAAGACTTTGTGAACAATCGAAAGCCCAAAAGTGAGATTACCTTAAATGAAATAAGAGGGCAAACTCTTATACCAACTGTACAGGTTGATATATCAAACGTCACACCGACACAATCGGAACCTCGTCGTAGTGGGAGGGTTGTCCGATAACCTGAGAGATTCATGGGGATAGGAGAATCTTCGGATTTGGTCCCCGGGGATAGTGAATCAGACCCCTGGTCCTACAAGATTAAATATGTGCATAAATACATTAAATATGAATTAATAATTGTTTAAGGTCTATATTAGTAAATTTTCTTAAACCTTGAAAAAAGATTATTCTGTCAAATATTATTTATCCATTTTAATATGAAATTGAAACCTACAAATCAAAACAAAATAAATTGACTAAAAAAAGACTAATAAATTAATTGATTAATATGTAATAATAAAAAAAATTATAAATATAAAATACTTTTGCCACATAAAATATGTTAAGATATACATATAGCAATTATAAAATAAAATTATTTATTAAAAAATTAATAATTGAATATAATTCACACTAAGATAAAATACATTTAGAGTGAATATTTTATTTATCTTAAATTAAGTCAAACAAAAATTACCTAAAGAAAGATAAATAAATAATATTATATAGTTAAATAAAACATAAAATAATAAATATGAATTACACATTTTATAACATTCACACATATTTTAAATATCTAAATAATTAGAAATTAATTATACACAAAAACTTTAAGTTTCATGACACATAGGATTCTTTTATAAAAAGAACCAAATAAAAAAATGACATGTGTACTTAAATTTCTCATTGAATGACAAATAGGTTAAATTAACATGGAGTTGACACATCATGAAAAAAAATATCCTATTAGTATATAGAGGGATTGTAACTGCCTGTTGTATTCCTCGAGAGGAAAGGAGGACGTTCGCGACAACTATCAACTTTAATTCGAGTTTTTATATTATAATTATTGTACGTAGTAACTAGGGCCGATCATGTCAAGCGTGGATAGATCAAGTGGTTAGAGCTCTAACACCTGAGACACGGTGAGGGAATATTATTCCCTCTTGTGGTGGCTCCCCTTGTAGTGGGATGGTGTTCCCCCTCTTGTGGTTGTTACGATTCCTGTTGCGGTGCGGTTGCGGTTTCAAGTTGCAGTTTCGGGTGGTCCTCCTCTCTTGTGGTGGTTGCGGTTCTGGTCTACAGCAAGACAAAATGATGTTACCACATGCCCGATGGTAGAAGGAGCTATTGTAATTGATTATATTAGGGAATTATTGTAATTGATTACTTTTCAAAAAAAAACTAGGGCAGATCATCTGGGGATAACAAAATCTAAATTATAAGGTTTTTGTTCTAATGTTTTGGTTCTGAATTAAACCTTACATACATATTTTAAGGTTATTTATTGGAATAAATTAATCAAGGGTCGTACTTTTTAATTAATTAAACATAACTTGCAATTTTTATTTATTAATTACTCATATTTGTTTACTTACAAATTTTTATTTTTTTTTATCATACAAAGAGAATTTTTATTAATATGAGTACAAGAAGTACTCTCTACACCTTACAAACTGCAATAAGACTTGATTATCTCAAACGTGCAGCATAAAATCACCAGCATAACAGGAAAAACAAGTGTGAATCTCATGTACACTTAGGTGCAGCGTGCACTCATAGTGCATTTTAGAAATATGTGACTTTTTATACTGAAAAGTGCAACTTATTTACGCTGAAGTGTGCAATTATTTTTTTCATATTAATAGTTGCACGTACGCTTCAGTGTAAATAAATTGCACTTTTCAGTATAAGAAGTCGCACATTTATAAAATGCACTATGAGTGCACAGAGCACCTGAGTGCATATATACAAGACTTAGGCGAAAAACAAACCATCCAAAAATATTTTTAATTCTTTTTATACTAATTAGCGACGATTTTAGCGACGGTTTTAGCAAGGCGCTCGAGCGGGCGTCGATCCGCTCGGGTACTTGTTTTCTTGCATTTATATAATAAAATTAATTATATATATATGTCGTAAAAGTCATTTTTTTCAAAATTAAAATTCTTTATTTCAATTATTTAATTTAATGATTTAACCACATTTTAATATAATAATTTTTTTATTTATTTATAAATTTAAATTAAATAGTATTATATTAAAATTATATTTTTTTATTTATTTTTAATTAGTTTTTTTTTTGCACTTTTTTTTTAATTTTTTTATTTCATTTGTTTAATTTAACTATCTAATAATCTTTAAAATAATAATTATATATATTTTTTACTTTATAAATAAATGATAATATTCTTTTTAAATTGTATATATTCTAAAAATTCTTTTTTTTTTAACAAGTACTACATTCTATTTAAAAAAGTACTAGTATACACTTAAACAAGTATTGCTTTCTATTTCAACAAGAATATTTTCTATTTAAACAATTAATATTTTTTATTTAAATAAGTACTATTTTTCATTTAAACAAGTATTCCCTCCTCCATCCACCAATTTTATGCACAATTGACTTTTACACGCGTTTTTGTGAGCGAATTTTGTATTAATAATTGAAATGATAAAATGACTTTTAAGGAGGGGTATGATAAATATATCGTACCCCTCCTTGAAAAAAAATAATACTAATACAAAACTCGCTCATTTTATTTAAACAAGTATTACTTTTCATTTAAACAAGTATTACTTTTTATTTTACTTTATACTGCAACTTTCTCACAAAATATATTCTCACTGTATATTGATTCTCGTTTGGATGGTAGATGCTGAAGCATTAATCAGCGAGTTGAGTTGGCCCACTTGGGTTATCAAAATTCGTCGAATTAAACTCATGGGATCACAACAGATTTTTTTTTTTTTTTGGTAAAATAATGCGAACATATGTCAGGTTTTTGTCGTCACATTAGTATTGTATTCCTGACGAAACCTAGTTTTAAATTATCATGTTGCCTGTTATATTCTTCGAAAGGAAAGAGGGAGGGATACTCCGCCAACCAGTTGAAATAAAAGACAATGCCGCGAGGACCGCGACGACTATCAACTTTCTAAATATAGATCATTTTATTGTTATTATTATATATATACAGATTAAATTTTTTATAGTCTAGTAACTTATCATCATTTTAAAAATAATTCTGATTTTTTTGACTTTATGATTTTTTGTCATATGCGTTTGTGAAAATTTTGAAATTGATCCAGGTGATCTATCATAGCAAGTCACTTATCCAGTCAATGCATGTAGCGTTTTGTATGAACTTTTTTTACATGTGACAATATTTTTATGTTAATGTGACATTATTTATTTTAATAATTTATTAAATTAGTAGAAAAAAAATTATACATTCTTCAAATTATGTTACTAGATTTTTTTATAATAGTTATATTATTTAAAAAAAACATTTGTAATACTATTAATCTTCATAATACATCTAAATACCCTAAAATAAAATAAATTTTTTAAATCATTTAAAAAATTAAAGTAAAAATTTTGAAATTCCTTCAAGTAAATTTATTAAAAAAAATTATGACCGTTAAATTTGTAAAAAATAAGAATTTTAAGATTTTGAAAAAGCTGTTATATAAATAAATTAAAATAAACTTTAAAAAATCTTAAGTATAGCCTTTTTAAAATTTAAATTAAATTAGTAATTTAAAATTTTTTATTTTAATTTATTTATATTACAGTTTTTTCAAAATCTTAAAATTCTTAATTTTTACAAATTTAACGGTCATGAATTTTTTTAATGAATTTTTTTAATGAATTTAATTTAAGGAATTTCAAAAGTTTTTCTTTAATTTTTAAAATGATTTAGAATTTTTTTATTTATTTTAGGTTATTTATATATAGATTAAATGTTCTTTTATTATTAGAATATTGGCTAAACCTTGTATGCACCAACTTGCACTCAATATTATATTTTAAAAGTATATAACTTGTTGCGTTGAAATATGTGATTTGTTTACATTAAAAGATACAATTATTAATATGAGATCCAAATTACATATTTTAGCGTAAATAAATTATATATTTCGATGCAACAAATTGTATTTTATAAAGTACACCATGGAGCGCACTGTACCCGCTCTAAAATATTGCTTTGAAACTAATTTATTTATATAAGCCATTAAAACTATTTTCTTACCATTTATGCAGTGTGATTATCAAACACAAACACTTACATAAAAATATTTCACGGATCTGTAAGGGGGAAAGCAGATAAAAATAGAGGGAAAGCAGAGAAGGAAGGATGTTTTGTTCATACTGTAACGCACATTTCTCCTTATAGTAGCACATTAAATGTGTTACTATAAGGACAAATATGTTTTATTTGTCATTACAATAATAAATATTTGTTCTTATAATAACTAGTATATCACCCATGCGTTGCACGGATATAAAATGAATATGATATGAAATGTATTTATTTTTGTGTTAAATAAATTATAAAAAATTATTTTACTTATAATAATAATAATAATCTTTTTATATTTTTTTAATATATTTCATGATCCTTTTTTTTTCATTTCGATGCAACTTACGATTTATGAACATATTTTACTTTTGCAATCAGGCATGAGAAATTGGTGGTGCTCCAACTACTTAATTATATTGTTAAATATTCCCTCCGTCCCGGAAGACTTTGAGCCAACTTTATGACACAAAGATTAAGAAAAATGTATAATGAGTGGAGTGTTGAAGGATAATTTTGTAAATTTTTATATATAAAGTAAATAAAGTAGTTTGAATGAGTGTATGAGTGTGTCCGAAAATAATGACATTTTGTGTAAATATGTTGAGATGTTGAGATGTTTAAAATTTATTAAAATATTATAACAATTTTTTGGCCCAACATCAAATTTGTTAAGATGTTTAATATTTATTAAAAAATTATAACAAATTTTTGGCCTAAAATTTTGTTATTAGATATGTATAGATATATGTTTGCTCTTATAACATTACAAACTTAAGAGCGAGTTTTCCTATTTTACTTTTGCACTAATTTTTTGGTAAAATTCATTTCATCTGATTCGATCCGTAAAGAATCCATGAATTTTCAGCTCTTTTTTAAAATATGCTAATATTGTATGTGAAATATTTCATAGTAGTATCTTCATTATCAAAATATTTCCTCTAAAAAACATTACAGTAGCAAGATATATGTAATGGGTACAATTTTAAACTATTGAAATTTAGTGAAGACATACTCAGTGTTATGTTAATTGGTATAATAATAAATATTAATTACTACAAAAAACGGGACCCTACTTTAAAATAATTCACATGAAATATCAGTAAAGAAGAGGCTGAAAACTCGGGAAACGTCACGTGTCGAACGGGTCAAATGGATATTCCTAAAAAAATGACGTAAAGGCAAAACATAAATATTCACTCTCAAATATGTATTACTATGAAGGCAAACATGTGTTATTGTACGTAGCGACAAATATGGGACTTGCTCTTTTCAATAACTCTATTGAAAATTGTATAACTCTATGAATACAAAGTGTTACTATAAAAAGAAATGTGTGTTATTGTATGAGCAAACGTTACTTCCTCTATCTGCGCTACATTTCATGAATTTTTGTTCATGAACTATATATTTTATATAAATATTTGAGTAAAAAAATCATTAAAGTGTGTATAACTTATTAAAAAGAATTAACAATCAAACTTGAGTATTAGTAATTACATTATATATAAACTGCATCTTTGAAATTTAATAAAATTTAAGACATACGCATGGACGAAATTCTAAAATTTATCTGCATATAGAGCTACTTATTCAAAACTTCAAACTTAGCAAAATCGAATAATATGAGGTGCAAAATTGGGTTGGATTTGGAGGTTTCTGGCCACAATTGGGTGAAATTTGAGGATTTAGGTCAAATTTGGCCAAATTGAGCGATACTTACATAATATTGTATGAGTAGATGGATTTAATTTCTTATATATGCACCAAGTACATTTTGTAACTTTAGTACATTTTTAAAAATGCAAGTTATTTTATTAAAAGATACAAATTATTTTAGCGTAAATGACTCGCACATTTCTGTAAAATGATTTGCATTTTTTTTTTAAATGCACTAGAATTGTACAACGCATTTGATGCATACAAAATTTTATCATATTATATTCAAATTGTCCGTCGACCAAATAAAATGTATCCCAAAATTACGGCTCCCACTAAATTGAGTGGGTCTCATGTGCATTTAGGTGACCGTGCACTCATAGTGCATTTTAGAATTTTGCAACTTATTTTATTGAAATGTGCAATTTGCTTACACTGAATCGTTATATTATAATTGCACGATTCAGTGTAAACAAATTGCACATTTCAATAAAATATATTACATTGTTCTAAAATGCACTATGAGTATAAAGTGCACCTAATTAATACATTAAGACTTGGCCCACTAAATTAGTATTCATGAAATCATAATCTCTTTCGCGACATAATACAACAATTTACTGACGGATTTGCTCATAAACTTATTGTTTGATTATATATTGTCGAATATAGGTTTTTCTATTTAAACAAGCCTCGTAAAAAAAAAATTAAAACTGATTTTTATATTGGATGCGACAGTATATACTCGGAACATGTTACTAAGTCAACAACTTATAATGTGTTGATCTAGTTGGAAATTGATTTTGAAAGACAACTTGGTTTAAGAATCTTGATTTTGTTTCACTTAGCAATTAATCCAGTCAAAGAAGTGTGTCCTTTTGTCCTGGGATTTAATTTTGACTAAGCAACAAGGTTTGAGAAAATGACAATATATTATAGTTCAACCATTAGGATCGCTTGTGACCGACCAAGGGTACAAAAGTCGAAAGCCGATAGTCGGGCGAATTCGGATCGCCTAGCGCCTGGGCATGGACTAGTCGGGAACTAATCGGTTTGAACTTTTTTCTTTTTTTTTTTTGCATTTAAATAATTTTTATTTACTAATCCCTCCGTCCCACAATAACGTGCACAACTTCCTTTTTGATCCGTCCCGCAATAACGTGCACATTTTTTAAAATGGTAAAACACTAAAAACTTACACCTCACAATATCATTATAATTGATTTAAATAATACCAATAAAACAAGTTTTCTTAGTTTATGTGCTCGGATAGGGGGTGCACGTTATCTCAGGACGGAGGGAGTATTTATCAGTATCTTTTAACAAATACACACTTCAAAATTAATGCATAATTCATTATTTCATTGTCCAAACAAGAGAACAATTAAAACTCATTTTCTTAGATCCATTATCCACTATATAGTACAAGAAAATTAATTTGACAGAACAAAACTAATCAAATCCGTACTTTTGAATTTCTGTCTAATGAAAACTATCAATCTTTGTCTTATCATCAACCTATTCCAAGAACATAGTCTCTTATTATTAAATTTATATAGGGGCATTTACAATGAGGTGTCATTTATTATGGGCATTTACTCTAAGATGCAAGCTTTTTTTAGTCTTACTATTAGGCGTTAAAATTAAGCCAGAATGTCTCAATTATCCTTATATGAAGTGCAGAAAAATAGGGCCCATGTGTAGATTTAAAATTGACACTTTTCATCACCCCATATTTTTTCTTTTAAATAATTGATTTTTTTTTTTCAAAAATAAATTAGTCCTAAAAAATTGATTTTACTGAATTTTTTTTATTATCAGCCATTTATTATCTAATTAATTGTGTGCAAATATTTTTTATTATCTAATTAATTTTAGATTAAAAATTGAGTTTTTTTTTCCTAAAAAAATCCTGCACACTCCAATTTTTTGTTTAATCATTTGTCCTTTTATTAAAAATTCTGCACACATGTAGAAAAAAAATTATGCACACCCATAAAAAATTGAATAAATTACTAAGAGGTGCAAAAATCCATTTAGTATTAATCTTAGGTCCAAATTACTTTTAAAATTACTAAGAGGTGTAAAACAAGTGATAAAAAAACCCATAATACCCCTCTCAACTATTTAAAACCTAAATTCACTACCCAATTCAAAACTCTCCCAACAAAAACCCTCAATCTGCAAATCCTATCCAGCCGTCGACGATGTCATCTTCTCCAGCCACCATTCCTACGCCGTCGCGCGACCAACCTACTTCGCGGCAGTCGCCGCTCCCCCCACCCCAAAAAAAATAACCAGAATGGCGGAGCCCACCCCCAAACTCGCAGCGCCATTCCCTGCCCCCCACGCCGCTGCCACCTCCCCACGCGGTGAGAACGGCGACCTTCTTCACGCATCCGTCGCGACCTTCCGCCTCCGTCGCATCCTCAACTACCACCACAACTTCACGCCTCCGTCGCGGCCTCAACCACCACCACAGCTTCACGCCTCCGTTGTGACCTCAACCACCACCACCTTCACACCTCCTCCACCCGATGCCCTTGAGATCCTCTCTGCCGCCGCCGCCGCCGCCTATCTCCCAGAATTTGGAGAAAACCCCTGAAATTTTAGTTGTTCTATTGTTTGATTTTTAATTGTCTTGCCTATTAATTTATTGAATTCGATGGGATGGTGGATCTATTGAAATCTGATTTTGGGGATGGTAGATCTGTTGAAAATATGGATTTGATTTTTAATCTGGAGATGCAACATGTTCATCTTCAAGATGAACATGTTCATGTCAATTGATGAACATGTTCATGTCGAAATGAGTACGAAAATATATAATTTTAATATGAAAAGAAAATTTCTGTAATTTTTTGTAATATTTGAGATTTTTAGATTGTAAATTTCTGTAAGTTTCAATAAATATGTAAATTTTTGGATTATAGATATGTACATTTCTGAAATTTTTAGATGAAAATATGTAAATTTATGTAATTTTTTAGATTTTTAGATTGTAAATTGTTTTAATTTTCAATTTTTTATATGAATTTTAAGTTGTAACGTTTTTTATATAAATGTTTTCATGAAGATGAATAAAAATAGCATCAAATTTTAAAAGGAAATGACGTGATTTTTAAAAATAAGAGATGAAGGGTATATTAATCTTTTTGGTATTCTTTTTGCACCTACCAGTAATTTTTTTAAAACTTTGTACCTAAGAGTAATTGGGTCTTGTATTTTGGACCTATAAGTAAGTTACTCTAAAAAATTCTGCACACCCTCAATAAATTTTATCTGTAATAAACTACATAAAAGTATATGACCCAAAAATTATAAAAAAATATTGCAAAATAAAATTGTATTTGTAATAAACAACATAAAAACTACACTTGAATATAAAAATCCCTTTTTCTCTCCACATCCAGATTCAAATTAAAAATTAAAAAGAAGAAATTACAATAAATTACACAAAAATTACACAAAAAATCTTGGGTGTGTGTTTTGAACGTTGTTATAATAATTGAGATGAGAGAGAATTTTTGTGTTTGGGGTGGGTGTAAATGAAATTGATATAAAATGGTGGAAAGTTGTATATAATTTGTTAGGTTTGATAAAATAAAGGGCAATTAACTAAAGGGCAAAAGTGGTATAAATGGCACCTCATAGTAATACCAAAAATATAGTGCACCTTGCAGTAAGACTACTCTAAAAATAGTACTAGAAAAAAAAATTGGAATAAATATTAACAAATAATAATGAGAAAAAATCTTTGGTAGGAAAAAATAGAAAAAATCTTTAGAATAAATATTAACAAATAATAATGAAATTTATACCCAATAATCTTTATATATAAATAAAAGCAAAAATCGACCCAAATGTGGAAACTATTAAATTTTCCAGCCAAAAATTATTGCTAAATCGGAAGACGTATCTATGAAAAAATTGTAATGAATTTAAAAAAAAAATTGAAAAACACTGAATTTTCCCTCCAAAAATTATTTCTAAATCGGGAGATGTGTCTATGAAAAAAAATTATAACGAATTTAAGAAAAAGATTTTGAAAAAATATCTAGAAGATTGACAAAAATCTTTGAAAAAAAATATTAGATTTTAATTTTTAAATTTTGGAAACAAAATCAAAAACTTCTTTAACAAATTATTTAGATCAACAAAAGGACAACGATTAAGTATTATTCATTATATAGGTGACTTCTAATTTATTTATAATAGGCAATATTTTAATAATTCGATTAGCAATTAACTAATTTGAGAAACATAATTCAAAAAATCTTTAATATATTTAGAACATATTTGATTTTATTTTCAATTTCTTCAAATTTACTAATCACATGACTTTTTTTTTCCAAGTAATGCCTTCTTTTTCCTATATAGTCACTATTTTATGTTTTCATAAGAAGTCATTTTATTCTTCGAATTACGAGCGTCGAATTTGTTCTTCTGTTACAGGATATTTGTTATACTTTTATTGTTTTTACTATCAACCTTCCTTGATTAAAGAGTGAATAAATTCATGTGACAATAAAGAACGAAGAGATTAAAATCAACAAGAAAAAATAAGTGATGGTCAATTATACATCATCTGCAACTTTGTTGTTATGGGATAACCATATATATAGGACTACCTCGAACCATTATATATATATATATATCCACCACACATGTGACAGTGTTCTATAAAGTAAAGTCATAAATGGAAGCAATTTCGATGAGCTGGTGTTGATCCCCCAAACTTTTCTTAACTTCGTCCGAATCGAGATTTTCAAGTTTCAGCGGTTAGTTGTATGTGGTTTTTTCGAGAGTTACCAATCGCAACAATTTAAAATTTAGGTGTGTTAAGGGAGATGTTTATTTTATTTGTTTTTAAACTGCGTGTTTAATACGACTTCTAACCTATTAACTTCTTTCATTTATTTTTTTATAAATTTATCATTATAGAATTTTTGAAATCTATATTACTATGCCTTTAAAATTAATTGTCCAATTGCACGAGTTCAATTACTAGTAGATCTCCAAATTTAGAAACCATTGGATTTTCCCGTAAAAAATTATGGCCAAATTAAGAAACGAATCTTAGAAAAAAATATTAACAAATAATAATGAATTGAGAAAAAAAATTTAGAATAAATAATAAAAAAAAAATATTTTATAATTAGTTGATCGTGATTTTTATAAGTTATACCTAATAATAGATCTCCCGCCAAAAATAATAAAACTTGGAAAATGAATATTAAAAAAAATCAATAAATAATAATGATGGGAAACTCTCCATGTAAAAAATATTTTAATATTATAATGCATTTCAAATAAAATCATGATATAAATCTATATATCTTAAATAAAATCATTATCAAATAATAATGGATTGAAAAAAAAATTAGAATAAATATTACTACCTCCGTCCCATAAAAGCGTGCACACCTACTTTATTATCGAGTTTTGGTGAGCGAGTTGTTTATTAGTATTTCAAATGATAAAGTGATTTTTAAAGAGTGGTATTATAGATCTACCTTTCATCTATTGCATGCATCTTTAAAAATTATTTTATCATTTCAAATACTAATAAAAAATTCGCTCGCAAAAACACGTGAAAACAGTAAACGTGCACATTTCTTTGGGATGGAGGGAGTAATAAATAATAACAAAAATAGGAGTTTTATCAATTCAGGGCATGAAAGATGGTAAATCTATCAATTTAAGGCTTGAAAATTTTTTCTTATCGATTCAAGGCTTGAAAGATAGAAAACTATCATTTCAGACTTTAAATTGATAGATTTACCATCTTTTAGGCCCTGGATTGACATTTTTCCTAAAAAATAAAAAATGGGATAATTTTCCATATAAAAAAATATTAAATCAATTCATACATATTTCAAACCCATCTCTCAATGTGCCTGGACTCTCATGCGTGGTGTAGTATTGACTTCATCAACTTTGATAATTCGGTTCTTGGTTCCATATTTGTTCGATTGATACAAGAAAATAGAAGTATATATGCTGGGGAGGGGAGATGAGAACAAAATGATAGTGTTTCATTGTAGAGTAATACTTCTGTGCATCAATTGTACCGTGTGCAATTGAATTTAATTTTAATTTGGATTAATCACAATTTAGAATTTGATGGGTAATTTCACCTTCCATTTCTTTTTCATTCCCGAACCATGAACTCTGAACCCTGAAACCCGAACCCTGAACCATGAACCCAGAACCATGAACCAAAACCCGAATCCTGAATCATGAACTCGAATCCAAACCCTGAACCATGAACCATTTGGGTCCAGGTCATCTGGGTCGGTCTGAATCTTGTTCGAAATTTGAAATATAGTAAAAAAGAAAAAACCTTAAAATCCAATTGAATCAATTCTAAATTGGTGCAAAGGATGCACACAAGTATTTGTCTTCTATGTATAGGGATGTATTGCTTGTAAGTTCTTATTTTTCATCTAATGATCTGGAAAGATAATTTTTCACTGTATATCAATTTTATAATCAAGTTGATTTATTTAATTGCTACACAATTTTGTTGGTTTAATGATTTTTTTTTCAGGTAATACTTACTATACTTCATGTAAATTTGATTGCTACAAATTTTTATTGATTTAATGATTTCTTTTGCAGGTATTACTCACTTTTCCCCACTAAAATTGCCGAGTATTTTATTTAAGGTATACCATATTGTTTTCTTGACAAATTAATTTTTCCACCAAAAAAATTGCTAAACTGGAAAATTAATATTTGAAAAAATATTAACAAATAATAATGGATTGAGAAAAAAATAACTCTGAAATAAATATTAGTAAATAATAATGGTTGGAAATTCTCTATACAAAAAATATTTTAGTATTATGATACATTTCAAATAAAATTATGATCAAATCTATATATTTTAAATAAATTCATTACCAAATAATAATGGACTGAAAAAAAATTCTTAATAAATATCAATAAATAATTATAATGAAAAATTCTCCATATAAAATATATTAAAACAATTCATATATATTATTTTGGAAAACTCTCCATATAAAAAATATATACAAATTTGTTGAATCATACTTATGACTATTATTGTCGCTCAAAATTATATGGGCTTCCTATAATATTTTGGGAAACTCTCCATATAAAAAATATTTTAGTATTATAATATATTTTAAATAGAATTGTGATTAAATTTGTATATCCCAAATAAAATCATACTCAAATTTTAGTATCAAATCTATGAGTAGGACTTTTGTGAAATATTGCACAATAGTGATATATATGTGCAATCCCCTATATTAATAGAGAGTTCATTTTGATGATGTATCTTCTTATGATTAATTTGAGTGATGTGTCATCTTGAGGTTAATTTGGATGAGTTATCACATTTTATTGAATTGATGTGTCATTTTTCAATTGGTTTGTAGTTAATATGTGACATTCATGTGGCATTTTAATGTGTAGTTTAATTAAAAAAAAAATCTCCTATATTACTAATAGAGAGTTCATTTTGATGATGGGTCTTCTTATGGTTAATTTGGATGATGTGTCATCTTGAGGTTAATTTGGATGAATTATCACATTTTATTAAATTGATGTGTCATTTTTCAATTGGTTTGTAGTTAATATGTGGCATTCATGTGACATTTTAATGTGTAGTTTAATTTAAAAAAATTGCAATATCTAATGTTTGAACTTTGCACATCTTACATCATATTTATTTCTAATTGCACTAAACCCACTAAAGTATCACTGAAATTGTACCTAAACCAATTAACTATTTTTTGTTGCACTAAACTATACAAATTATTATTTTATTACACTTAAACCACCAAACTAAATTTTCAAGCAAAATTTTCTCTCAAATTTAAATTAGGGATTCGTGAATCAACTGCAGAATAGATAGAATTGGATACAATAATTTTATTCCAATAATTGTTTAAGCAAGTATATACTATTCCCTCCGTCCCAATCTTGACTAGTTGATTACTTGTGCTCGGAGTTTTTAAAAAAATATTTATTAGTATTTTATATGATAAAGTGATAAAGTGTTGAGTAGAAAGAGTTGTTTATTAGTATTTTATGTGATAAAGTGATGGGTAGTTGGGGGTAGAAAAAGTTTTTATTAGTATTTTATGTGATAAAGTAGATATTTTCATTTAAGTAAATGTGTAGTCAAGATTGGGATGCCCAAAACGGATATAATGTAGTTAAGATTGAGACGGGGGGAGTAATATATACCCTAAATAATTATTAATTAATTAGTGCATTTATGCACATAATTATATTTTTTATTATTAAATATATAATATATTATGAATATTATATTTTTTAATTAAAAAATCGCGTAATATGCGGGCATTACACTAATACACCATAATTAAGACAAATTTTAAAAAAATTTGTGGGTCGATAGCAGGTTGAGTCGGGCGCTAATTGGGTGTCGTCATTGCTCGTATTTATGTGATTTTCATGCTCAATTTGATACGAATCCATGCTTTTATTGCACTATTTTAACTCAATTGGGCCTAAATGTGGAGAAAGTGCGTGTTTGGTTTATTGTGTAGGAAACGAGTGAAAACGAGTTAGAATTGATTAAAAAAACTGCTTTGATTTAGAAAGAGAATTGAAAAGAGGATTGGACCACATGAAGCTCCTCGAAAAGAAAATTGCAACGAAAAAAGAATCAACTCAATCCGAGATCGGGAGCTCGAGTTATGAACAAAACAAAATTAATGCTCGACGCCACTATGCCCATTCGCGAAAATGAAAAACAAGCCCACGACATCATCATTTCAGGCCCATAAAACTGGTGGCCCATTTGCGCAATAAAAGCAGCCCAAACCAACCAATTAATCTCAGCAGCAAGCATTGTCCGTGAAAAAAGAGAAAAGGGAGTAAACAAAGCAATTGAAGTTAAATCGCGGGAGCCATGCCATTCTCTCAGCTGGAAACTTTTGACGAAAGATCTTTTAATTAATAAAAAAAATAAAAAAAACACTTCAGCGTTTTTTTGAGGTGAACAGCCGAAGCAATCGTAGGAGAAATAGAAAAAAAAACGGCAGTAGCATTGGGTTTTCAACAATAGCAGCAGTATAAGGAGTTTTGAGGAGAGAAGGGTTTTAGAGTTTTCCTCTACACACACACACAAAAACATTAGTAGGTAGATTTTATTGCTTTTTAGAGTAAATTTTTTTTGGATTTCAAGAGTTAAAACAAGATTCAAGTTGTATTTGCTCTATTGTGTGGCTTCTATCATTTTTAATTGCTTTCTTTGATTTAAATTGCAATGTTTTTGGATTTATGTTTACTATTGCTTATGGGTTCAATTAAAATCATGGTTGGCTAAATTTACTTGTGTTTTGGTGTTTAGAATTATGAGGTTGATTGATTAATTGTTTTGATTATGGTGGTTTATTTCTATTGATGCTTGTTTTGTTAGATTGGAGGTATTTATTTGTTCAATTTGGTTGGGTATTTCTATTAGCTCGTGGGTTGAAGCTTGTTTATCGCAATGAGAGTCGGGTAGACGTGCTAAGACGTACGGGTGTGAGTCTTAACAACTGGATTTGAGTTTGTAATGTCCTATCGCAACGAGAGTTGGGTAGATGCATTAGAATCCTCTCTAATTTACATTTACCTCTTGAGTTAACACCTTGAGTGGAAAGTAAAGAGATTATAGGAAAGTGAACCTTATTATACAAGTGAAAAAACACGAGAAATGATTAGTTAGTTAGTTAGAGGACCTTAATCGTGTGATTACCCGGGTTAGAAGAAAAGGTAAATTCTCCCCTCGATCTTAGAATTTTAAAAGACGTAGTACCCTCGGCTTATCAAGTACGGGGGATACGATTTGTTGTGTTTGCTCTTATAAACGACCGGACATAGAAGTGAGCTCCATAATCGGACTTTCGTTGATCATCTCATAAGGAAAAACACCCGAACACCACTTCTCACCATTTGAATTCGTATTAGTTGCTTTCTTGTTTGCTCGTTTTGTTAATTGTTACATTTCTTAGCTTATTTCTCTTTGGTAGTTGATATTTAGAACTTGTCTTACTTGAAAAACATGGTTTGCACTATAACTACGCGCCAACACATAGCTATGGGGCTATTCCTTCCCTTGGGAAGTAGGTGTTGTAAAACACGTGTCAGGCGCGGGTCGGGCACGGGCGGGCAAGGGCTGTGAGGTTCAGTTGGGCGAGCGGATATATATTTATAGAATGATATATTTATCAAATATGTGTTGTAGCCTAGTGGTCAAGTCTGTTGTTAATTTATTTGGTTGCAGGTTCGATTCTTATTGAGCACATAATTTTAATCTATGTGTAAGTGTTACTACATTGTTATATTGAAATAACTTCATATCTTACATAATACATATTAAAACATAACGTAACACACTGTTGTTCATATGGTAACACATGAGTATTCACATAGTATTATGATATGTTATATTGAAATAACTTCATATCTTACGTAATACATATTAAAACATAACGTAACACATTATTGTTCATATGGTAACACATGATTATTCACATACATGAACAAAAAAAACAAAAGATTACTACATGATTATTCACACATGATTATTAAAAAACAAGTGTTACTACATGAACAAAAAAGTGTTACCCTATGAAGAAAAATGTGTTACCACATGAATAAAATCAGTACAATCGCGAAAAGAAATCCCCAGTCCAAAATTCCAGATTTAAAGAACAACTTGATGTGTTACTACATGAACAAAAGAGTGTTACTCTATGAACAAATGAGTGTTACTATATGAACAAAACCCAGTACAATCGCGAAAAAAATTTATCAGTTCAAGATTACATATTTATAGAACAATGTGAGAAGAGTGCAGAAGAACCTGTAGATTTGTGAGTAGAGAAAACTAAAGAAATTGAGAAAAATATGGAAGAGAAAAAAGAAAAAGAAGAACAAGAGAAGAGAAGAGAAGGAAAAAACTGAAGAACTAGCGCTGTGAATATCAAAATTGAGATCTAAATCGCGTTTGTTGCGACGCGAGGAAGAAGAAGAAATCTGGAGGTTGTGCGACACGAGGAAGAAGAAGCCTGCCCGACCTGGCGTTGCAGACCCGCGAAAAAAAAAACCATATTAACTTGTAATTGCACATATGGCTTGTATGCAATATTGCGTACAAGTTTTTTAAATAAATATATATATCCAAAATAAAATCATGATCAAATCTATTGATTTCTAAAAAAATCTTGCATTAAATTTCTTCCAAATTTATTATTATTTATTTGTTTATATATTTTTCTATAAGGTTCATGCAAATCAATTCATACATATTATTTTGGGAAACTCTCCATATAAAAAATATATACAAATCAGGATCAAATATTTTAGGCAATGGACTTTTAGGGATTTTATTTGACAATTTATCCTCGACAAGACAGTGATTTACGAGTTAGACAATTATGTTGTCCATTTGAACCTAGTTCTTGGGATCTCCAGTTATATAGGTAAGATTTTCTTTCGTCTCAACTCATTTTCTCTAAGGCTTTTAGCCTCATTTTTCTAGATATAATCTTCTAAACATTTCATCTTTAATCGATCGGGTTTTTATCAAAAAACAATAACTTTTCAATTCATTGCATATTTGTTTAGAGGATTTTTATGACACTACTGCCCCCCACCACACACACACACACACACACACACATTACGAGTGATAAGTTGGAGTTTGTGCCAAAAAATATCCAGTTTGCTTTTGTGTGTCATTTTTTAACATATCTGGATATTTTGCATTTCATTTTCAAGAATTTTATGATTTGTTCATTAAGGACAGATAAGCACTATGAGTGCTTAAATCTTTATCGGTCACCCCAAACTTCGAGATAATTATATGATCATTTTATCTTTCTTTAGAATGCACATGATTTTATATCCTTGTGTAGTGCCTTTTCTAGAACATGATTGAACAAATCCGTATAACTTGAGGAAAATATTACACTAGGCACTACCTGCCTAAGGTTTTCCACTTAGCTTTAAGGCTATGTCTTGGCTAATCATGTCACGTTCAAATATATCCATGGAGAAACTCTTCCCCCACATTTGAATGTAGTATCTATGGTGAGATTGCACCTCCACCCCCAACCCGCCCACTCACCCACATTCAAGTTTGCTTGTCAATTTATTAATTGACTTAATTATAAATAAAATCACCATTTTTCACTCAATTGCAATTTAATCTAAACCTTTGGATAATTGCAAATAAATCACCACCTTTAAATATGATTGCAAGTTAGTCTATGAATATATTTTTTTGTGCCCGGATCTGACATGACCAATCGATATAGTCACCCCTTAAATCAAATGTCGTCATTTTACATAACGAAAAGTCTATTATAATTGTCATGTAAGAGAAACGGGCACAAAGAGTACCGCCCATAAGTCTAAATTTCAACAATATTTAAAAGTGGTGATTTATTTGCAATTATCCAAAGGTTTAGATTAGATTGCAATAAAATAAAAGGTGGTGATTTTATTTGCAATAAAATATGCACCAATATTAATTTCGGACACAATCTCGAAACCAAATGTTTTGAATTCATACTTTCAAAATTTTTGTTGGACTTAAAAAATCTATAATGTTATAGCCCCAACAAATCTGAATTTGAAACTTTAATTTAATAATGGTCAAAGTACCAAAATTAAATTTTAAGTGGGCCAGTAATTGCCATATTTTGCTTTCAAAATAATTCTTCACTAAATTATACAAGTCAACAATCCTTTTGAATTAAATCTAATCCACAATTTTTGGTTTCAAACAAATTTTTAAATGAGGCATTTGATTGCCACCATTTAATTGGGAAACAATTTTCAAGCGAATTTTACGAGTCAATTGAATTAGATCCATACATAGTTGTACACTCGAGCACAATTTTAAATGAGAATTTTAGATGCCCCATTTACCAAAATTATTTAAGTCATACATTTTCACTTAAATTCAAAACATAATTTGCACTCTCAAGCACAAAATGCACATTTCATCCAATCATATTCATAATTTGATGCTTAAGTCCGAAGGCTTTGATCCAAGAACTATGAGCGCAACTAAAGAAATAACCTCAATAATATCTCTAAGTATTATTAATCCCAGTGTTTTTAGAATCGGACCGGACTGGCTGGTTCAACCGGTTTAACCAGGAACCGATTTTGGAATCGGTCTAAAGACACCCTAAAAACCATATATTTTTGCGGTCGGATCGGTCAAAATCGGATGAATCGGTCCTCTCCTTAAAAAAAATTACGTTCAATTATATGTATTAGGGTCCACCTTCGCGGTTTAACCGGGAACCGGTCTCGGAATTGGTCCGAAGACGCCCTAAAAATCATTTTTGCGGTCGGTCCGGTCAAAATCGGATGAATCGGTCCTCTCCTTAAAAAAAATTACGTTCAATTATATGTATTAGGGCCAACCTTCACCCCTTTTATAATATTTTATCGCATATTTTTCTCCAATACTTTTGATGTGGGAGAAATATATGAGGTAATTATATGTATCATGGTAAACCTTCACCCTTTTTATAATATCTCTCATATTTTCCTCCAACACTTTTGATATGGGACAAATATGTGAGGTGAGATAAATATATGAGGTACATTTCTTCCCTTTTATATTATTTTCTTTCACATTTTCCTCTAACACTTTCGACGTGGGATAAATGTATGAGGTACACTTCTTCCCTTTTTATATTATTTTCTTTCACATTTTCCTCTAACACTTTCGATGTGGGACAAAATTATGAGATCCGTCTATTCCCCCGTTATATTACTTTCTCTCACATTTTCCTCTAATACTTAATCGTAGTGGGACAAAAATGTAAGGTTTACCTTCTTCCTTTTATATTACTTTCTCTCTCATTATAGTGTTGTTTTTTATTATGACTATGACTCTATTGTAGGTGTATACGTATTTTATTTTTGGGAGAAGAACATTCCACTACAAAGTCACCCAAAACATTACAACCATGTACAAAGTCTGAAAAATTTACAAGATTTTAGTTCAAATTTGAACTATAAGTGCACAGACTTTTAGTTCAAATTTCTCGTGACTTTTGTCTTTTTTGTAATGGTATCCTAAATCTTGTATCTAACTGTAATTTTCTCTTTATTTTTTTAAGTAAATATAGAAAATATTGAAAAAAATTAGGCAGAAATCATTTTAATAATTGAATCGCCGGTTGAACAGGTCCAACCAATTGAACCACTGGCTGATGATCAGTCCGATTCGATCACCGATTCGATTATAAAAATACTGTTTAATCCATAAAATTGCTCAGCCAACAACCCAGCTCAATCAATTAATTTAGCCAATAGCCCAGCAATCATTCATTGCATTTTGTTCAACTTGACCTCGCTGGCCCAATTAATTAAAGGCGCAGGTTATTAGCACCCCTTTTTTAGGAAAGATACCACTTAGATGATTTCACCCCTCACATGATTAGTACACACTCTCACAATACTTCTTAAATTATCCCCTTCTCCCGTTAACCCTTCCCTCTATTGGCTACAAACTCAATCACGTTCATACACCTCACCAGTCACCACCATAGAAATTTCTTGAAACCGCTGCAATCTCAACGCCGTCACTGTCGGCCATCGCACCACACCTCGCCACAACTTCCACTTTTCGCTGCAAACTTACTCCCAAAAAAATATGTCTCCTTCCTCAATTTTTTCCGATGCCCCTTCACCCCCAGCCCCTTCACTTTCTTTCCGCTGCCCATCCCCCCACCACCAATTCCTCCCTCATTTTTCCTCTTGCTGCCCTGTACCAACACTACAAAAAAGACGGGGTTTAACGACGGTTTTTGCGACGGAAAAAACTGTCGCAAACGACATTAGCGACGGTTTTGGCAATGGAAAAAAATCCGACGTTGAATCGAAGGTCACTAACCGTAGCGACGGTTTTTTGTGACCGTCGCTGATTAGCAACGGATTAGCGACGATTTTTTTTTTTTTTTTTAATAATTTTTTTTAATTAAATTTGTCGCTAAAACCATCGCTAAAGCGTGAATTTACGAAAAAAAACGACTCACGGTGGTTCGAACCCGAGCCTAGGGGGCGTCCGGGTGGGCACCGAACCACGGACCATGTCGAACCCAACCACCAAGCATATCATATATAAACCACCATGCCTCCCAATTAAATTAGGCAAATTTTCGCTCCCAAGGGAGACCGAACACGGGACCTATGGGCGCCTGAGCGGAGATCAAACCGCTCGGACACTTGCTTTCTTGCGTTTACTTAATGAAATTAATTCTATATGTCCTAAAAATCATTTTTTTTTCATTTTTTTTAAATCATTTATTTCAATTATCTAATTTAATGATTTAACCACATTTTAATATAATAATTTTAATTTTTTATTTATTTATAAATTTAAATTAAATTGTATTATATTAAAATATATTTATTTATTTATTTTTAATTAATTTTTTTTACACTTTTTTTTAATTTTTTTATTTCATTTATTTAATTTAACAATCTAATAATCTTTAAAATACTAATTATATATGTTTTTTATATTATAAATAAAAATAAATAATTATATTCTTTTAAAATTGTATATATCCTAAAAATTCATTTTTTTAAACAAATACTAATATCTATTTAAAAAAGTACTACTTTCTATTTAAACAAGTAACACTTTCTATTTAAACAAGTACTACTTTTCATTTAAACAAGCAATATTTTCTATTAAAACAAGTAATATTTTTAATTTAAACAAATAATATTTTTCATTTAACCAAGTACTACTTTTCTATTTAAACAAGTACTAATTTTCTATTTAAACAAGTAATATTTTTCTATTCAAACAAATACTACTTTTCATTTAAAAATGTACTATTTTTCTATTTAAACAACTACTACTATTCATTTAAACAATTGATACTTTCTATTTAAACAAGTACTACTTTTCATTTAAACAAGTATTACTTTTCATTTTAACAAGTACTACGTCTCATTTAAACAAGTAATACCTTTCATTTAAATATATAATACCTTTAATTTAAACAAGTATTAATTTTCATTTAAACAAGTACTACTTTTCTATTTAAACAAGTACTACTTTTCTATTTAAACAAGTAATACTTTTAATTTAACAAGTAATAGTTTTCATTTAAACAAGTACTACTTTTCTATTTAAAAAAGTATTACTTTCTATTTAAACAAGTAATATTTTTCTATTTAAACAAATACTACTTTTCTATTTAAACAAGTAATACTTTTAATTTAACAAGTAATACTTTTCATTTAAACAAGTACTACTTTTCTATTTAAACAAGTATTACTTTTCATTTAAACAAGTACTACTTTTTCTATTTAATCAAGTACTACTTTTCTATTTAAACAAGTACTACTTTTCTATTTAAACAAGTAATACTTTTAATTTAACAAGTAATACTTTTCATTTAAACAAGTACCACTTTTCTATTTAAAAAAGTATTACTTTCTATTTAAACAAGTACTACTTTTCATTTAAACAAGAAATACTTTTCTATTTAAACAAGTACTACTTTTCTATTTAAACAAGTAATACTTTTCTATTTAAACAAGTACTACTTTTCTATTTAAACAACTACTACTTTTCTATTTAAACAAGTAATATTTTTTATTTAACAAGTAATACTTTTCATTAAAACAAGTAATATCTTTCGTTTAAACAAGTAATACTTTCTATTATTTAAACAATACTTTTAATTTAACCAAGTACTACTTTTCATTTAACCAAGTACTACTTTTCTATTTAAACAAGTAATACTTTTCATTTAAACAAGTACTACTTTTCTTTTGACAAGTAATATTTTTCATTTAAACAAGTAATACCTTTCATTTAAACAAATAATACTTTCTATTATTTAAATAAGTAATACTTTTAATTTAAACAAGTAATACTTTTCTATTTAAACAAGTACTACTTTTCTATTTAAACAAGTAATACTTTGCATTTAAACAAGTACTACTTTTCATTTAAACAAGTACTACTTTTTTATTTAAACAAGTACTACTTTTCTATTTAAACAAGTAATATTTTTCTATTTAAACAAGTAATACTTTTCATTTAAACAAGTACTACTTTTCATTTAAACAAGTACTACTTTTCTATTTAAACAAGTAATACTTTTCATTTAACAAGTAATACTTTTCATTTAAACAAGTAATACCTTTCATTTAAACAAGTAATACTTTCTATTATTTAAACAATACTTTTCATTTAAACAAGTAATATTTTTCATTTAACCATGTACTATTTTTCTATTTAAACAAGTACTACTTTTCTATTTAAACAAGTAATGTTTTTCTATTTAAACAAGTACTACTTTTCATTTAAACAAGTACTATTTTTCTATTTAAACAAGTACTACTTTTCTATTTAAACTTAAGTAATATTTTTTATTTAACAAGTAATACTTTCATTTAAATAAGTACTATTTTTCTATTTAAACAAGTACTACTTTTAGTCAATATATATATTTAAATATACTATGAATTAAATTTTATCTTTCAGAACTCCTCGAAATAGATCCGACTACGATTAAATTGGAACTCTTCTCCAAGTGACTATAAATTAAATATACGGTAAGGTGTATTAACAATAATTAAAAAATCTTGTATAATCCTGAAACATAAAAAAAAAAAAATTAATATTTAAAAAAAAAAAATTAAAAAAAAAAAAACCGTCGCTAAATCCGTCGCAAAAACCGTCACTAATATCGTCGCTAAAGGGATTAGTCCAACACATCGCTAAAACCGTAGCTAAAATCATCGCTATTTGCGACGGTTATCTAGACCGTCGCTAAAATTAATGACTTCGACCATTTGACCGTAACCGTCGCTATTTGCGATGGTTTTTGTAACCATCGCTAATTTTCTTCGGTAAAACGCGTGTTTTTTGTAGTGCAAACCACCTGCACACTGTCCCCCAATTTTCTCCATCCCTCCCCTTCCCTCCTTCCCCCTACACCAACTCTCCCACCCCCAAACCACCACCAGCCTCCCACCTCAACCCTGACATCGCCCGCCTCCTCCCCTTGATACACGCACGTGAAATAATTATTAAAAGGTAATTACAACTTTGTAAAAAAAAAAATATCTTATTTTTGGATCTGATTTTCTGAAAAAGCATACAATTTTCGGATTCTATTTCCAAAATTTTAGTGTATTTTCGAAATTATTTGTTGAAAATCAATTTTCTTCCGAAATTTTGGTCTCTTTTCGAAATTGTTATCAAAATCTTTCATATTTTTCAAAATTTCTTACTCAATATTTATTATCGAAATTTTATGTATTTTAGAATTTTTTTTGAGAAAATCAATTTTCTTCAGAAAATTTGGTCTCTTTTCGAAAATTATTGCCAAAATAAATTATTTACTAAAAATATGTCATGATTATTTTTTATAATTTTTTTCTTTTCAATTTTTATTTATTTTCAAAAAATAATTTCTGAGGAAATTTGCTTATTTTGATTTGATGGAGTATGAGTATGGTATTCTCACTTATCAGTTCCGGTGGCGACAGTATACGGTGGCGGCGGCACCACTCTGATGAAAGAGAGAACCGATAGAAATTAGGGATTTTAATTGAAAGGGCAACATAGTCTTTTCATATGTAATATTTTTTGTTAAAATTTTGAAGTGGTGTATTTACTAAAGTTGGTGGTGCGAATAACCTGAATCTTAATTAAATGCTATCAAACCAACTGTCGGCCCATTTATTAATTGCAACCCATAAACAAGGCTCAGGTTATTCACACCCCAACTTTAGGTAGTACACCGACCAGATCAGTTTACCCACCATAAGATTAATACACCCTCAATAAATTCCCGCATTACCCTTTTTCCTCCTGAGAGTCTTGACCATTGGTTTCAAATGGGATTCAAAGCATACACCTACTAAATGCTAATACTTGCAAAAAAAGAAAATTTGTACGTCCAGCCGTGCACCACCACTGACCGCCGCCGCCGCGTGAACACTGACCACTGCATCCCTCCGCCACCCACGACTAGCCCCATTCTTCCATGTTGCAATGCCTATAGGTTCGTTTAATGTTTTAAGGGGTTTTTTATTTTGGTTTTCAAAATTTTGATAATATTAAATGCAATAAACAATTTGGGTTTTTACTAAAACGAAGTTGTTTCTGGTTTCACGATTTGGTTTCGCGAAAATGAAAATGAATTTCGCGGTGGTGTTTTTCTTTTGGTTTTATTGCACAATTCGGATCTAGTTTTCCCAAAACTTGGACATTTTTCGAAATAATATTGTGAAACAGTACTGGTTTTTCGAAAATAAAATCTGAAAATGTACTGGCTTTTCGGAAAAATAATCTGAAACATTAATAGTTTTTCGAAATAATACTAGTTTGTCGATAAAAAAGAGAAATGTTTTCTTTGCATTTAACATAAATTGAATTGTTTTTTTCGATAAGTTTTTTTCGACTGATGGCCATGGGAGCTGTTTCCTTTTCTTTTTCACGATTATTTTTCAGGGTGATTGATTGGGGGTGTATGAAGGCTGACGAGAAGGAGAAGAGAAATTGGGTATTTTTGACATTTCATATTATGCTAAAACAATAAAAATGGTTGGAGGGGTGTACTACCTAAAGATGGGGGTGTGAATAACCTGGGCCCATAAACAATCAACTTGGCCAAGTGGTAATTTAATTTCATTCCAACTGCCCAAATAAATATTTGGCCCATTAGATCGCACATCCCCTTCCCTGGACCATCGTACAACAGCGCACCACATCACGCGCCGCAACTCGTGCCGCCGCCGGTCTACACAGACCCGAACCAAAGTTGCCGATGGAAGGCACCATTAGTCCACCACTGACCTTCTTCTCAATCAGATCAGCCTCTTCCAATCTATATCTGAAGTATGAACCCAAGCAATGACATTTCAATTTTTCCAATTTCTCCCTGGAAAAAATGTTGTCAAACAAATATACTGTTAATGCATTTCCAGAAAACCCAAGTCCAGTGATTCTTGACATCATATTATGAGATTCTTCAAGCCCCTGAAGAAATTCAATTTACCCTACCAACATTTGTAGGTAAAATTAGCAAATTAAAGATAATGACCAAATTCTGGAAATTTCCATTAAAATGCACAAAAGATTTTAGATTCGTCGAATTGTTCAGCCAGCATGTACCGATTCGCAGAGTTAACATTCACTCAATTTCCCTCGCCATGGAACAATTTTGAAGGATCAATCCATTAATTTTAAAACTGGTATCCTCTCCTCTATTCACTGGTTCAATCACGATTTCCTCTCTGTGCTAATGAAATTGTTTCCCAGGATATAACGATTTAAGAAGAACGATATTAGAACTATATCTTGTTCAAGCTGTGACGTAGCGGAAGTATCGAACACGAAGAACAATAACTATTCCATTCATCAATTCAACAACCCCATCAAGTTTCACAAACTGGAAAATAAATAGCGAAAACTACCACCCCTGCAATGGGTCCAACAAAGCCAAATAAAAGATAACTGCTACATCTAAAAAAAAAAAACTGAAATAAAAATAATTCACGCTAGCTAATTATTTATTGGGCTTGAAGACACGATCATGGGCCTCCAAATATGTAAACGCCGTTGTAGCCACATCATTCTCCCCTACCGAGAAAAGGTTCCCCCTCGAACCTGATAGATCATCCACTTCATCATCGTTATCACCAGTATAAGGAATCAAATGCTTGACGTTGAAGACATCCGAAGTACGTAGATGAGAAGGAAGCTTCAAACGATAAGCATTCGGGTTGATCTTGGCTAGCACTTCCAACGGACCAATCTTCCTTGCTGCCAACTTGTTGTACTCGCGAGCCGGGTACCGATCACGAGTCAACACAGCCCATACAAAATCGCCAGGTTCAAACTCCAAAACTCGACGACCCCTGTCCGCTGCTGCCTTGTATGCCGCAGTAGCAGCCACTAACTGATCATGCGTAGCACGATGTGTACTACGAAGAGCTTCGATCATATCAACCGCATGAATATCGGCACGCACAGGTGAAGGAAAAGATATTAAATCAGCAGGACCGCGAGGTAACGTAGCATATACAACATGAAATGGAGGAAGACCAGCGCTACGATTCACAGCGGAATTATGAGCAAACTCGGCTTGTCTCAACTGAATATCCCAAGTACGCAAGTTCTCTCCCACGAGGCAACGTAACAAATTGCCCAAAGAACGGTTCACCACCTCAGTCTGACCATCAGTCTGTGGATGATAGGCACTACTGAAGTCCAAACATGTATTCGCCATACGCCACAAACTCCTCCAAAAGAAACTGAGAAAACGCGTATCACGATCAGAAACAATGGACGAAGGCAAACCATGCAAACAATAGATTTCCCGGAAGAATAGACTAGCAATCCGAACAACATCCGCAGTCTTCTTGCATGGCACAAAATGAACCATTTTGGAAAAACGATCCACCACTACAAATATAGAATCATTACCCCGCTGTGTTCGAGGCAAACCCAATACGAAATCCATACTAATCGCAACCCACGGTGAACTCGGGATTGGAAGAGGCCGATATAGGCTAGCATTCGTGGTCGTTCCCTTCGACACCTGGCAAACCCGACAGCGGGAAACATAACGAGACACGTCCCTTCGAATAGTTGGCCAAAAATAAGATCGCATAACTAGCTCAACCGATCGATCACGGCCCACATGGCCGGCATTGTGCAATTCCGAAATGATGCGTAGGCGGAGACTTGTATCTGGAATACAAAGGCGAGTGCCTTTGAATAATAATCCATCCACCAACACAAAATCCGCAGGCTCTCCAGCGGCAAGACGTGATAAAACCATGGAAAAGAAACGGTCATCTGTATAAGCCTTGCCTAACAACTCCAACCCGGGAACCGAAACTCACAAATCCGAGATGATCAACGCACGACGGCTCAAAGCATCAGCAACTCTGTTCGATGTGACCGATCTATGCTTCAATACAAAAGTAAACTGCTGAAGATACGCCACCCATGAAGCATGACGAGAAGAAAGGTTGTCTTGCGTAGCCAAATGACGTAGGGCTTCATGATCAGAGAACAAGACAAACTCCCGGTGAAACAAATAATGACGCCAATGACCGATTGCCCTAACCACAGCATAGAACTCCACATCATACGTGCTGTAAGACTCCGAGGACCGGAGAGCTTCTCACTGAAAAAGGCAACGGGGCGACCCCCTTGACTCAACACTGCACCAATTCCGGACTTGGAAGCATCACATGAAAGCTCAAAAGGCTGTCCAAAATCAGGAAGCAAGAGAATAGGAGCTGAAATCAAACACTCCTTTATAAGACAAAAGGCGGACTCGGCCTCCGACGTCCACACAAATGGTTTGGTCCCAATGCAATCAGTAACAGGGGCCATAATGGAACTAAAGTGAGCAATGAAGCGGCGATAAAACGAAGCAAGACCGTGAAAGCTACGAGCCTCTGTTACAGTAGTGGGGGACGGCCAATCACGGATAGTCTCAATTTTGGAATCGTCAACACGAATCCCCTCAGCCGAAATGATATAACCCAAAAAGAGAACTGAATCCACCCCAAAAATACATTTTTTTGGAGCCGCATAAAAACTCTCGGCACGCAAAATTAGTAGAACAGCCCGCAAATGCTCCACATGAGCCTCCAAAGTGCGGCTGTAAATCAGGATATCATCAAAGTAAACTACTACACACGAACCAATCAAAGATCTCAATGTCTGGTGTTGTGTGCCAAATGATCTGGGCTAATTATTTGGGTTCCTTATGTTAATAAGTCACAAATGGAGGGTTCACTAACCTCTATCAAAGATAAGATAGGGGCGAATTGTCATCCATGCCCGCGAGTCGCTCACTAGCCGCTACTCGCCCATGCTCGCGCGGGAGTCGCCATGGTCGCCTATGCCCGCCCATGGTCGCCCGATGGTCGCCATGCTCGCCGCGCTTCAGAACGGGGAGACGTGTTTAGATTGGTATAATAGGTTTTTAGGGTCCAACTTAGCCGGAAAACATTTAATACTGGTCAGACTCCCCTTGAGGAGCGAAAAAGACCAACTAGTTAGCTTGTAGTATAAATACTAGAAGTGAAGGCTCATTAAAGGGTCGCAAAATTTTAACATTCAATACAACGACTTTATCAGCCAACAAAAGAGGCCTTCGGCCCAAATCCTCTCGCATTTATTTATCGCATCTAACACTTAGATTTTAACATTTATCACTTCATACAATGAAGAACATTCAATTTGTTCTTCATTAATCACACTCGTTTCTCCACTAATACTTGTTTGTTATACCAATCCACATAGCCACACTCAATATCTCGTTCCGTAAATTTTGGTATACAACAATTGGCGCTAGAAGAAGGGTACTCTTTAAGAACTAAACTGATTTTTCAGTGTTCTCATTGGAGTATTCCCACGAATCTTCAAAGGTTTTTCTTTGAATCTTCAAACATTCAAACACTTTTCCGGAAACTCAATCAAAGATGTCTCAAGCAAGTTTTCTGTCAAAAGCCAAATCCGGGAGAGTCAAATCCGGAATCCAGAAGTCCCGCAACCGAGGTGCCGGTGGTCAAGCCACCGGTAATCCGGGAGCTAGGGGGCACGAACTTGGTGTTCTCCAAAAGCTAGAAGAAATCAACACTCCTCAAGAAATTTGGGAGGCCATGGCGGTCTTGCGCCGAAAGAGGGCTGAGTTGGGGCCAGATCACAGCGATCTGCACCAGAATTTGGATGAAAAATTCCGACAAGCTAAGGTCAAGGGCAAGCAAAAAGAAGCCGAAGGCCCACACCAAGCAGAAAGCCAAGAGGAGAACTCTCACATGGCTCGTTCAAAAGAGCACTACAGGAGGTCTTACGATAGACAGTTCAGCCCTGAATGGAATGATCAAGCCAATTCTGCAAGCTCACAGCGAACTAAGTCAGTTTTCCAACGCTTAGATTCAGAGTTCGGCGTCAGGCAGGTTCATCACTATGGCCGAGGTCAAGCCGAACTAGAAGGATCACTTTCTGTGACTCGGTCGGGCCGCGCACAAAGACAAAGAGGATCAGCTAAGGATCGTATGGGAAGGAGCCCATCACCTCGCCATTATCAGCGAGGTGATGCGGAGAGAACCCCTTCACCTCGTCGTCAGCGATGTGGGGGAGAGAGAAGCCCCTCATCATCATCAGCGAGGGAGAGCTGAAAAAAGTCTCTCACCTCGCCATCAACAGCGAGGTGGAGCCAACCAAATTGATGTTGAACAACTAGCGGTAATAGTTCAAACCCTTAAGGAGCTTCAAGATCAGGTCGCTGCTAAAAATGGAAACCCAACTCCAGCTAGGATACCATTGTCGCCATTATCACCGGCAATGATATTGGCTCCCGTCCAACCAAAAGTCACGACGACCTCCATCACTCAGTATCTCGGCGACACAGACCCTATACATCACGTCAGCAAGTTCACGGCCTACATGAACTCAATGGGGGCAACCGAGGTGACTCAATGTCGGTTGTTTCCTCTCACATTGGGCGACCAAGCCTATAGATGGTACAACACCTTGCCACCATACTCGGTGGAATCTTTCCGCCAAATGGCGCAGCTCTTCCTCGACCACTTCACCACCATGACTCACAAGGTGGGGACCAAACAGAGGTTGTCATATGTCTATCAGTTCAAAGATGAGACCGACCGCGCATATATCGAAAGGGTTGATAAATTGATCATGGACGGGGAGCCACTCGAAGACGAAGTTAAAGTTATGGGAGTTGTCGGAGGACTCCGGATGAACACGAAGTTGTGGAAGACAATGAATATAGATTATCCGACATCCTACGCCAATTTCAGGCACCGAGCCGGAAAATTGATCAGTAGCGCCGAGATGCTTGCTCAACGGATGGAAAAGCAGAGAACCAGCAATGCAAAGAAGCCAGCTACCAAGGCAGAAAAGTCGTACCTCGGTAGCTGATTATGTGACCCAAAAGCTTCCCGGAACCAATCCCAGACGAGTCCCAGCTCAAACTGCAATGTATTTGAAGAAATATTACCAGTAGTTTGGTAGTCTAAATTTTATGAAATAGTTCGCCTCAAATTTAGAAATTGAAGTTGATTTTTTGTCAAAGTTCGGTTCAGTCAAATTTGTCGTGCACTTAGATTTTAGTGATCAGAAATTGGGGGCAAGTCTACTGACCTGTAATGAGATCAGTAATTATAGTATATGTTTTAAACACAAAATGCTAAGGCACTAAGTCGCATCCAAATAAGACGACCATACAAGTGCCAAGGTGATAAGTCGCATCCAATTAAGATGACCATACAAGTGCTAAGGCACTAAGTCGCATCCAAATAAGACGACCATACAAGTGCTAAGGTAATAAGTCGCATCCAAATAAGACAACCATACGAGTCTCATCCAAATAAGACGACCGAATAAATGCCAAGCACTAGGATCGCACCAAAATAAGACGATCCGAATATTTTATGTCATGGACAAGGGGGCAGGTAGTTGACCTGCTAGAAGGCCGACTACCCAAATCATCGATCTCTAAGGACGTCGACCTCCCAAAGATAATCCATAAACATAAAAATTCATAATAGGCATCCAAAGTTGCAAAACAATAAGATAACTAAGTCGCATATGTATAGCTAAAACGACCAACCGATAAAGTTGCAAAACAATAAGACAACTAAGTCGCATAAAATTAAGACGACAAACCGAACGCAGATTGCAAGTAAATAAGACAATCAAACGTGTAGAAATGCTAAGGCACTGAAAGTAAGCTTCAGTTCGTCACAAGCTAGTCGATTACAAGGCAAAGTAAGTCATGATAAAAGTCGACATACGACTATAACAAAGAAGTACTAAGTAGCAGGATTCTCTTGAGTAGGAGCCACCTCCGCCGAAACTTCATTAACAACCTCTTCTGGGGCAGCGACCACCCCACTTTCTTCCTCTGAGGCGATTCAATATAATGGATTTGGAATTTGGACCCAGTTGGTTGCTCGCCCATCTCGCAACCTAGGTGCCCGACTCGCAGTTCGCACCATCTCGCCTCGGAGTAGCTTGCCGTCTGTCTGCTTCACCTCGCAAGAGTCCGAATATGATTCTAGCCATTCATGATCTCGCCGGAGGATTCGAATAGTAGCCGGTCCCACTTCGCTCAATCTCGCCAGCTCGCCAGAATCCATTGGTGGAAACGAGCTAAAAGTGGGGCGAAAAAACTGCTTTGATCTAGAAGGATACTTGAGAAGAGGATCGAACCAAGTGAAGCTCCTTGAAATTAGGGTCGCAACAAAAAAAGAATCAACTCAATCGTAGGTCGGAAACTCGAGTTATGGACGAAACAAAACTGATGCTCATTGGAACTCGCCCAACTCGCCTACTCGCCCGGCATCCCCTACTCGCCCGAATCTAAACAACTCGACCGTATAAGAGTGATGTGGAAAAACATCTTTCTCATAACCATGAGAAGTTCCTCAAAAATACGGTCGCAACAAAAAAAGAATCAACTCAATCGGAGGCCGAGAACTCGAGTTATGGACGAAACAAAACGGATGCTCTATGGAACTCGCCCATGCTCGCCCGGGAGTCGCCATGGTCGCACATGCCCGCCCATGGTCGCCCGGTGGTTGCCATGCTCGCCCATGCTCGCCCGGGAGCCCCCATGGTCGCACATGCCCTCCCATGCTCGCCCGGGAGTCGCCATGCTCGCCCATGCTCGCCCGGGAGCCGCCATGCTCGCCCATGCCCGCCCATGCTCACCCGAGAGTCGCCATGGTCGCCCATGCCCGCCCATGCTCGCCCGATGGTCGCCATGTTCGCCCATGCTCGCCCGGGAGCAGCCATGGTAGCCCGGTGGTCGCCCATGCTCTCCCGGGAGTCGCCATGGTCGCCCATGCCCGCCCATGCTCGCCCGGTGGTCGCCAAGCTCGCCCATCTTACCCGTGAGCTCCCCTCATATCGCAACTTGCCCATCAAGAAAGTTAGTCGTCCGACGGTGCGAGTAACTCGCCTAAGGGCGAGACGCTAATATTTCTCGCCCACAAGCTACGCGCCCGATGGGCAAGTCACTCAGCTCGCTTGGGCGCAACTCATCCACGTAGTTGTTCCACCGAGCTCTACACGACTCTAGCGGCACTAATTCCTTGTCTACGTCGCCCGAGCTCACCTAAACAGTTGGGGTTCGCCTGGGGCACCCAAGTGTTTCTCGAACTCGGGGCCAAGCTTGCCCGACCCAATCTCCATGCAAAGAGCTCACAAATCACTCTTCATCATCGCCCGATCCACATCATTTCCACCTCGCCAAAAAAGAGGGCCATTTTCCATTTCTTGAAAATGGCTTGGTGAAGGATGTGCCGTGCTACTCGCCCAGCTCGCTTTGCATCACTCATAAATGGCCCAAGAAAGAATGTTACAGCTCGCCCAATCAAAAGGCCAGCTAACCCAATGCTCTCCTTCTCGAGCCAACTCAGATCAGAGAAGTCGCCAACACCAAGTAATTCGCCCACAAGGCAGGTAGCAAGTCGCCAGACTCTAAACACAAGTCGCCCAACTCGACGAGCTATCCAAAGAAAAAGATCTCGCCAAACATAGACAAAACACCCAAGTCGCCAAGTTATGCTCATGAAGGTTCAGGTCACTACTCCCACTTGAGGTGAATAGTAACCTGAGGGGCAATTGTTGTGTGCCAAATGATCTGGGCTAATTATTTGGGTTCCTTATGTTAATAAGTCACAAATTGAGGGTTCACTAACCTCTATCAAAGATAAGATAGGGGCGAATTGTCATCCATGCCCGCGAGTCGCTCACTAGCCGCTACTCGCCCATGCTCGCCCGGGAGTCGCCATGGTCGCCCATGCCCGCCCATGCTTGCCCGGGAGTCTCCATGGTCGCCCATGCCCGCCCATGCTCGCCCGAGAGTCGCCATGGTCGCCCATGCTCGCCCGGGAGCAGCCATGGTCACCCATGCCAGCCCATGCTCGCCCGGGAGTCGCCATGGTCGCCCATGCCCGCCCATGCTCGCCCGGGCACCATGCAACTCGCCCGAGCACCACGATGGTCGCCTACTCGCCACACCCGCTACTCGCTCTCGCCCGCGCGGTGTCGCCATGCCCGTGCTAGTCGCCTCTCATTCCAACAAGTCACTCACAAACACAATTGCGTATACAAAGAGGCAAGTTATACTTAGCCGAATTTGTGAGATTTGTAATCAAGGTAAAAGGGATAGAGAGATGAGTCAAAGAATTCCCACTTACGAAGGCCTGATTTTGGTTTAACAAACACGTAAACCACCGATCTCAGTCAATGTCAGAGAATTTCCCCCAAATGGCCGAGAAGTTTCTGAAAACAATACTGGTCCTATGGCCGCGGACTCAAAGAGGAAAACATAGGCACAAATCTTTGTGAACCACCTCTGACTCGGCGCTGCCCGAATCGGGAGAGGCGTGTTTAGATTGGTATAATAGGTTTTTAGGGTCCAACTTAGCCGGAAAACATTTAATACTGGTCAGACTCCCCTTGAGGTGCGAAAAAGACCAACTAGTTAGCTTGTAGTATAAATACTAGAAGTGAAGACTCATTAAAGGGTCGCAAAATTTTAACATTCAATACAACGGCTTTATCAGCCAACAAAAGAGGCCTTCGACCCAAATCCTCTCGCATTTATTTATCGCATCTAACACTTAGATTTTAACATTTATCACTTCATACAATGAAGAACATTCAATTTGTTCTTCATTAATCACACTCGTTTCTCCACTAATACTTGTTTGTTATACTAATCCACATAGCCACATTCAATATTTCGTTCCCTAAATTTGGTATACAATATCTGGTTCATAATGCATGAAAGTACTCGGAGCATTAGAAAGGCCGAAAGGCATCACTAGCCATTCAAAAAGTCCCTCACGAGTCTTGAAGGCCGTTTTCCACTCATCACCAGGACGAATACGAATCTGGTGATATCCACTACGAAGATCCAACTTACTGAAGAACGAATCACCACTCAACTGATCAAGTAAATCATCCAAACGTGGAATCGGAAATCTGTAGCGTACCGTAATCTTGTTGATAGCTCAGCTATCAACACTTATCCTCCAAGTAGCATCCTTCTTGGGAATAAGAAGAGCAGGTACGACACATGGACTCAAACTCTGCCGAACAGCCCCACGAGATAACAACTCCTCCACCTGACGACGTAATTCCTCATGTTCAATCGGACTCATACGGTAATGAGGACGATTCGGAAGGGATGCTCCCGGAACAAGATCAATGTGATGATGAATGTCTCTCAACGGAGGTAATCCAGGAGGTAATGCATCAGGAAAAACATCCGAGAACTCATCAAGCAATAACTGAATAGAAGGATGAACCGGAGATATAGATGGAGCACTATCAACCTGCAATAGAAGTACTAAATATGGCGTTGTAGGTGTTACAACCATAAATTCAGCCCGTGATAACAAAAGGGATTCCGACTGTGCAGAAGGGGAAGGCGGAATAGAATGCAAAACAATACGGGAACCCTCAAAAGTAAAACTGTAAGTGTTCTGACGACCATCATGAACCACAGAACGATCAAACTGCCACGGTCGGCCCAACAACAAATGACAAACATCCATTGGTACCACATCACACCAAATCATATCCTTATATTTAGCACCAATAGAGAAATGAACACTCACACGACGATCAACAGTCACAGAACTACCATGTTGAATCCATGCCAAAGTATAAGGAAAAGGATGAGGTTCAGTAGGTAAATTCAATGTACGAACAGCATCAACAGATATCACATTTCCACAAGAACCCGAATCAACTATATAACGACAAATCTTACCCCCAATAGTGCAAGTCGACTCGAAAATGTGATTACGCTGCAAATCGGAACCCTGTTGTCCCTTGGGCGTCAAACAAGAACGTCGTATGACAAGCATGGGGCCCACATCGCCCACCACATGCTCTTCCGGTAGCAAAGCAACCGGCTCATCATCAAACACAGGCGAACCATCATAAACTGTCTCCCAATCATCCATAAGCATCGTGCGACGCCGGGCATGCGGACACGCTGCTCGTCAATGGCCTTCCTCTCCACACGCAAAATAACGAATCGTCGAGGAGGAAGAAGCACCCACAGACGGAGGTCTGGCCGAAGAAACAACGGCCGGGGCTGTCGGGGCAGTGGTGGAACCGCGAGCAGGCGGTGCGCTCATGGAAGAACTCGCTGCACCAGCGCGACTAGACGACCATATCGACGGAGAGTGGCGGTATTGCTATTGTTCGATCAACACCGCACGTTGGTGTGCCTCTGACAAATATAGTGGTGCGAACAACATTAGGGTTTCGCGAATCCCCTTATTCAAACCCCCTACATATCTAGAAACCAGATGCGCCTATGAGTTGCGAATATCAAGGCGGGACTGATACTTGTAAAATTCATCCGTGTAAGAATCAACCGATCCCGAACCCTGTGTCAAGGAGATGAATTTTTTAAAAAAGTGAGCTCTCGTAATTATAGGGCAAAAATTCACGCTCCATGTGCTTTCAAAATTTGTGCCACGATTGAATTTTAGGTTTACGATGGCGCAAACGGGTTTGCTTCAACTGCAGCCACCACGAAGCCGCACGGTTACGAAATCACGTCGCCACAAGCGCGACCCGCTTATCCACATGCACGTCCTTGAAATCCAAGATGTCTTCCACAATAGTGATCTAATCCAGGAATTCGCATGGGTCAAGGGTTCCCGCGAATTCCAGAATTTCCAACTTGAAGCCCTGTTCCCAACGCCGATCCACTTCCACACGGCCACGCGGTGCGAAAGGGTTGACGTTTGATTCAGTTTCATCCCCATCGGATGCCTCGCCATCAGATTCGTAGGGCAGAGGCGGCGGACTCCCACGCCGTCTGTCTCTACGCTGACGCTCGGGTTGATGGAAGGGACCGTGTTCGACGGCCGGCAACGCATTGGCTACAGTGAGGCGGAGTTCCTCCAACCCAGCCGCTAGGGTTTGCATCTGACGGCCCAAGTCAGCAACTGCTTCGGCTTGAGCGGCGGGATCAGGCGGCGGTTGACGATGAGGAGGCATCGTACCCAGTCTCGTGATACCAACTGACGTAGCGGAAGTATAGAACACGAAGAACAATAACTATTACATTCATCAATTCAACAACCCCATCAAGTTTCACAAACTGGAAAATAAATAGCGAAAACTACCACCCCTGCAATGGGTCCAACAAAGCCAAATAAAAGATAACTGCTATATCTAAAAAAAAAACTGAAATAAAAATAATTCACGCTAGCTAATTATTTCTTGGGCTTGAAGACACGATCATGGGCCTCCAAATATGTAAACGCCGTTGTAGCCACATCAAGCTGAAACATCTGTTGGCAATTGCCGGAATATGTTGTATTGTTTCTCCAACTTGTGGATTCACGTTTTTCCAAGTCGTCTCTTTCTCGAGTCGTCTTTTCAACTTCGACCAAGTGCTACTTATAGCATTGAAGTTTTGACCGTTGGAAACGTTCGTCATTATGAGCCACTAATGGCCTCAAAACAAAATCGACAACCCAAAATAATGTACTATTAATTCATGTTTTAAAATTTCAATTAATTCATTGTGACCGTCACAATAATAAATTCAAAGCGTAGATAACGTTTTTGCTTATTAATTTGCTACGGCTATTACGTGCCAACAATTAAATTAAAAATAAAATGAGACAAACTCATTTTCTCAATTGTATTTTTTCAATGCAGGATAAAAACTTTTAACTTTTTTCTTCCGAATAAATTTCTCATTCATCCAAAAATGAGCAACATTTTCCAACAAAACCCATTCAAACCGGAAAGTTTATAGCAGTCTCCGTCCTCCTCCTCCCAAAAGGAATACAGCAGGCAGCTACAATAATTGATAATTTAGAAGTAGGTTTTGTCAGGAATTCAATACTTGCACTAGCAACAATGTGACCACAAAAATTGACACATTAATCTATATGAAGCTGAGTACCGTTAATCACTTACGAAAAACTTTGTTCAGATTCCATGAGTGTCGACGAAATTTTGATGACTCAGTGTTTGGAAATTAAGTTTTAATTCACAACAAGACGAAAATAAAAAATAAACGAGAAATTATATAAATAAAAAATGACAATCACTAATACAAGAATTTTACGAAGAAATATAATTGATGATAAATTTCTACAATTACACATAATTTCTTTTTCTCACTTGACATCTCTACACTATTACAAACCTTTGAAAGACTCACACCTTCTCTCACGTATGACAAACATTCTTTTATTTTAACAAAAATAAGTTTTAACACTCAGGTGGGGCAACTCAACTTGCTGTACATCTATCCATTCAACATTAATTAATTTCTATAAATTGTCCCAGCTGATTAATGCTTCAGCATCTACCATTGAAACGAAAATTATTATACCTGAAGGCTGAAGCCGTTAGAGCACTATTATATATGTCGTGAGGTCATAGGTTCGAATCATCATTCGCCCGATCAAAAAAAAAAATTATGGCAGAAGTTGCGGTCTCTGCAGCTCTAATTTTGATCCAGTTAGTCTCACCATCCTTCGAAAAATACAATTCCCAAAAAAAAATCCGAAAGACGGATATAAAAAAGATGCAGAGTTGGCTTAGTTTAATGAAGGCTTTCCTGGAAGACAATGGCGGGCGTGAGGGAAGCAGAATGCAGGAAAATCAGAAGAACAACGTTCGAAACATTGCTTACGATATTGAAGATGTTCTGGACGAGTTTGTTCTTCACTCGCCTCTATATACATTCCACAACCACAAAATCACAAAAAAAGATGCACAATGCAGCCCACAAACTCTATCATCGTTTTCCACTTCATGAGATCTGGAAAAGGATAGCAGATATCAACCAAGAGATAGAAAATATCACAAAGGAGCTCCCTTTCAGAGATTCGAATTCGCAACCATCATTATCAAGCGGAGCATCCGGGAGTGGATTTCACACTGTTCCACTTCACCCTGACGATGAAATGGTTGGCTATGAAAAGACCAAAACTGAATTTACGCGCCAGTTGTTCGATGCAGAGAAGACGCTGCTCACGCTAGCCGTGAATGGTCCCGGTGGCTCTGGGAAGACGAGAATGTTTTCTTCAACAAAGAAACCACTAGGCGGTTCGATTGCCACGCTCGGGTTCATGTCTCGAGCAGCTGTGATGTTAAGGAGCGCTTGGCTAATGTACTCAAACAGCTCTGTGGTTCGAGATATGCAGGGGAAGTTGAAGGTTCAGCCATGTCGGAAATGATTAGAAAATTCCTTTCTGGAAAGAGGTACATTGTTGTTCTTGATGATGTTTGGAAAAAGGAGCACTGTGATTACATAAAGAATGCATTGCCGGATGCAAATCGTGGCAGTCGAATAATCGTCACGAATAGGTCCTCAAATTTGGCCTCCACTTGTGCATCTTCGAGCCAGCACGTGTACAACTTGGAAAGTTTAGAATGGCTTGAAGGGTGGAAACTTTTCTGCAGGAAGGCCTTCCCCGAAATTAAGGGGGAATGCCCCGTTGACTTGAAGGACTCATCGGTCAAAATTGTGAAAAGATGCGAAGGGCTGCCTCTGGCTATTGTGGCAGTAGCCGGTGCTCTCAAGAACAAACGGAGACTTCCCATCGAGTGGGAAAGATTTCACAACAATCTTGGAGATGAAATCAGGAGCGGTTCCAACCTGTGTGTTATCAAAAAACGCTCTGATGCCTAGCTACATGGATCTGTCAACCAATCTCAAGTGTTGTTTCCTCTACTTTAGTATTTTTCCGGAGGATTGCCCTGTTGACCGAAGAAGGCTTATACGTCTCTGGGTAGCTGAACGCTTTGCCATGAAAACAGTCTATAAGACAGCAGAGGAGGTGGCAGAGGAGTATCTCAATCATCTCATTCAAAGGAACCTGGTTCATGTTTCCGACTGGGATTTAGATGACCGCCCTAAAAACTGCCGAGTCTTGAACCTTATTCTCGAATTTATCATTCAAAAATGCAAGGATGAAAATTTTGTGTCAATTTTTCCCAGAGAGATTAAAAGTCAAACAAGAAGATCAGGCGTTTGTCTGTCCACAACCACAAGGATTACACGCATTTTCCTGATCATGAGGATAGTGACTTGTGGTGTTCGTTCCATGATTCTATTGAGGTACGATAATATTGTCGACAATTATGTCTTTCTTTTTTGTCAAGGTACAATTACTAACATATGTATTGTATTTTCAACTGATCAGTAAACCTGCCCCTGCTGATTTTGAGAAAGATTTATGCAAGCGCAAGTTTCTTAGAGTCTTAGAAGTGCAAGGTGAGCCTCTAAGTGAATTCCCCAAGGACATCACCCGCCTTGCCCTTCTAAAGTTCCTTAGTTTCAGAAACACTAAAATAAAGGTGATTCCCAACTCCATAAAGAACCTTTCTTACCTTGAAACTTTAGACCTTAAACAAACTGACGTCACAGAGCTTCCAAAAGAAATATCATTTCTGCACAAGCTCTGTCACCTCTTTGTCTACAAAATCGACTCAGTTCAAGGCAATGATGATAAGTTCAACTCAGTTCAAGGTGCTAAGGTGTATCAAGGGATCGACAGGCTAACAAATCTACAGGATTTGACTCTTGTCAAGGTTGGCCAAAAGGGTGGCATCTTAAAAGATATGCAAAAACTGACCCTGCTTAGAAAGCTGGGACTCATGGGGCTCAGGAGCAAACACGGTAAGGATTTGTGCGCCGCTGTAGAATTGATGATTAATCTGACCACTCTGGATTTACGCGCAGCCACAAAAGAAGAGTCTCTTGAAATAAGAGAGATGACAAATCCTCTTAAGACTCTGCAGCGTCTGTACTTGAAAGGCCGCCTGAAGGAACTTCCAAGCTGGATTTCCACGCTCGATAATCTGCTCAGGATTCGTCTCATGTGGTCTGAAATGGAGACCAACCAATTGCAGGCTCTCGAGCGCCTTCCCCATCTATTGGAGCTTCAGCTGGTGGACTGTTATGTTGGGAAAGAGCTTACATTTAACGCTCCGAGTTTCGAGAAGCTAAACAAGTTAGTTATCGAAGGCCTTACCAAACTTCACACAGTTGTGATACGAGCTGGTGCCATGCCTCAGCTTAAAAAGGTATCGATCCGGAGTTGCCCTCAAATGAAGAAGTGTCCACCGGGGTTGCAGAATCTCACCAAAGCTTGAAGAACTGACTCTGTATGATATGACTGAGGAGTTCGTAGCTCGAATTAGAATGAGCGGTGAAGATCGTGTTTATGTTCAACACGTTCCTGTCATTCATTCTTATAACCAGACTGGCTCATTTAGTTATCAAAAAAACCAGACTGGCTCATTTGAGAACCTTAGTTCTGCTTGTTTCTATTAATGTTTCATATATTTCACGTAGTGATACTGTTCAGCGTTTGAACTAATACTTTTTAGTTAGCGCGCTGATACTAGATCTGCATGCTTGAATAGCAAGCCATGCACACGCAACTCTTGTGTAACCGAAATTTGTTAGCAGCGCGTGCATGGTGTGTGACGGCCTAACCGATCATGTGCGATCAGTTAGCGGCTCATCGAGTCTATTTATTGTACAAATCAGCTTGTTTGAGCTGATCACTTCAATAAACACATTTTTTATTTTGTGTGGTTTTCAACAGTTTCTCAAATTGAAACCGCTTCACTTGTTGTTGCAACTTGCATGAATAGCTCGTCAGTAGAAGCAGTTTCATCCGTAACTTGATTTCAGATCAGAAAATTGTAAGTGCTCTCCTTGTGTTTTCAGTACTTCTTTTTTCTATCTAGGTATAGATATTGTTATTAAAAAAAAAAGTGTGTATAAATGTAAAACATTAATATAGTTATCCCCGTGGATATTTCGTGTGTTAGAACAAGCATCTCTAAAATATCAATGTCAAAGAATTAATCTAGAATGAGCTAGCTAGATATGATGAGGTACATGTTGAATGAAGCTAGTTTGAAGAATTAGTGCATATGCAAGAGAAAGGATTTTCATGAAACGAAACCCCCGTTGCATCTCCCATCGAACCAGTTTGGGATTTGCGGACATGTGAAGAAAACTTATCCCAACTCATGCTATCCCGATTAATGAACAAAGGCTGCAGTTTTTTGGTGTTTGGACGGATTGTTGGTTTATGACCAAAGTATCTCCTGCACCGCATCATGCATCTTAGCAGAACAAAATTAATATATATATAGTTGGAGTGGAAATAATTAAAGAGCTCGCTAAAAATGAACACTGCAAGAAAATTGACTCCTAATGATGGAAATTCTACCACTGTACGTAGTTTCTCTGGCTAAAAGCCTTCAATGACAGGAAACTATAATAATGACATGAATTTTGTCATTTCTGGTCAATTTTCTTGTAGTGTACCGTATAGATATATTGATTTACCTTTTTCCAGAGAGTATCTTTGCCATGTTTCCATTGTTATTGGGAATGAAAACATCACTTTCATCACAAACAATGAAGTCCAAAGCAGACATTCGAGACGAATATGATGAAAATTGTGCAAGCTCTTCCTTGGTGGCAAGTGTCTCTTTGGTATGCAAATTTGGAAATAGTGATCTTAGAGGTGCCAATGTTTGTTCACCGCCATATATGTCGCCTGAAGCTACGTATAAATGGACGTCGTCCCCATAGCCTAATGTTCTTAGCATCACCCCAACTTCCTCAGGACTTAGTGGGCATTTTCCGTGCCTTCTTTCCCTCTTTGGATCTTTTGTCTGCATACATGAGTAATATATACATTACCAAAATTTGTATTAATTGTTTCAATTGAAGAATATTAGTTGTACACCAATTGCACAATTTACTCACGACTGTGAGGGAATTAATGACACTCACACGTAAAGTCGTCCACCTCTTTCGAAGTGCGCCTAGTTCTCTCATTTCTTTCTCTCCTCCACCATAGTAGCATCCAGAGAATGCTAGCATATCGGCTTCATATCTAACATTAATTCTCATTAACAAGTTTTTGGAGACAATAACATATATATAAACTCAATCGGAATATAGAAGTAATATCAAGAATCGTCCGATAACTTAAAGATGTGTCGAATTTCACTCTTGTATATTATTATTATTATTATTTTAATTATGGTCTTTCGGTGTCAATTTTGGTCCAAAACGACCAAAATTTGAAAAAAAAAAAAGTAGAACTATACAAGATTAAAATTGGATAAAAAAATGATCAAAATACAACAAAATGATCAAAACTGACACAAAAAGAACCAAAAATTTTTATAAAAAAAAGACAAAACAAAGAGGTAAAACTAGATACGATCTAAGTTATGGGACAATTCTTTGACTCTCTGTAATCGATATATACCTCAAATGCAATGCAACAAAATGTTTGGTTTTGGTCCTCATCCTCTCAACCAATTTCCTACCCATCTCGACAATGGGGTGAACAAACCTTAAAGCATGGTAGTTTACTCTACATCTCAGTTTTTGCAAATCCTCATCAAGCCAATTCGATAGCCTATAATCGAACTTCACAAGCTCAACTGCCTGCACCTGAAGGCAAACCAACGTTTCCAGTTTCATATTCGAATAATCAATCAATAGAAACACTAATCTGATCGATGCTTACGTGCTTCTTCTCGAAGATAGGCAATAAACGAGTCTGATAGCATTTTGGGTCGCATTTTCTTGGAACGCGAGTAGTGAACACCTTGCCTGCCTTTTCAGGGAGCTTCCTTATTATTCTCACGTCTTTGGATAGGTACTTGATAAAACAGTCCACATCGAAGATCTCTGAGAAGTTACTGCAAACCATTTTGAATTTTTGACATGAACTATAGGAAGCTAGCTATGTATGTAAGAAATTAAAGTGTATTATTGTTAATTACCAAACCTGGAATCCTCCCAGAAAGACTCTTTATCTAGCTTAGGCACAATCAGGGTCGCATTTAATATATAGGCAGCAACAACAGCATCTATTATCTGTAACCATAACTCATTAACACTTTAATTAAAAAGAGCCTCATGAATATCACTCCAAGAAAATTGACATGTAATGACAGAAATCCCGTCATTATAGCCTTTTATGGCTAAAAGTATTTAACGACGGGAAAAGATTATGTAATTATTCTCAATTTATATTAAATGACAAAATATAAACTGAGAATTATGATAGGATCGTTTCATGTCATTAAAAACTTTTAGCTAAAAGAACTAAATGACAGGATTTCTGTTATTAAGTGCAGGTGTAGTTTATACTCACCCCCGTTCTTTGTTGATTTAGGCCTCCACTTGTTGCAACCAGCAAGTATCTATCAGCTTCTGTTTTCATTTCTGCAGCTGCATGCAATAATTAAGTAGTTCATTACAATCACACCACATTTTTTATGATGAATGTAGTGAGAATTTTTTTATACACAGACAAGGTGATGCATATATATATATATGTGTGTGTATGTAGTGATTTATGAATTTATGATTACTTTGAAAGATATCGCTCGCATTGCTACATCCGTGAAAGAGGTTAGATTGATTTGACCAACTCCATAATTCACGGCCTAAGCTTCCACCCATTCTCTAAACTTCACCAAATTCAACAACTACTTATTAACAAATAATTATATGCCAATTATATATATATACATATCAGAAAACTTCAAAATCTTCGAAAAATTGTCATGTATTTTTTATCGAGCTATATTCACAGATTCTGTCATCAAAAAATTGGTTTCACACTGCAAGAAAATAAAGAATTACCTGCAAAAAAATTTAAATGGCTTTAATCCTTAAATAGTGAAGATTGTCTATGATTTGTCTATGTACTTTTTGAATTTTATTAGACATACAAATTATCTATAAACAAACCGCATACATATTTGTAATTTTTGTAGGCAAACAAAGTTACCTACACAAATAATTCTCTTGGCATTTTACATTTCCATAAGCAATGATATCTGTAGTTTAGAATTGGCCTACAAACACTACTACACATTTAAGCTTGGAGAGCCCCACTTGGACAACCCTTATTTCAAACAGCTCTCCAAGCTTAAGCTTGGAGAGCGGTTTTATTTAAAAAAAAAAAAAAAAAAAAAAAAGGTTTGTAACCGCACGTCCAAAAGAATCACTTAGACAGCGGTTCAAAACCGCTTTGCAAGTTCACTTAGACAGCGGTTCATAACCGCTCTCCATGGAGAGTGGTTATGAACCGCTCTCCATGGAGAGTGGTTATGAACCACTCTCCAAATGAAAATCGAAATATATTAATTAATTCAATGTTCACTCCAACCCCCATTTCCACCTTCCAAGCAATTGGCGATTTTTCCCCTCCTCCTTCCCTCTCATGCTTGCCGTCCCTTCTTGCCGCCCACCGACCTCCTCCCCTGCCGCCGCCTTCCTCTGCCTCTACAAGGTACGTAATGCTTAATCTTTTTTTCTTTTTTGTTAATTAATTAGTTAGGGTTAGTTTATGTGTTATATATATATATATATATATTGTGTATATATATATGTCTTTATATATATATATATATATATATATATGTTGTGTGGCTTGATTGTTGTTGGTAATTTGTGGATAAATTGTTAGTTTGGAATGGTGATTTTTATGTTTTTGTTTAGAGATGAATATATGATATGCACACCAAGTGTTTGATGAAATGCATGTGTAGGAATTTAAGCATAAATTAGGATTGTGATATATTTTTGAGTTGGTTGGTGATTTTTTATGTCAATTTAGAGATGAATATATGAAGCACACCAAGTGTTTGATCAAATGCATGTGTAGGATTTAAGCATAATTTAAGATTGTGATATATTTTTGAGTTGGTTGGTGATTTTTTATGTCAATTTAGAGATGAATATATGATGCACACCAAGTGTTTGATCAAATGCATGAGTAGGATTTAAGCATAATTAGGATTGGGATATATTTTTGAGTTGGTTGGTGATTTTTTATGTCAATTTAGAGATGAATATATGATGCACACCAAATGTTTGATCAAATGCATGTGTAGAATTTAAGCATAATTAGGATTGGGATATATTTTTGAGTTGATTGGTGATTTTTTATATAAATTTAGAGATGAATATAAGATGCACACCAAGTGTTTGATGAAATGCATGTGTTTTAGATAGTTGCTTTAGATTATTGATGGTATATATATATATTAATGTCTTGAGAAGAAACAAAACCTTAGGTACGTTAGGATTGTGATATAGTTTTTAATAAGAAAATGATTAGGAAGATACATTAGGATAAAAGTTGAGATCAAGTATGGTTAGGTATATATACATTAATGTCTTGAGAAGCACTTCATATTGTCTTTCCTATAGGCATCTCTTTTTCTATATGGATCGAAAGTGAGTTCGAGCAGATCGATTATCAGATGAGTATAGGAATGGGGTGGAAGAATTTTGTAATCATGCAATTAAACACTACACCGACCCTCGGTACATTCCATGTCCGTGTTGGAAATGTATGAATGGAAAAATCGTTAGTGGTCGAGAAAGTCTGTTTCACCACTTGATGATTCACGGTATTGATAAAACATATACCATTTGGACATATCATGGTGAGAGAAGAGATGGATGTAGCTCAAGCAACCTAGAAACTGACTTTAGGTTTGAAGATACAGTGGATGCGGATATTTTCGATGATGTACCGATTGTTGATACATCGAGTGGGGATGACGATCATCTGCGAGATCACCCTTATATGTCAGAGAAGTTAAGGGATTCTGCGGGATTACCACTGTGGCCTGGGTGTAAGAAGGCAACAAAACTGTCAGCTGTGTTGATATTGTTCAACCTAAAAGCAGCTCACCAGTTGTCCGATGAGTGCTTTACAAGTATGCTGGAAACAGTTAGTGGTCTACTGCCTGATGGAAATGTACTGCCTAAGAGAGCATATGACGCTAAACAAATGCTCAAGTCCATCGGGTTAACACATCAGAAAATTCATGCTTGTCTGGGTGATTGTATCTTATTTCGGAAGGAGTATGCATACCTCGATGAATGTCCCAAGTGTGGGCTAAAGCGATATAAGAAAGATAAATCTCCCGCGAAGGTGTTGTGGTACTTTCCAATAATACCAAGATTCAGGAGAATGTATAGTAAATACCGGGATGCTAGAAATTTAACTTGGCATCATGATGATAGGATCAAAGATGGAATGCTAAGACACCTATTTGATTCACCCCCAAAGGAAGACATTCGATGTCGAGCATCCGAATTTGGCACCGAGCCCCACGACACTTACGTCTTGCACTCTCAACCGACGGAATGAATCCGCTTCGGTATCCAAAGTACCAACCACGATACATGACCCGGTGATTCTCGTTAGTTTATAACCTTTCACCCGAAGTTGTGCATGAAGCGCACTTACATGATGTTGTCTATGTTGATATCGGGACCCAAACAACTTTAAATCGACATAGATGTATATCTGGCTCCTTTGATAGAGGACTTGAAGCTCCTGTGGGATGAGGGTGTCGATGTGTATGATGCTTGTAGAAAGGAGAATTTCAAGTTGAAGGCAATGGTGTTTGGAACTATCAATGACTTTCTCACTTACGGGAATCTATCTGGATATAGTGTGAAGGGGGCCGATGCATGTCCTTGTTGTACCAAGAAGACACATCACATTCGCTTGAGTCATTGTAGGAAGACCGTTTATATGGGACATAGGAGGTGGTTGGACCCAACGCATAAGTACAGAACAATGGCCGATGCATTCGATGGCACAATCGAGAAAGGTGAAGCACCACGTTTATTGTCAGGTTCGGATGTATTGAATGAGATGAAGAATATCGACACACAGTACGGAAAGAGCTTCGCAAAGAATGTCCCCACTAGCGGTTGGAAGAAGGAATCAATTTTATTTCAATTGCCCTATTGGAAAGAGTTGTATGTTAGACACTTCATTGATCTAATGCACGTTGAGAATAATGTTTGTGCCAGCTTGCTCAATACTCTGCTAGCTGATAAGAAGTCCAAGGATGGTTACAATGCAAGAATAAATGTGATTGATATGGGAATAAGAGCAGAACTAAAACCTGTGCCTAGAGAAAGGGGTAAACAGTTCTTACCTCCTGCTGCACACACCTTGTCCAACAATGAGAGAAAAGAGTTACTTCAGACGTTAAAGGATGTGAAAGTACCAGAGGGTTATTCGTCCAACATACAGAGACTTGTATCAGACGATGGCATGAGACTGATGAATCTGAAATCGCATGACTATCATGTCATCATGGAGACTTTCTTGCCCATTGCAATATGTTCTATCTTGTCTGAAAATGTGCGCATAACCATAACAAAGTTATGTTGGTTCTTCAAGACAATGAGTAGCAGGATCATAGATCCTAGAAAATTACTTGGTTTTCAGAGGCAGATTGTGGGGACGCTCTGTGAGCTTGAGATGTATTTCCCTCCATCATTTTTTGATATAATGGTTCACCTAACAGTTCATTTAGTACACGAGACAAGGATGTGTGGTCCTGCTCGTATGCGATGGATGTATGGTGTAGAGATATATATGAAAGTGCTCAAAGGATATGTGATGAATATGTCAAGGCCGGAGGGATGCATTGCAGAACGCTATTTAGTAGAAGAAGCAGTCGAGTACTGGTCTGAATTTATTCCGAATGTCGATGCAATTGGACTTCCAGTTACCCGGTACACCAATAGGATGAATGGTGAAGGCATTACCGGTGGTCAACCTGTAAGTGTTAGTATGGAGGAACTAACACGGATGCACTTGTGCGTACTTCGCAACACGGTCGACGTGCTTCCTTTTATTGACCTGCACATGCGATCACTTGCTGAGAGAAATCCCACCAGAGATAGATCATGGATTGAAGTTGAGCACAATCGCACGTTTGTTGACTGGTTCAATGGTTATGTAGCAAATATGTTGTCACAGGATAAAGAATCAGTGAATGAAAGAGTTAAGTGGTTATCCAGAATGCCTGGTAGACATGTGTATTCATACAAGTGTTATCTTAGCAACGGATACACATTTTATACCAGAGATCATGATGACACAAGTACAATGCAGAATAGTGGAGTGTCCATTACTGCAACTGCAGTGGATCAATCAAATACTACTTACTTTGGACAGATTGTCAATATTTGGGAACTCGACTATGTTGTTCGCCGTCAACCAATCTTCGAGTGTAGTTGGATGAGGATCCCTAACGGGGTCCAAGTTGAAAGTTCTGGGTTCGTACGCGTTGATTTGAAGAATGTGGGATACATAGATGACCCTTACATAATGGTCAGTCAAGCTCAACAAATTTTCTATGTCCCCGACCCTATTAATAAGAAATGGTCCATTGTGGTTCTGTCAAACAAATTTAACAATAGTTTCCAGATTAGCGACCATGTCGATGAAGATGTTGACACAATTGATGATCCTTTTCAGAACTTCACTCATTTTGTACCATCTTTCGATGATCTTGCAAATCCACGACATTAACAGAGAATAATTAGAGATGAGGATGAATATGGTAATTCGGATCTTGTTAACATTTATGGTCATGAACGAGAAAAGTCAACCAAAAAACGAAAAAGAAAAACAAGTGCTAAAAAGAAATGTACTACTTTATTGAATGTTGTTTCTTCTGCTTTATTAAATGTTGTTTCTTCTGCTTTATTAAATGTTGTTTCTTCTGGTTTATTGAATATTGTTTGTTTTTTGTTTATTAAATGTTGTTTCTTCTGCTTTACAGGATCATGTCTCGTTTGCCATATCCCGGAGATGATGGAGATGATGACGGATATTCTGATGGAGATCATGGCACATATGATCATGGTGCATATGATCGACAACATCCTGATGACTTGAGAGAGCGTGACACTGATGCTCCCACCACCACTAGCAGCTCCGGGGAGAAGCACACTCTGGGTATAGTCACGATGTCATCTATTAAGAGAGCTCGTAGCAAGGGGAAAACACTTCAGGTAATTTTATTACAATTGAACAGTTTGAAATCGATAATTATATTGATTGCTCGTTGAACCTAATTAAATACTATGTTATTGCAGTTATCGTTCAATGAGTTTGGACAAGCAATAGGAAAAGAGGGTGAGTCGTTGTCCTTCTACATTGAAGTTGCAGTCAGGAGCGTAATCCCTATCGTGCTGCCAACCAAGGACTGGCGTAGCCCCAAACTGACTCCTTTGAAGGAAAGATTATGGGATGAACTTTCGGTATGTTAATTATATGTTTATTGAAAGTTGTAGTATGATTACTAAATTTACTAAATTGTTATGTTATATGCGTATAGACTACATTCAGAGGTCTTGACCACAAAAAGAAGAAGCAAATACTGTCGCAAGGTGAAGTAATGGCCAAGAATTTCGGGCTTGGCTGAGAAGTAACACACGAGATCCAAAAACTGGTCTTTACTCGGCTAGTCCTCCTCCGGCAATCAGAATAGCCCTATGGTGGCTCCATACTGGGAGGAGTTTGTGAGTAGAGCTATGGAGGATGATTTCCAGGTAAAATTGATCAATGTCATTTCCTCAATTTCTAATGCCCTAAGCTTTTCAGTGTTTATCATATTTCTATTACACTGTAGAATCGAAGTAAAAAAAATTGCGAGCAAGCCAAGTCAATGGAGGCGCGATATCGTGGATCGAACAAAGGTTATGCACGAATAAGAGAAGATATGGTGAGATCAAAATCCTAACTTTTAAATTTTTTTTATATATTCACTTTTAATATATCTAATAAAGGGACACGTTCATCACTATCGTAGAAAGAAGAAAGAAGGAAAGCTGGAGAGAGTGAGCCTATTGTTACCCATTTCGACTTATTTCAGACTACCAGAAAGGCTCGAGATGGGAATATTCACGATCCCAGTGCATAGCGTATCATTGAAGAAGCGGTAATCTATCCATTAATTTAAAAAATTACAAACTATTATTTCTAAACAAATAATTAAATAATAATCTTTTATTTTTGTGATTCAGGAGCGTCTATCTCAGACCATGACGCCCGACGACATCCGCATTATCGGCCCTGATGATCTGTTTGGACGGGCTATAGGTCGCTAGGACCATCCCGGCCGCTTACGGAGTGTTGGATATGGCGTGACGAAGACATCATTAGCGATGGCACCTGGTCTTCAAGCCATGAATATGGTGGGTATACTAACGGAACAGGTTGCCAAGTTGGCTAAAGATGTGGAACGTTTGAGGTCCGAGAGAAGATCGAGCCACAGAATGTCGTCGAGTGGAGCAAGCTGTGAACATAGTGTCGCTAATGCCATGTTTTCAGCTAACCCTAGGGACGACTTTATTGAGGCACTTCAAAACGTCTCTCAGGTATCAGATGTGCATGTCTCACATTTGTTTTAATTAAAGACTAGTGTATTAAAATTTTCTAACTAAATATCTTATTCGAACAGCCACCTACCTTTTGCTACCTTTATTTGGAGGATCCCGATCGGTTGGTGGCCACAGGAACGTTGCACAGCTCCCATGGAATGATTCATGATCATCCCATCACTCCTGGTTTCGTGAGGGTCACACTCGATGTACCCGTAGTCGGACAAGAGGATTCAGTGGTGCTAAAATCCATCGATGAAGCCGTCATAGTCGGAACAGCGGTCGGGCACTTCATCGAATGGCCGAGCAACTTGGTCTCTAGCACCATGAGGGTAAAATATATGTTATTAAAGTTCGTTATCTTGTTTGTGGTTCTAAATAATATTACAAATTGATTGTAGAATCTGCCGACACCACAAATGCCTCAGAAGAAATCATCACAAAAGGCTAAAGAGAAATTGAGAGGTGTCGTAGACAGTCAGAGGGGGAGAACGAGGGACTCCACTGCTCACAGACTTGGTTATCCCATGACTGGAGACTTAGATCACGATGATTATGTACAGTCTAGGGTGCACCGGATGGTATCGTCTAATGCTTTCGAGATCGTCATAGTTCCCATGCTTGCTCACTTTCTTCAGAATACTTTCCAAGAATTCGTCAGTGAGGAACATGTGCGTGAAGTCTTGAATGACGAGTGGTTGAGTGCAAACACCATAGCCCTTTACCTCAGGTATGTGTTTACTAATTCTCAATATTCACTTTCTATATAGTTTAATTTTCTTTTTAAATATTAATTAGCGTATATATGTTGGTTAAAGATATTTGGGTGAGGTATATCTCTCCAGAGATGTCCGAGCAAGTGGAATGTATTCCTTCGTCTCCCCCCAAGTGTCTTGCATAATGGGTAATAGGGTACAGACCATGGATGGGTTAGTTAATCATATGCTGAATCAAACTGGGAGCGATCATCTCATTTTTTGGTCAACAAATGTGGGGTGAGTGATAAATATTTCGTTAAAATTTGTATTCATGTTTATAATATTTGCACATATATATGCTAAATTTGCAGTTAATTTTAATATTCTCAATATAATATAGGAATCATTGGGTGCTGGTCGTCATACACATGAATACATTAAGTGTGTATTTTATGGACTCAGCTCAGGATAGAGTTTATTCAAATCTGATCTCGTTTCATATATGGAAGCGTAAGTTCATTTTTAATATTCTATATAATGATTTGTTTTACTTTTAAAATTATGCATATTTAATCTATTTTTATTTTTTAATTATAATAATAATAGTGTGATGACGATGTATCGGAGTCGCCTTCCGAGTCAAGGTTCAAGATCTAAGTTAAATAAAGTGAACTAGATTAACATTAAGGTAAATTTAATTTAGTAAATTATCAAATTAATAGAAAGAAATCATAATTGTAATACGTGATTATAATTGTTAATCAACAGGTTCCGAGGCAACGAGATAATGAACATTGTGGACATTTTGTGTGTTGCTTTATTGAAGATATAATCCGCACTTCTCTAACGAACGTTCCTCTCAATTTAAGTCAATTTATCGATTTATTTAAATTATTATTGATTGAATAAAAATTCATACTATATTGATTGATTCGTTGTTTGCAGTTTGTCTATGAACGTGAGCTCAAGTCTTACTCTAAGAAAAGACTGGAGAAATGGAAAAACGATTGGACGGGGTACCTTTACAATCGATTCTTATATTCATACGATATTGAGTGATCGTTGTTTGAAATTTTGGTAGCATGTAATTAAATTATATATTTGTGATGATATATATTTCATGTTTTTGGTGTATTGGACTTATGTTTATGATGTGTATGTTTATTTATTTCATGATGTGTATGTTTATTTATTTGATGTTTTGTTATTGGACGTATATGTGGTATAAGTTTTGGTTTATGGTTTTATTATAGGATTTTTGGTTTATGATTTATGGTATTGGACGTATATATAAGTTTTGGTTTATGGTTTTATTATAGGATTTTTAAAATATAAATTAATAATTAAAAAAAAGATATTGGACAGCGGTTTATAACCGTTGTCTATCTAACATAATAAAAGAAATTATTAAAAAAAAAAAGTTAGACAAGAGTTATTAACCGTTGTCCAAGCCCAACCTTTGCAATGCGGTTAAAAACCGTTGTCCAAGCCCAATGTTTGGACAACGGTTTTTTAATAGTTGTCCAAGCTTGGACAGCTCTAACTTGGACAGCTGTTATAACCGCTCTCTAAGGGCTATTTTAACAGCTGTACAAGCCCAAATGTGTATTAGTGAAATGAATATACCTATCAATTATATTTTCATATACAATTTACCTATGAATGAAAAGGTCTATACGATTAAAAATAGGCAAATCGTAGGCAATCTTTACCATTCAAGGACGAAACTATTTTCGTTGGAAATGCCGTAAAATATTAAAGTATTACATAGACAATTTTCTATTTTCTTGTTGTATCGATCATTAAAGATATTTAGCTAGAAAAACTATAATGACATAAATATATGTCATTCTAAATCAATTTTCTTGTAGTGAAATATTCACGGATGGAATCATGGAACACGGAAGTTGCTTCAATACTGGATTTCAAAAGTCCGAAAATAACAATATTGCTTAGCGTATACATACATATAAAGTTGGCAAGAATATACTACATATTATATACACAGTTGACTTACAGAGGTGTTCAGAGGTGGGAGGTGGGTGGTGGTGGTGATTGGCGGAGAGAAAAACGAGATAGATGCAAAAAGAAGAAGCAAACAGCCATAGATTGCGGTGCGGCGGAAGATGAGAATCCGAAAAATATGTAATGTATCCCTCTGTTTTTTCTTTTCCATGATCATGGAGTGCAGGAGCAGAATGTTTCAATGAGAGATAATAAATATGGATAATTGTAAGAAAAGTATACACAGCAACAGCACCCAGTTCAGCTGTAATTTTCAAATGTTGGACACAGCAACAACGTTTTCTTGTTGAGTTTTCTCTCTTTATGCACACGTTTATTAATTAATGTATACATGATCAAACTAAAGACTAATTGAGTTTTACTATTATTATAATTATAATATATGTTGTTGTATCTTCTGTTACACCCCTTAAGGCTTAAACGAATCATTTGTGTATAGAGTTACTTACGGTTTAATTAATAAATGGAAGATTATCATTACATTGTACTAATTAATACTTACTAGCTAGATAGAGATATATTTTTTGAAATTGCACACCAGATAGAAAATGTAAGGTTATTCAACTACGAGAAAGACGTGCGTACCAAACAAGCAAACTATATATTAATATATACATGGTTTTAGTATCTTTTAAACAAATGGATCGTGCCCTTGCACTCGACTTTATACGATAATTGTGGATGGTGACTATTCAACTCAATAAGTTATAGTAGTTTTTTTAAGATCAATAAGATATAAATATAGAATGAGTTTTCGATAAAAATTTGTAATTTTTATCATAGTTTGAAATTTATGTTATTACATTTGCAAAGTAATATCGATCACTGTGTACACTAGCTTATCAACTTATTTTGTTACACCTACGAATTAAAATCATATTATTAAATATTATTGGTATTAATTTGTAAGAATAATAGTATTGTTTTATATCATGAATAAGTTTCAAATGAAAAAAAAAATTATGATAAATATATTACTTTTTTGGTAAAACTTTAAAGGTGGCTAGGAGGCTAGTATAAAGGAATATTGAGATTAGTTTACTTTATCACACAATTATGACAAATTTTCAATGTTATTACTAATATTTGAATGACTTAATAATAGGTTTTGCTAGGATCACCTATTTCAACTTGGTATTTTTGTTATTTTGTATACATTGACTTTGGTGCACGACAGGTGTTAATTTCAGATTATTTATGATGTCACATAATACGTGTAGCTTAAATTACAAATAACAAAATGCAAGATAAAATATAAAGGAAAAAAGAATATAGTGAATCATATGCCAACGTCAATTGTAATTGGTCAAATTTGTTTTTTATCTACTCCATCTGTCCACCAATTTTATGTTTAATGTAGTGGACACACATATTAAAAAAAAGGTAAATAAAATAAATGTATTATGGGTATTGAGAGATTCATTTATAAATACAGTGATTATTTATGAGTGGAGTATAATGACATTTGAAGTAACTAAGTGATGGTCGAAGGAAAAAGATAAAGTATTTGTTTTCATAAAAAGAGTATGCATAAAATTGATGGACGAAAAAATAAGACAAATGTGCATAAAATTAGTGGACGGAGGAAGCATTATTTTACAAGAATTTATATGAGATGAGTTTCCTGTATATATATTACTTTATGCAAATCATGTTTTAAAATAAAATGAGGTCAAACTCTAAGTGATGGAGACGAGATCGCGATAGCAATCTCGGATAATTATGAGCAGATTTGGAGAAATCAAGATTATTAGGGAATTAGTTTTAATTGGAATTTTTAATTTATTAGATATGATTTGTTTTGATTTATCTCCATAGATTAGTATTTATCCTTAATTAAGTTTTCGCTCTTATTTATAGAGCTCAGTTGTAAACGTTTTATTCAGTTGAATGATGAATTAAGATTAGGGTTTTCCCTTCTTTGCCTATTTTACGTTATTCAATTATTGAATCAACGTATTTTAGAAGGTGTTAATTGTTCATTCAATACGTCCGCTGCATCACTAAGGCCTCATTTGGTTTGCATAATTGATCGGAATAGGCAAGGATTAAGATTTTAATCTCAACTAATCTATCGTTTGGTTTGTGTGATGATGGTCCATGATATACTTCAAGCCCGAGTAAAAAATGTATGAAATCCCTCCATGGAGGGATATACCAATCTCATGTGAAAGATGGAATATAACACATCTCAAATGCAAAATTACAAATTATTCTTCTATTATTTGAATAGATTCACAAGAATGATGTGTGATAGTTTCAATTCAATTTAAGAATATTTAAGACATTTCAATTGGTATCTCATCTAATCTCTTAATTCAATCATATAATTCAAACACATATATTGATTCAAGCAAATTCAGTTAAATCAATCCAATTTTACTCAATCATATAGTCCCATGTTTTATATTGGGCTTTCAGTCTCGGACTCTCCAATAGTCCAAATCCAATATCCATTCCAAGAAATGTACTGTATATTATATATGTGGAACAAAAATGCACATGGTGTCGATCGATGAGTTGGGCAACTAAAGTCGCTCTATCAAAAGTCAAAACCGAAACTGGAAATTCTTTATTTTAAAGTAGTTAAACTCAACTTAAATAAAATAAAAAATAAAAATAAAGAGGTGTTTATACCTTTTCAAATGAATCTTGTTTACAGGTACTTAATATTTATTTATAAACTAAAATTTTATGTCACGTGGCATTGAATTGCGTGAAACGAAATAAATGAGTTTCTTTAACTTACCAAGTCATCTAAAATATCATACTCATTCATCATCAAGATTGATTGAGTTGCACATAGATTAAAAAAAAAGTTTAAAAAAAATTAAATAAGTAAAATTTTTATTATAATCCTATTTAATAATTATTATAATTTTTAATATAATTAATGTATAGGATCTTATTAGTAAATTAATTAAAAAAAGTTATTCTATATGAAAACAAATCTATATATTTTGGGATATTTATAAAATAAAAACAAGCTTATATAATTCAAACGGAGAAAGTACTTAATTATATATAGAATTCACTATTTGGTTTTTTATGGAACCAGATTAATGAGGTATCATGTCAACTCATTATCCACATAATTAATTCTATTAAATAAATTATAGAATATTTTATAATATATTATATCCTAAACCATGAACCCTAAACTTTAAATCATGAATCATTCGAGTCGGGTGAACTATGAACCACTCGGGCCCGGTTCGGGTCTGGCCGGGTTGGGTCCAGGCCGGGCAGGGGTAAAAAAAATTTAGTTATTTTTTTCAGTTCAGTTTTATTTTTTCAATTTAGTTCAAAAAAAAATTAACCCGGCCCGAACCCAACCCAGCCAGACCCAAACCCGGCCCTAGTGGTTCATGGTTCACCCGACCCGAATGATTTATGATTTAGGGTTTAAGGTTTATGGTTTAGGGTATAGTATATTATAAAATATTCTATAATTTATTTTAGTATAATTAATTATGTGGATGACGAGTTGGCATGACACCTCATTAATCTGATTTCATAAAAAATCAAATAGTTAATTCTATATCACTACTCATATATATATATATATATATATATATATATATATATATATATATATATAAAAAGCTTATTCAAGCTTATATTATTTGGGCGGCAGAGGAAAATAAGCTTATGTAATTAAGTACTCTCCGCCCGAATTATATAAGCTTATTTTCCTTTTATAAATGTCTTAAATATATAGATTTATTTTTACATAAAATATTTTTTTCTAATTAATTTAATTAATAATATGACTTATAAATATGTCCTTAATATATATATATATATATATTTTTTTTTTTTTTTTTTTTTTGAAAGGTAAAGAGACATGGGTACTCAAACCATAAATTTACAAGTGAAATAAAACATATATACAAGTATCGAAACTACTAAGAATTGCTAAGCTGCCTATAACGGTCACGGAATACAGTCCAATGGATGAACATACCAATCGTGCATTTCATAACAAAAAGAAGACGGAAAATGTGCTCTCAATCTTTAATTATCTTTATATACTCTTATTTATGTCCACGTTTAATTTACTCTTATTTATATAGCATCTATCCATTCTTGAAAGACTTTTCTGATTTATTTTTTTTATTTTTTATTTTACAGGCTTTTTTTCTGATCATATTGAAATCAAGAGACATGTACAAAACAAACAGGGGTTTATGTAGATAGTGTTTGATCTGTTAAGAAGAAACATTAATACTTGATAATATTCAATTTCCTTGAAAATTTATAGGTGCTGCATGTTGGGTTATGGAGCCTGAGTGAAACGGGATGCAGGGCGCAGGAGGCGCTCGACCAGCGCTCGAGGTCGAGCAGGTGTGCTCGGTCGAGCCCCTATCCAGCGCCATGAGGGCGCTCGAGCAATGTATGTGATCGAGCAGAACCGCTCGACCAAGGGCTGAGATCGAGCGGTTCCGAGGCCTGGACGCGGAAATAGGGTTTCGGTCAGGATGGGCCAAATCTAGGGTTTTGGCCCAGTTTCCCAGTTCGGGTTTTTTGTATAAATAACCCCCTGACTCCCCCATTGTATCTTGCACTACTTGCACTATCTTATGCGGTAGGTGGTGCTTGCACCACCTGTTTCCATTGATACAGAGCCAATTCCAATAGACTTATTGGAGGGTTCCATTGGCGTGCATCCAGTAGGAATTGAACCTACGAATTCGCCAATTATGTGGCAAATGCGGGGAAAGGAAGACGCCTAGCTGCCAGCATTCGAAGACAGGAAAGCTTTTGGTCGATCTTGAATTGCGATTGGGCCTCCCGGGACCGGAGATAGAAAGGGGGACGATTGAGTGCATTTCAGGTTGGTTTGAGGACCGTTGGTCAAAGAAAAGGTAAGGTCCTGATTTCGGGATAAGATAGTGCAAGTAGTCTGAAGATACAAAGAGAGTCGAAGGGTTATTTATACAAAAACCCGAATCGAAAAACCGGGCCAAAACCCTAGATTTGGTCCATCCCGCCGAAAACCCTATTTCGCGGGGCCTCGGAACCGCTCGACCTCAGCCCTTGGTCGAGCGGTTCTGCTCGATCACATACATTGCTCGAGCGCCCTCATGGCGCTGGATAGGAGGGGCTCGACCGAGCACACCTTTCCGACCTCGAAGCGCCGGTCGAAGCCTCCTCTGCCCTCGGTCCCGTTCACTCAGGCTCTATAACCCAACAATCTCCCACCTGGAGACTGACACTGCAGCGGAAGTGCACGACCTCAACTAGGTCGAACGTCTTGTCCTCCCTGGACTCATTCCGAACGTCTTGTCCTCCCTGGACTCATTTTTGAACGTCTTGTCCTCCCTGGACTCATTCCGCAACTCAGACTCCAACAATCCCAACACTGCAAAGTCCAACAGGAAACGTCTCGTTGCTTCTACTACCGTCGCCCCTCTTGTTTTCATATCCAGGATAATCGCAGATATAGAAGTAAGCTTTCTCAATCAACACAAATCCAGCTTCTTCACCAAGTTTCTCAATCTCCCATGCCGAAAATGGATACGCCGTTTTGTGAGTGATGTGAACTTCTCCTCCCTCACTCACCATTTCATACGCGTTTTTCAAGAAGCCGCGAACCACACCCTGGTGAAGCCTATATTCATTGCACGTTTCACATCAATTCATGAGTATAATTTGTTTTCAGTACGGTAGACATATTGAACTTACATTATTTGATATGAACTGTGTTCGGATGTGAAAAAGCCTGCGTGTGGGAAATTGAACACGATTCTATCAAATTTTGCATGGCAAAGGAGATAGTGATTGCTCATTGTGGAAGCGTCCACGCCATGCATCACACTGCACCCCTTCTCTTTAAGCACATCCACGTTGGCTGCCGCACTCGGATGCTTTATGGCCAAACAAACTGCATTTTGTTCTCAAACAGAACACAAAAAAATCATCTGATGTACATATGCATTATAGTAATTTGTTAATGGCGAAATGAAATTGACCTTCTGAATCGAGAGACGTTGCAACCATGTTGGATGCATTGCCAAATGCTCGTGCAAGAGACGCAGCGAAGGAGAAATCGTCCTCACCAACAAGCAGCATCTTGTGCCTGCTGCTGTAGTGCTTAATCCATTTCTCTGAATCATCTGTTAATTCCATTGTTTCTGTGCTCGATCCACCTCAAGAGTTGTTTACTTTGCTATGTTTTTTCAAGATGTAGCTTGCATGAATTGATTGCCTGAGTAGGACTTTATAGGAGTTGAATGAGAGACAGATGAAGAGTTTGGTATAAATTTATTGATTAATGGTATTAATTAGGATGCATTATCATATATGTAAACTAATTATTGCTGGTAATTCCAAGAGTTTCTCTCATAAACTGTCCAAAAAAATTGAGGCAAAGTAGAGGCAAATTCGTTTTTCCAGATTTATAACCACTGGGTCCAACTAATTAAGTTCTTAGGTAAATACTTATATGTGTCATTTGCACCATGCAATTCAAGTGCAATTTTTAAATGGTATTAGTTATTTTATTAAAAGGTATTAGTTGGTCTATATTAGTTTTCAATGAACATTATTAATTATCATTTGCATTCAACAGTATTAGTTGTGCAACTAGTGCACCTCAAGTGTTACTCAATTTCATATAATTTTCATTCACAGATTCTCTTTCCATGATGTACAACTGCCTGCAGTTTCGTTTAATTTCATCTTTCTTTTCATCTGGAACCTTATTTGATATCTCCGGTTCTACCAAAATTGAGATCATTCCAAATGATATGCAAGCAAACGAGAGGCAAGGCAAAACCAGCTTAATCTTACAAATTATTTCACAGACAAACATTTCAGAAACACCATAAACAGTTTATGGGGAAAATGAACAGCATCATATCATACCATATCTCACCAAAACAGATGAAGTAAGTTTGATGCATTATACCAAGCTCAAAACCATACGCGAGCTGCATATACTACAAAACTAGTTGAAACAAAAGTCAGGATCTTCTTCAGTCATTAACATCTCAAAAATGCCCATATGGTGAAAATCTTGTAATGCCCATAAAACTAGCAGGAGATCTCCTGGCGCACCCATTTACATACCGAACCCGAGCCCTAACACTCTCTTCAACACAATGGTAAACTTCACACGTGATGGTCCTCGCAATAGTTTTCACCATGCTGGCACCATGCTTTCTAAGGCCCTCACTTCCATAATTGTGTAACGCATTCACATCATAAGCAGCCAAAGGCACCTGTGGTGGTTGCAGCATCACGTCCAGGCTCCTCCTCTTGATAAAGACACCAGTGCAGAGTTTGAACTTAAAGGTGCTGCAAGCGCCCAATGGAAATGGCTCGTCGGATCTGGAACCTGCCCCTCTTTTGTTGCAATACCCTGGGTAGTCTTCAATCTTGAACTCATCTTGCCCCGTACAGATTAAATTGCATTCTAGACCAAGATTCTCGATTTCCCATTGGTCGAATGGTGCTTTGGTTTTGTGATTGATATGAATTTCTCCATCGAGTCACACCATGCTGCTTGCATTTGATAAAAATCCACGAACTAGATCCTTGTGCATCCTGTCCATGGTGTAGAAAAAACGATTCAAAAGTTGTGGCAGTAGAAATACAAGCGGATATTTAGGAAAAGAGCAACACTTGTTCAATAAAATCAACTAATTTTGTTCAGTAAAAACAACTAATACTTTTTAATGAAACAACTAATACTTTTTAATGAAACAACTAATACCTTTTAATGAAACAACTAATACCATTTAAAAATGCACTTGGGGTGCACAACGCATAGAAATATTTTCCTTAGAAAACTAAACAAACACGGAGCAGCAAGCTTCATTGATTACAAGCTACTTTCTAGTTGTAATCAATCAACCAAAGTCTTGGTTATTTAGAATAGCTCTTCCATACAAATTTGACATTATCTTTGTGTTCTTCACAACACTCCTTCGAGAGTTTTTAATGGTATCTCTTTTTCCTGTAACACTTGGAAGATACTCAATGATAGTTTTTAAGATGAAAAGGAGAGGTGATTCTACAATCAGGAAACCAATGCGTCATCATAAGACCAGAACCTTACTGTTAAAATAAAGCTCAGAAAAGCTTGATTCCTAACAAAGAAGGTTATACAAATTAACAATAAATACCATGTATATAGTTTTATCATCATCCTAGCCAGATTTTGCAATAATAGAGGCTTACGAAATCATGTCTGGATTTTCTTCCTTCCCATAGAAACCTGCATGAGGGAAGCTATAAATAATCCGGTGAAATTTCTTAAAGGCGAAAACAGGAAGATTCTTCATTTGGGTGGCGTCCACTCCAAGCAACACGGTCGCCCCCAGGGATTTCAAGAAATCTATATTTGCTCTTGCATTCTTGTATTTGTTGATCAATACATCTGATTCAGTAAGAGGAGTGCTTATTAAGATAAAATGCAAACAGAGAATAGAAAAAAAGTTATAACCAAACGACTATCATCAGCAGAAGCAAATCATGTTGTTCACTATAATTTGGTGTTATTTACACTCCCCTTGAATAGTTTTTTCTACAAATGACACCAAATGGCATCTTTACTTTTATGATTAAAAGCAAAAGATATTTCAAAGAAAACTTTAATAGTTACTGAGTAATGACTAATGAATGGCAAATTAGCATACATGAGAAAAAAAAATCACTAAGAAATAAAAATTTACAAATATGGAGACTATCAAACATCAATAATATAGAGGCCAGGCTTCAAACAATCACAAAAGTTTTTATATTGAGAGATTTGAAATTCCTAGCAAATTTAATTGAAATCCACCTATTTCAAATCTCTTGTTTGGATTTGATGTGGATCTGTACGAAAATTTACAAGTTTTGATATAGCATGCATGTTTTATTCATTTCTTGATGTCATTGAAAATGTGTTTTACCATGTGTTTTATTATGTGTCGTTACATACATGTGTGCATGTATATCCCTTCGTTTGGAATTTTTACCCAGATTTGACTCTGAACTTATATTCAATCCACAAGACTAAATCCTTGAATACAATCACTGAATCACAACCCCTTTACCTTTTCCATTACATTATTCAAAATCATCAAAATCTTGACCGTTCCATGATTATATAACAAGAAAGAAAAAAAAAACACTTGAAAATTGCAATTCTTTTCAAAATACAACTTGGAAACAGAACAGGCAATGCTTTATACATTAATGCCCTAAAATATCATAAGACGCATCAATAGGGAAAAAGAAAATACCATAAGTGTCGAGCGAAGTTGCAACGATGTTAGCAGCAGAACCAAAAGCGATTCCCAAAGAGAGTGAAAAAGAGAAATCGCCATCGCCCACTAACAGTATACTATGCCATGATGAGTAGTACTTTATCCATCTCTCTTCAATCCCGCTCATCATCTTCCCCGTAAATACATTCACGGGTTTCTCTCGCATTTCTCTCATTGGAAAATCATGGAAACACATTGATGACGGGATGTTTTCGTGATTTTTCTGTTGCAGAAAATTCATTTTGAATTTGAAAACCGTATGAATGAATATTCCTTTTCTTGTATTAAATCGGTGAGGAAGGTTTAGGGTTTAGAGTGCTTGTAATTTAGGCGTGCTTCATATGCTCGTACTTTTTTCCGCGTTTTTCCCTATTTTCAGTCCCACGATGGCACGATCGGGCTATCAGTTAATCCAATCTACTTTATCGCCGAATTACATTAATGACCTGTTTAGATTCAACTTTTTGTGCCGTTACTTAGGCCAAAACTTGGAATTACAACTTTAAATTGGAGTTTTCAATTAAAAAATGTTTATTAGTGGCCACAAAAAAAAACATGTAGTATATGATTTTTTTTTCTTGGAAGGAATATTGTTTTAGATTTTTATTACTCCTACCGTCCTAATTTAGATTGACCACTTTTCGTAAATAGATGTCATAATTTAGATTGGTCATTTACTGAAAGGAAAATAAAATAATTTTCTTTACAAAACAATACACACTTACAAAGAACACTTATTTACATCATATGTCACTCTACTCTACTCACACTAAATTCATTTTACATCATTTAATACTAATAAACAACATTTTTCTTAAAGTTGAATTTACATGCATACCCCTCCATCAAACCAACTTTATGTCATTTAATACTAATATTTCTCAATTTTCTTAAAATTTGGATTTACAGTAAATGGTCAAACAAAATTAGGACGGATGCAGTATTATATAATACATTATCTAATATCGGGTGGTGATACTACAACGAACTAAATGAGCTATGGGCGAGTGTAGTCAAGACTATGATAGAAAAAAAAAAAAAGTAGTTAATATGAGGATTTAAACACTTTTAGGGGGGTGGGCTAGGGTAACAGCGGGGAACAAGGGAGAGGGAGGAGAACGTTAATGTCGGGGTAGTGGAGAGATATTTGCGATATTTATGAGGGAGTGGGTGGAGAGGGGATGAGATCATAATTAAGCAAAGTAGTGGGTAATGGTGAGAACACTCTTTTTTGGTTTGATTTGTGGGGGCAGGAGACATACTTCTTAGAAAAATTTGATAGATTATTTAGGTTGAGTGAGAAAAAGAAAGCAAAAATTAGTGATATGGGCTATTGGGAGAGTGAGGGATGGATCTGGAATTTGAGTTGGTGTCGTAATCTAAGAGCGAGAGAAGAGTCTATTGTAAATATTTTGTTATCTTGCATCATCAGGTACAAAATAGAGCAGTCAAAGGAGGACTTATGGTGCTGGAATCCGGGAAAGAAAGGTTGTTTTTCGACCAAGTAAGCATACTCATATCTCCATGAGTCAAATGATGAAGAAACCGACATATTGAAGGAGGCGTTCAAGATATTATGGTCCAGCTTCGCGCCTAAACGTTTTCAGACAATTATGTGGAAAATGCTAAAGAAGAGATTACCAACAAATGACAACCTTACAAAAAGATTCATCATGGAGACATCCTATGATATTTTTGTGGGGAAAAAAATGATGACACTCACCACCTTTTCTTTGAGTGTCGTTTCATATCGAAAATATGGTATAATATTTATAATTGGGCAGAAGTCAAAATGGTCCCTCCTTCGGATCCTTTCGTCAACTTTTTTCAACATGACAAAATGTTCAAATCAATATCGCAAGGTAATGTGGCTTCAACTCTTTGTATAGTTACGATTTGATCTATTTGAAAAACAATAAATGAGAAGATTTTTTAGGATATAAATCCAAAAATAAGGAAACTAGTTTAAAAGCGAGAACTGGTCATGGTAATGTGTCTTGAACTATATTGGAGCATTGCTGATTTTTTTTTTCATTTTTTTAAAGGTGGGAGTACCTCTTGTACTCCATTTTCTTTCTAATGAAATTTTTTGACTTTCCAAAAAAATAAATATTATCTAATAATGATTTAAAGTTTACAATCAAAGTCTATCTATCAATTTTGAGGCACACTTGCATAGGTTTCATGGTGAGATATAATATAATTTAGAAATAATGTTTTAACACTTTAAAAAAAATTAGTATTGATTTGGATTAATTTTGTACCTCATTTTATGTATAAGACCGTCTCATATTAATTTTTTTTTTTCATTTTTATCATAATTACTATTACTATTTCTCCATGAATTGAACTTCCCAAACTGCTTCCTGTTAACGAAAAAAAAAAATTCCCAAACTTCTAGCGCTATTAGAGGTTTCGAACTTCAGTATTTGGAAATTGAGAGTAATGATATGGATTTTTTATAAAAAAGGAGTAGTAATTAGGGAAGTGGATGTTTTAATTAGATATCAACCGAATATTGATGTATCTAGCATGATTTCTAGCATGATGTATCTACCTCATATAATATGCATAAAAATTATTATTATTTACACTACAAAAAATTCGTGTTTTACCAACGGATTTTAATCCGTCGATAATTACTAACAAAATACTAACATAATCGAACTGATCACAATACTAACTATTTATCAACGGATTATCAACAAAATTTTCCAACTAAAATTATTCTGTTAGTAAATGGTTGGTATATGGCATCTCAATTTTAATTAACTATTTTAACAAAAAATTAGCAACGAAATTGTGACATATATTTTTAACAACAAAAAAATATGTTGGTAAATCATGTATTTTTACCAACAAACCCTTTCCGTCGGTAATAATTATATCAAAATTTTAAAAATAATACTCCCCCATGCCCCTGCACTAAAAAATCAAAACGAGCCCTAACCCCGAAAATCTCACCGAGCTCCCAACCAAATGTCGCCGTCGCCGCCAACCGAACATCGCCGTCGCCGCCAACCGAACATCGCCGTCGCCGCCTCTCCAGATATCCCGAGTCTCACTTCCTCATTTCACCCTCATTCCCCAATCGTCTACATCGCAGAGAATTCATACGCACATTGTAATACACGACGTGTAAGCTCTGATTTCTGGATCTCTTCCGTCTCCATTAATAATGCTAACTTATTTCATGATTCGTCGTTTGAGAAAGTGAACTTAAGTCTTAGAAATGCTTAATGTGGATAAATGGATCATTAATTGCTTATATTGCGCTCATGAGAATTTGCGTCACGGGGAAATAGATTAATTGCTATATATGTTTGATTGATTGATTTTTTTTTTTAATAAGTTGAATCTGATGTGTTGATAATTTTTTAGATGAACTGTATGTTGTTTTGCCTAATCTTGTTTTGCTATGGAATTTTTTGCCCTTAACACTTTGAAAAGACTTATGTGCTCTGGATTTGAAATAACTTTTCACCAGTAGCTCCAGGGTAACTTAACTGATATCCTTGTTTGTGCTTAATGGTGTGATCATATGTAGGAAGTCTTGCTATGGATTAAATCGGTGGTAGAAGAGTGTGAGGAATATTTAAGCAAAGAAGATTTGTATGATTATGTCTGGAAAGCATTGAACAGCGGCAAGGTAGTCATTTGGTGTTATTGAAATTTGCAAATCTTCTCCCAAGTCTCCTTGCATACCTAAGGCAGTCAACTTAATTTATGGTGGTGGCGGTGGACTTGTAGAGTGCTTTTACTGATGTTCTTATACCAACCTTTTTTGTACAATGTTCCATTTTGCAGAGTGCTTTTACTGATGTGGTAAAGACGTGAAGTCAATGTATCAAGTTTCCCTCTATTTCAGGATTGTGACTTAATTGTGAGTAACAACCAAAGCAAGATGCAGGTTAATAACATTTATTGATATTAACTCTTGTTTCCTTGTCTCTATTTCGATGGCATTGCTGGATATAATTAATTTTTCTTTGATCTTACTGCAGTTTACTTGGGTAAGTCTTAAAACAATTAATTAATTATTTCCCGTTTATGATAATTTGGCTTCTAATACTGAGAAATTGGATAAATATTGAGAGTAATATATTTGTTGAATGAATAATGTAGGAGGTTATGACAAGGAAGACAAGCTGCTCAATCTTACGATTTAGCAGCCTTGAAATACTGGGGACCTACCACTACTACAAATTTTCCCGTGAGTAGATTTTTTCATACATACAATTCTTCCTACATTTTATAAAGTATTTACATATGACAAGATAATTAGTTAGATCTTTTCTTTATTAGAGGTTGAATATGACCTGTTAAAGTGATCTAAAAAGAGCTTATTTCCTGATGATTATACTGTTTGAAACATTTTTCTTCTCATATACTTTGTTAACCATGCAACTAACTCAAAGAATTTATAATCTGTTTGCTCGTTTAGTTACAAGCTGGAAAGAGCATTGAAGAAATTAAGAAGGATGATGCAATAGAACAAGAAAAATTGCTCGCTCAGTTGAAATTTCTGGACAAGGCAACTCTTTGAAAAGCATTGTTTGGCTATGCAAATCACCATCTTTTGCAGTTAGGTGGTATTCTTCTCTCATCATCTCATGTTCGGTCTTTCTGCTTGTGAACATAATTTTGTGTTTGTTGAACAATCTGTTTAAGTGTCAATGTCTTGCTTGAGACAGAATTTTCGATTGAAAGCCCTGCTTTGACTGTTTTGTTATTATCCAAGTTGATCAATAGCAATGTAATTCCACTCTGAGATATGGTAACACAAAAGTGAATGAGTAATGATACCAGAACTATACATTGTAATAGTAGAAGTTTTTTTGTTTTGTTTTTGGCTTACTGATTTCTTCGAACAGTGAGCATAAGCATGTATCCTTTATGTTCCAATGAAGCTTGTTGATAGAATGCTCTGTCCCATTAGACTGTGCCATAGAAGTGCACTGCGATTTCATGGATCTCTTATTAGTGTCATTGATCTTAAACTGATTTTCTTCATTACTGTGTGCAGGGCATAACTGCAGATCATACCTAGTACACCAATCCAAAGGCAGGTTATTCCAGTCTTCTTATTTGTATGATCTTTTATTTGAGTTGTTTCTTCTTATGTTTGTTATTTGTTTATATCTTATTTCCCACTGAGATGTTGTTGATATTGCCCTTATTTTAGCTAAAGAAATAGTAGCCAGAAAATAAAAATATCTTACTGTTTTATGGTCGTAGTAAGCATGGTAGTAGTGTGTTGTGCTGTAGAATACCTAATAAGTAAAAAGGTTAACACTGCTGATCATCATCTCAACAATTGAAAAAACCATCTACCTCTTGTTTTTCTCTTATTAAGAATCCATGAACTGAAGTGCCAAGTATTTACTCTTATTAGAGTGCAGACTGGTCTTTTGAACAAACCAGCCTTTCATAAGTTGTTACATAAAGATGCCACAAGATCACCAACTCAATGAATATGGTTTCACTGTAAAACTGATTCACAGTTTACGTGCTAACTGTGATCACCTAAAACCTTATGCATGTGTCCCACTAAATTAAATAATAATCTGGCATCAAAGCTTCACCAAGTGATTGCATAATCATACGACTCCCTAGTTGCTTCACTTAAATGGTGCTTTAACTTGTATACTGGACCAAAATCGCCTTTTGCAAACATATTTCTCTAGAAGATAACTATTTATTGCTGTTTCTTATTTAGTTTTGGTGTGGCAGTTTGGATCCAGGGAATACAGTGTCTAGGATAATCACAGGACTTTTCAAGGAAAAAATTGACCCTGAAGGTTACTGTTGGAAAATAGTGTCCGAGGACACAAAAACCCTCTATTGGAGAGAGTTTCAAGTAAGATGCAAGATGCTGATTACTGTAGTATTCACTACTAATTGCAATATGTAATTGACTAATTTTATTTTGCTATTTTCTTATGTGTAGAAACATGTAACCTATGATATCAATATTCGGAAGGTGATTAGAAAATGTTACAACACCCAAGCTGGTAGGTGTTATTTGCGTTTCACATGTGATTTGAGAACATTGGAGGATAAGCCACAGTTTATTTCTGAACTCATCTGGAAAAGATGGTGGATCGTGTGGGAAAGCGAAGAATTCAAGCGGAAGCGTGAGCAAGCCTCCGCTAATCGAAGGTTTGAAGTTTGTGGACCCGGCACAGGTATATCCGTCCACACCGGGGGGGTCTTCATCTACACAAGGGCATGCGAAGGAGATGGTAATATCTTTTTGTTAACATGTATTACTTCATCAATTGAACATTTATGATATTTATCAAAAAACGAAAACATTTCCTCTCTCTAATAGGCCAAAAAATTGGGAAGAGAGCCAAGCAACTTCGAAGTTTTCAAAGGCACACATTGGAAGAAAAAAGCAAAGAAATGGGTGGATACACGTTCAACTAAGGTTGCTGTAAGTAGAAATATTGCCGCTGTTTTTTTTGCTTCTCTTTTAAGCATTACAATTACAGCTTCTATGGAAAGAAATGTGATTAGTGGAATTACATCTTTTAAATTACAGATTATTTGACAAATTACTTATACTCCAGTTTATTAGTGAACATTTTTTGACATTTTACAGCTTCAAATTTATGCTTATTTGTGATGTTCTTCAACTTCGGGTGTAGTGTTCTTGATCATGAGAGATCATTTAAAGGAATCTAGACCACATTTCCATGTAAAGAAATATGATTAGTGGAATTACAGCTTCTAAATTACAGATTATTTGACAAATTACTTATGCCTCAGTTGATTAGTGGGCATTTTTTGACAAATTACAGCCTCTAAATTATGCTTATTTGTTTTTTTCTGATGTTTTTCAACTTTGGGTGTAGTGTTCTTGATCATGAGAGACCATTTAAAGGAATTGCAGCTTATATGCATTGTATCTTTATCGCTTAGGAGTTTGTCTTTCAGCTAATTCTTATAATGCAGTTTGATCATGTGCTTGTATATACATATACTCTAGTTGATGTGTCGAAATTGTTTTTTGACAGGGTAAAATAGAGTCTGATTGCTTTTGATCATGTTCTGTCTAATCCCGAAGTAGATGTGTCAGTGCGTATTATAAAAGTCAACGATATATACATGGATGTTGTTGGAGGGGTTAAAAGGCAGCGTGTATATGGGTTCTTTGGGCGCGTCAGAAAATTCTTCAAAGATGACACACGTGAATGAAGAACGCATTCGGGCCGAGGGTCGAGCTGAGGTCCAAATGATATTGGATGATGTTGTGGCTAAACAAAGAGAATTGGAGGAGACGGTGCACATTCTAACGGAGCGTGTCAATGCCTCCAACCCCAGCAGAAATTGATTGAGATGTGGACTTACACAAGGGAGGTTTGAAGGATTTTCTATCTCCTATCTAAAGCAGTAATTGGATTATGAACTCACTGAATTCACATATTTTATCCTTGCCTTTATATTTTGTGCTAAGAATTTGGGCTGTATTTGTTAGTGATACAGAACCCCTTCAAATTTTCATCATCTTGTGTTCTAATCATGGGAATTTTTCTTATGCTAAATTAGGAAACTGTGAACCATCATCTCCATTTTGTTGCTCTTTCAGACAACCTTTTAGTGTTGTCCTATCTGTGTGTGTTTTTCATTATTGTAGGCAAAGTTATATGCAATTTCATTCTTGTTTCCTTTGTCTCAATGAACTTGTTGTCTAACCATAGCAAATGAATTAGGAAACTTATGACATCAGATGTGAATTTAATTCAACATATTATTTGGGCATGCAAGGAAAAATAATAATAATAAAATATTTAAATTAATATTACCAACGGAATGCTAAGGGAATACTGACAGAAAAGTTATTGGGTAAACGAAAGAATTACCAATGGATTGCCGACTAATTTTACCAACGAATTACTTTAGTGATTGATTACCAAGAGATTACTAACATATATTACCAACGAATTACCAACGGAGATATTTACCAACAGATTATCAATAGAATTTACTGATGTTTTACCAATGGCCTACCGACGGATTAATTCACCAAGTTACCAACGGAATACCAACATATTAATCATATTAATTAATTTTTCATTATTCGTCGGTAATCCGTCGGTAAACCGTTGGTATTGGTTACCAACGAAAGTTTATTCCGTCACTAAATTTACCGACGAGCAAAACACCGACGGAGAAAATCCGTCAGTAATCCGTTGGCAATCCGTTACTAAAGCTGTTACCGACGGAAAAAATCTGTAGGTAAAACGCAATTTTTTTAAAGTGTTAAAAATATTTTACTTTTTAAACTAATAGTAATAAATTTTGTTATTATTTAAAAATATTTTACTTTTTAAACTAATAGTAATATTTTTTGTTATAATTAAAGTGTTGTTTATGTAAACGAATGTTGGTGTAGGTCTTGAACGGGTTTCGTGAGGGCAGAAGTCTAGAGGGGGGGGGGTGAATAGACTTCTGAAAACTTTTTGTGCAAGATCAGGTGTGATGGCAGGTTGCCTGATCAGAGTGCGAGTGAATCAGTTTGGACTGATATCCAACTTACTAATCGTCTGTTGGCAGATCAGTTCGGTGCCTATCAGTTTAACTGATGTGCGGAAGCTAGTTTATACCCATGTGAAAAACCAGTTTTATCAAATCAGATTCTGAAGTCTGTTTTCAATCAACTGACTGAAATGTCAAGCTGATCAGATCAGTTGCTTGATGCAGACTGATCCTAACTCAGAATATGTATGCAGTTTAAACCAAGTTGTGTGCAGTAGTGTAAAGCAGTTAAGAGCAAGTAAATACACACAAGATTTTTATAGTGGTTCGGACAACCAGTTCTACGTCCACTCTTCCCTATCACAAGGGGCACCAACTTAACCAACTGGACTTAGTTTATTGTGTTAGTCCAACACATTACAACCAACAGATGTTTTCAGAGTTCTCACTCAACCGATCACAGAAATCAAAACTAGAAGCCCTGGTCTGAAATCTTGCAAAACAAACTTAACCTAACTTTTGGGTTTGGGTAAAGATTTGTTGTTGTTCCAACTGGAAATCTATCCTAGTGTTTATGTAGCCTAAAACTAAAGGATGAGATTTCTATGCTAAGAACTAATGGGATGAATACTTATAAAATAAACTTGAATTTTGTGTTCTTCATGCAGAAATTTGCTTATGACTTGAGGTTGATGATAATTTTTGTGTCTTCACTATGAAGAGCAATCCCATATTTATAGACCTCGAAATCAAAGAGTCGTTGGAGAGCAATTTGAATTTCAGGCTATTTTTGGTAGGTTGCAGGATTGATTTGACGTGCTTCAGGAACAGCATGGCCAAAAACGTGTATATTTGTCCTTTCTAGCTGTTTGACTTATGCAGCGCCGAATCCCGCATTGTCGGCTCCATACATACGTGTCTCGTTCTCATTGGTTAACAAGTACACTTTTTCAGTGTTTGTTCTACCAACTAAAGTTGACATTCTTCTTGTTCTGATAGTACGTATGATCTGGTGTAACATCAGTTAACACCTGGTGTGAGCTGACCTGATCAGATAAAACTGACCAGTCTACCTGATAGAGTCTTCTGGTGCAAGTTGTCTTAGCTCAACTAGTAAACTCGACTGGTGTAGGTCTTCTGGTCTTGATATTCTGGTAGTCATCTGATCTTCAGGTCTTCTGAACTTAAGCTTCATGTCTTCACCTGATCATCTGACTTCGTCTGGTCTTCTGACTTCACTTGTCTTCTGACCTCATCTGGTCTTCTGATTTGACTTGTCTTCTGACCTGACCTATACATATTGAGTTCCCCCTCAATATGTGACCTATCTTATACATCAGTTGTCTATACATTTCAGCTGGTCATCCTATCATGATTCTAAGTCATCAGTCAGCTAACAGGTCTGACTGGTCCTATTACAATCTGTTTTGGAACTTCCATCAAAACTAAATATAAATTTCCCAACAATTTCCCCCTTTTTGATGGAACCAAAACATATAATCAGAAAAACAGATAACCAAAATGAAAAAGACAGTAATCAGAAGACAATGAGATTTTATCTTGAGATCAGGAAGGTAAAACATTTCATTGATTAATAAAGCAGTTTTCACGTACAAGAAATGTTAAGTGAAAATTACCTATCATCTGATCTAAGACAACATCTTCTGATTGAAAATTATAAGGCAGACCTCAGATCCCTAGGAATCTCAAAGATATCATATAACCTGATCAGTACATCTCTCTGTCTGTCAGCTTCAATGATATTCCCTCGTTCCAGAGTCTTATAGTATAATTTCATGAAGGCAACAGGATCAAAGGACTTATTTGACCTGAGTGGTGGTATCATTGTTTCATACCTTGGTGCAGAGGGCACTAGGGTCATGATTTTTCCTTCTCGCATCACCACTTTGTAGAAATCTTCGTATTTGATTTCCGGCCAGTTGAGGAAATCTTCGTCAAACTTCACCTGATCAGGGTCTTCTGGTATGCGCTGGATAATATAAACATCACAGAGTTGTTGGGATCATTCCCCAACAAGAGCTAGTCTGCTTTGATCATTTTCCATCGTTCGTGCAGATCTTCACGACATACCAGAATGTTCAGAACCGGAGCATGTATTGCTCTTTCTTCCCAATCAGTGTCTTTAGCAATATCAGCCTTCTTTCTCTGTCTTCTAATTTATGCTCGGTTAAGCCCAGTTGCTTCTTTCAGCTTCTGCCTCCTAGTGGCTTCCTCAATGACTTTCCTTCTTTTGTCTTGTTCCTTCTTCTCTTCCATTTGCTCTTTGCTCAGTAGCAATTCTGATTTGGTAACAACTGATTTTTGAATGGGTTTCTTTCCTTTCAGTTGTTTTCTCTTATCTGTTTCAGCTTCGGCCATTTCTTCAACTTCCAACTTCTTTATCAGCTTAAGACTTTTTGCTTGATCATCTGTTTCAAAGCGCTTCTGAACAGTTGAGGAGAAATCCTCAATCCTATCTACACGAGCAGTCAGATCTCCCACTGACACTTTCTGTTCAGATAGAGTCTTATCTTGAGCTTCAAGTTGCCTGCTATGTTCTTCAATAGTAGAAAACATTTCTTGAAGTTCAGTGTCAAGAACCTCAGCAACAACTTGTTTTGGAGTTTGGACAGCAGCAACCATAGCAAGTGGTCCTTCAGATGTATCAGCTTGTTTTTCTGGTCCTGGTCCTTCCCCCTTTTTGGTTTCATCAGAAAGATTTGATAGTTTTCGTTCAAGAATTCCAAACTGTTTCAGCATCTCTTGCTTCAGTTCATCAATCTCCACAAGAGTTATGCGAACGGTCGTATCTGTCTTGTCTACAGGCCCCAACATCCGACTTACTGCCTTTTCCAGAGCAGTTCTGGCCTTAGACATAGATGCCTCAAATCTTCGCCAAGCTGCATCAAAACTGGTGTCTGTCTTCATCAGAGATTTATAAACTTCTTCAAGCAAGATTCTGATTTCAGACAACGTAGACACCTCAGCACCAAGTTTATCTGCCAGCAGCTCAATTCTCTTCATCTCTCTTTCGACAATATCAGCATGCATATCGGAGATCTTTGCAGCAGTGAGGCTTCGTTCTGATTCAACTATTAGTTTTGTCTTTTCTTCCATCTGACTCGTCAGATTTGCTGCCAGAACGTTGAATTTAGCTTCAATGGAAACCTTTACCCCATCTTGAATCGTTGTCGAAAGCAGATCTAGGGTCTCAGGTGTAATCATGACAGTTTTCTCAGATGTTGATGCCTCACCAGTTAGGGTCTCATCTGCTTCACCCTCAGCTGGTTCATCGGCAACCATCTCTTCATCATCTACCTTCCCATCAGGATAACCCATCTTCTTACTAATCAGCCAGTTGACATCAGCATCTGATGCTAGTTTTGTTGCATTGTTGACTCCAGCTAACTTCTTCATCTTCAATTCCAAGTCAACAAACGCAAATTGACCCATCACTTCGAGGATTATCAGAAAATCCTCAATTTCTTGCAGTCTGATATCTCTCCAAAACAAAATCTCCGCCACCTGCTGTCTGACTCCCGGGTGTTCCACCAGAAAAGGAAAAGTCTTATTCAGATAATTCTCAATGTGTAATCTCAAGAATTTGACAGCAGGATGAACTGGTTCAGGTGAATCAGATTCGATCACAGTTCTGCGGTTGAAGGGATTGTTGGTCACAGAGACAAACATAGCTTTCTGCCAATCAGACTGGCCTGGTGAGTAGGGTACTATTGGCATTGTATCATCAGAAGGAATTGGTTCAGGTTCGGCTTGGTTGGTTTCTGGTTGAGAAGGTTGAGTAAGATCTTTGATCAGGTTGGAGTTGGGTAGGTGATCTGGGGAAATGAGGGGATGGTGGGTTAGGTGATCTGGGTGTGTGAGGTGATGGTGGGGTAGGTGATCTGGGGAAATGAGTGGATTCTCGACTCTTGAATAGTGAGCTCAGGTGTGCCGAATCAGATGGTTCAGATTCGTCCTGAACCTCCTCAAGATTTTCTTCTACAGTTTCACCAACTTCCACCTGATCAGATTTTCTTCTACAGTTTCACCAACTTCCATCTGTAGAAGATTTTCTTCTACAGTTTCACCAACTTCCATCTGATCATTATTGTCAGTTCTCGATCTGCACTGACCGTGTGTTTAGAACTCACGACAGTTTCCTTACCAGGTAATTCAATCAGTAGAGTCTCACCAGTCTCCAGAACTTCAACATCATTGTCCTCATCATGAAGACCTCCTGAAGGCATTTCAGCCCTTTTTGTCAGCATTGTGGTGAGTGTTCTCTGACGCTTCTCACCCCCAAGTTCGGATGTTTGTGCTGGCTTGCTTGTTACTTGTTTTCTTTTGGTAGCCCTCGTCTTTGGTTGACCTCGTGCTTCTGACTGCACAAATGAGGTTTGTTTGGATTTCACCACTTATGGGGCTGGGTCATCATCACTTTGCCCAGACAGTTCTTCATCCTTGTGTAGCAATGCTTTGAACTTCTCCAAGTATTGCTTTCGCCCAATGTCTAACCAAGGATAGGTGGGAATCTTATCAGCAAGGATCATCGAGACCTTGTGAATGTTGCAGATGTTCTTGGTCAACACCACCTGATTGTTCTCATTTGTGGCAAACTTTGCAGTTTCCTGCAGCAACCGATGCTTGAATAACCCCATCCAGTTCATGTCTGGGGCCTTCTCTATGATTGCGGCCATCATATGCTGCTTTAGCTGGGTAAGAGCATTGGGGCTGAAGGCAATACCCAGAATTACTCTTGAAACAATTTCAAAAAGTAATCTATACAGTTATACCCGGTTTTGTTACCGGCGAACAAGCAAACAATTTAGTAATGCTCCGATCAATACCATGGCGAAAGAAATAAATGACAAGTGATTTGATTACCCAGTTCATCTTTGGAATAGACTACGTCTGGGGGCACCAAGCCAGGATTTGTACTGTATAATATATGCCCAGGGTACTAAAAGTTCGATCCCTTACAACGTACACTACAAGTGATATTTATAGACATAAATCTAGGGCTACAGTCTTCGTGGGCTTTCTCTCGTGGGCTGATCAGGGTTTCCTTCCTTGCTCCACAAGTCGCGCTCACGGATATGCTTTCCCTGGATACATCCCGAGAAATCCGCCTCACCATAACTGCCCGAATCTTGTCCATATATATCTCCAACTGAAGTTGTGATCATTTCGACTGCGACTTTTGGCTCTTTCAAGTCGCACTGCGACCTTCTTGTTATGTCAGGCCGCAGGCGACCTCCCAAAACTCCAAAGCCGCCTCCCGTCCTGCCCCAGCTGGACAAAGTCGGATAACACGTTACATATGAGATTACCCAACCCCAAGCCTTCCTTAGGTCGGGTTATCTCCCCGTACAACAATTGCCCCTCAAGATGAGGTCACGAGCTCGCTTCGGGATCTTATCTTGAATCATCGAAATTAGTCGACTTACAGCAAGTCGATCTTGGGATCTGTGCCCGAGTCAAGTCTCTGTCCTTGGGGAGTCGTAGAACGTTGTCTCGATTTTCCGAATTGGTGTGACGGTTGACAGATCCGAAATGATGGCCTGGGAATTAGGTGGTGTCGGGCACCATAAATTGGCCCAACCAAAAGTCACGTTCTGTCCACTCTCCCCACGTACGCCGCCGGTTTTTCTGTGGGGCCCTAGAGAGTTGGAAACTACAACTTGACCCCTGCCCTCCATCTATAAATAGGGCGGGTATTTCACACTGAAAACTCATACTGTCCCTCTCTGATCTCCCCACTTTTCGCCTCCAAGCTCCGGCTATGGGTGATTCCGGCGATCTTCCCATTTTAAAACCCTTTCGGTTAGTAAGCCTCTCTGGCTCTGTGCTCATTGTTTCCAGGACTCGGACTATCTTTGCAGTTCCTCCATCTCAGATTCTGCTTTCGCCGGAGGGTGGCCATACAGCCATTGCCAATTTTTGTTGTTACCCGGGCGGCGGGTCCGCCGCTGCCGTGACGGTGGGGCCCTTAACTCACGATGTCTCGGGCGCCGATCGAGGGAACGAGATTAATGGTGACGGGCCCCTCTTGATACACGATACAGATTTAATGCGAATCCGATCATGCCAAAATGCCCTTCACAATTCCTTGAGTTTTTTGCGTCGTAAAGATGACACTCATGCTTGCTCACACGAGAAGCCCCATTGCAGCATCTGACATTCCAAGGATGTTGTAACATCCTTTTCTGATAGTTTTGCAGCATCTTCCTCAACGACCTCCACGTCCGAGAGATGCCACCCCAGTAGTTTTGTAGTATAGACCAAGTCGCTAGTTCAAGTGGCTCAGTGGTATAGACCAAGTCGCTAGCTCGATTCCAAAAAATGTATTGTATTGGAATGCTCTCTTTACCGACCTTCGGTCTATTATAATGGGGTTTTCCCCGACCTCCGGGTCTTTATTAATGAAATTCTCCTTTTTAATTTCTTCATTGTGTTGACTTGATTTCCTTATGCGACTTTTGCTTAGTCCTTGTCGTCTTATTTTGTATGCGACTTGTTTCTTGGACATTTGTGTAGTCGTCTTATAAAGTCGGGGGATGACCGCACCGCTAGGGTGGCGACCTCACCTCCAGTCTTTCTAAAGTCGGACCTCGGGTTCGCACGTTATCAATCATGTCTTTCATGCGACCTGCATGTTTTCGATCATGTCTTTCATGCGACCTGCATGTTATCGATCATGTCTTTCATGTGGTATGCATTTCATCGATCATATGTTTTTCATGCGACCCGCTTGGTTTACACAGGAATCTTACATTTCAAAAAGAAGAGAGAATTGTTGTTACTGCAAATACTTGTTTACATCGGCTTGATCGATACAAGGACCTAAACCTACTGGTAGTATTTTTTCAAATGAGTTACATTCCACGGATATTGAGTCTTGGTCCCATCTGCTTTCTCGAACTCGTATGCTCCGTTTGGTAGGACCTTCGATATCTGGAACGGGCCCTCCCAATTGGGGCCGAGGGCACCTTTTGAGTCTCCGAGTATCTTCTTCAGTACTAGGTCCCCGACCTTAAAGCGTCGAACTCGTACTTTAGAGTTGTAATATTTCTCAGACCTCTGCTTGTATCTGGCATTTCTCATATTAGCCTCTAATCGCTTTTCTTCGTGTAGGTCGAGGTTCCTCTCCAGGGCCTCATCGTTGTGATCGAAAGCGACTTGGCTAGTCCGGAAAGTTGGGACATCGACCTCCGCAGGCACCACTGCCTCAGTTCCGAAGGATAGCGAATAAGGGGTTTCGCCCGTTGAATTCCTGCAGGTTGTTCTGTACGCCCATAACACATCTGGTAGCTCGCTAGCCATTTCCCTTTCCCCCCTTTGATCTTGGCCTTGAGCGTGTGCTTTATGATTTTGTTCACGGTCTCGACCTGTCTTTTCGATTGGGGGTGGTATGGGGTGGAGAATAGCTTTGTGATCTTCCATTTTTTGAAGAAGTCGTCGATCTTCGTACCATCGAACTGCTTCTCGTTGTCTGATATGATGGCCTGAGGCAGTCCGAATCTGCAGATAATGTTGCGCCAAATGAACCTGATGACATGATCTTGGTCGATGGTTGCCAGTGCCTCAGCCTCGGCCCATTTTGTGAAGTAATCCACCGCTACTAAGTCATACTTGACCGATCCTGGGGCCGTTGGGAGTGGCCCAATGATGTCTATCCCCCACTTTGCAAAGGGCCAAGGACTGAGGATACTCGTGAGTTCTTCAGGTGCGACCTTGATAGAGGGGGCATAAATCTGACATTTGTGGCATTTGCGGGCGAAGACGATGGCATCGGCCCTTAAGATTGGCCAAAAATATCCCTGCCTTGTGGTTTTGTGGGCCAACGACTCCCCCCCAGTGTGGTTTCCGCATGCCCCTTCGTGTATTTCCCGCATGATGACTTGACCTTGTTCGGGTGTTATACATCAAAGTAGGGGTATGCCGAAGCCTCACTTGTACAACTCCCCGCCGATCATTGTGTAACGGGCGGCCCACAACTGCAACTGTCAAGCCTGGACGCGATCAGGCGGCAATAGGCCGCTTATCAAATACTCCATGATGGGTGTCATCCAGTTCGACACTGGGTTTTCTAATGTTGTTACGGTTACTTGCGCGGTGGATGGGTGGGAAAGTGTCGTGATGGTGACATCCTTCATATCTGGTGATCCCTCGGAGGTCACCAACCTGGCTAAAGCATCGGCTCGCGAGTTCCGCTCTCTCGGTATCAGCTTGACATGGATCTGCGTGAACTTCATGCACATTATTTTCACAACTTCCTGATAGGCCGCCATCCTGTCGTCCCTAGCCTCGTATTCCCCCGAAACTTGGCAGGCCACGAGTTGGGAGTCGGTATGAACTTGCAATCTCTTGACCCCCATGGCTGTTGCCATTTCCAGGCCACTGATGAGAGCCTCATACTCGGCCTCATTATTTGTCGCGAGAAAATCGAAGGTAATGGAATTCTGGAATGAAATACCCTCAGAGCTAAATAAAACTTCCCCGACACCCGACTTGTGAGAGGTCGCCGACCCATCCACGAAAAGCTCCCACGGTAAGCTGCCTAAACTTCCTGCTTCTGTCGGGAATGTAAGCTCTACTAGGAAGTGGGCCAGTGCCTGAGCCTTGATGGCAGGTCGTGGCGCGTAGGTTATGCCGTACTTCCCTACCTCAATGGCCCATTTGAGGCATCGGCATGAAGTGTTCGGACGGTGGAGTACATTCCGCAGTGGTAGGGAAGTGAGAACCTCGACCTAATGGTCGAAGAAATACGGTCTCAGTTTTCTCACGCTCATGACTAATGTGTATGCCAGCTTCTCTAGTGAGGGGTAGCGTTGCTCCGTCTCGTTCAATATCTGGCTAACGAAGTAAATGGGCAGGTGAACCGGACCTTCTGCTCGGACTAGTACTGCGCTCAAGGCGGTCTCTGAAGCCGCGATATACAAGAACAACTTCTCTCCTAGAACAGGTTTGGACAGTATGCTCACATCCGCCAGGTAAGCTTTGATTTTTTCAAAAGTGTCATGGCTTTCGGGTGTCCATTCGAATTTTGCCTTCTTACGGATCGTGTCGAACATCGGTTTGCATTTGTCCCCCATCCAGGAGATGAATCTGCTCAGGGCAGCCAGGCATCCCGTGAGTCTCTGGACTTCTCTCACATTTCGGGGTGCCCCCATGTCTAGTACAACTTTAACCTTCCCTGGGTTCGCCTCGATGCCCCGCTTACTGACCAAGTGTCCCAAGAACTTCCCCGACTCCACTCCGAAGTTACACTTCTTGGGGTTGAGTCTCATGCTGAATTTTCTGAGGATTTCGAACGTCTGCGCGAGGTGAAGCAGGTGGTCTTCTCTTTTTAGGCTTTTGACGACAATGTCGTCGACATAGACTTCTACCGACTTCCCTATCTAGTCGGCAAACATGTGATTGACCAGCCTTTGGTATGTTGCCCCTGCGTTTTTCAAGCCGAACGGCATTCTCTTCTAGCAATATAGGTTCTTTTCCATCAGAAATGAGGTGTGCTGCCGATCTGGTTCGTGCATGGCTATTTGGTGATATCCCCCAAAAGCATCCATGAATGACATCATTTCGTGTCCGGCCGTATTATCTATCAGGTGATCGATATGTGGCATCGGGAAGAAGTCTTTAGGGCAGGCCTCGTTGAGGTAGGTGAAGTCGATACATAACCGCCAGGTCCCGTTGGATTTCTTTACCAATACTGCATTGGCTACCCACTGTGGTTGGTCGGCCTGCATGATCAGGTCGGTTTCACAGGAATGCTTTCCTCAAAAGGCTTGATGCTTCCAGGCGGCTTGTACTGCTAGGAAGACTTTTTGGAACTTTTCTTGGGCTCCGCGACCTCCTTAGTCTCAGATAGTCGGGATTCCAAGAGCTCCGCCGTATGTATCAGGTCGCTAGCCCGCCTCCGAAAGTCGGCATAACTGGTCGGGTACTCGGCCGTCATGCGCCGCCAGAGTGGTCCCCTTCTTCAGGCCGGAGATAACCCCCATCAATTTTGCTTCATCCCCAATGGGATCTCCTTCCAAAATCAGCTTGTCGATCCTTTCAATGTAGACGGTCGGTTCAATTATCCCCCCGCCGGGTGTTCATCAAGCTATTTGTCGCAGTCGCGGTCGCCAGGCCGGTGTGAAATGCGTTAAGAATAGGCGAGTGAGTTGCTCGAAAGTGTCCACTGACAGGGGCGGCAAAGAGGTGAACCATTGGTGAGCCTTTCGGCCGCGAGGTCGAGAAAACAACCGTCGTTTAATCGATCGGTGGGCGCCCGAAGCCATGTCTATTTGTGAAGTTGTATGGACCCTTGGACCCTTGGGTCACGTTCCCCTTTGTAGTGATCCAAGGTCTCGACATTGATCTTCCTTTGAGTAGCCGCCAAGGTGACCAAAGTTCCGAGTGGGGAGTCCGGGACGGCGAGGAAAAGTCTGCCCCATCGACCCATTTCGACTCTCCATGCGTTCCATCGGTTGCTTGGCCGTCTGGGTTAAGCGGCTGCCGAGCATCGTGGCGGTCAGTGGTCGCGTTTGCCAACGGGAGGTGGCCAAATGCATGGTCGAACCCCCTGGTGAAGTCGTTGTGGTGGAGGTTGATGTGAGGGCAAGATGGGGGTGCTCCACTTTGCTCCGACATGACGAGGCTCGACAGGCCTCATCTTCCCACGTTCCTCGGGAACTTGCCGACCCGAGATCGCCAAAGTCGGTCGAACACACATTGCTCGACCGGCCCTGCCGAGGTCTTTGGTGATTGCGGACGAGGCATGTCCGGCGGATCGTAGGCGATTAGCCCGCCCGAATGCCCCTTCCGGGGCTTGAAGCGACTCGCTTTTTTCGGGTCCGACCTCCTGGGTGGCCTTCTTAGGGGGAGGCTGCACATCTTCCTCGTCAAACGCGAGACGTTTCTTGTTGAGGATGGCCATCACGACCTTTGTGTCCTCCGGCGTCTGCACCAGGTTCCACCAGTCAGGGGTCATCAATGGTTCTTGCTGGCGAGCGTGATGGGAGCCGGAGCGTTGAGGGCTCATAGAGGCTTCGCACCCATCGCGGGTGCCCAGATCTTGCCCGTTCAGATTGGCTTGATTGCTCGCCATTGGTATTGATCAGAGATGAGATGGGTCTTCCTTCGAACAAAGTGATTTTGCAGGAATTGTGGTTTCCCACAGACGGCGCCAATTGTTGTACCCGGTTTTGTTACCGGTGAACAAGCAAATAATTTAGTAATGCTCCGATCAATACCACGGCGAAAGCAATAAATGACAAGTGATTTGATTACCCAGTTCCCATTTGGAATAGACTACATCTGGGGGCACCAAGCCAGGATTTGTACTGTATAATATATGCCTAGGGTACTAAAAGTTCGATCCCTTACAACGTACACTACAAGTGATATTTATAGACATAAATCTAGGGCTATAGTCTTCGTGGGCTTTCTCTCGTGGGTTGATCAGGGTTTCCTTCCTTGCTCCGCAAGTCGCACTCACGGATATGCTTTCCCTGGATACATTATGAGAAATCCGCCTCACCATAACTGCCCGAATCTTGTCCATATATATCTCTAATCGAAGTTGTGATCATTTCGACCGCGACTTCCGGCTCTTTCAAGTCGCACCGCGACCTTCTTGTTATGTCAGGCCGCAGGCGACCTCCCGAAACTCCAAAGCCGCCTCCCGTCCTGCCCAAACTGGACAAAGTCGGATAACACGTTACTTATGAGATTACCCAATCCCAAGCCTTCCTTAGGTCGGGTTATCTCCCCGTACAACATGTACTTCCTATTTAGATATGGAACTTTAACATTTGTGAGGTTGGAGATGTTCCCTGGCCTTAGCAGCACCTTCTGTAGATATTCCTTATCTGGCATCCCAGCTGTGAACTCATCGGGGTAGTTTCTTCCCATTGGAAGCCCAAAGATCCTTCCGAGATCATCATTGGTGATATCGATTCTGTTACCGCCGACGAAGGGGTATAACTCCTTATTATCAGTCTTCTTCAATTTCCTCAAAAACTCCAGAGACTCGATGATGAAAACATTGCTCAAGTGCAAATAACAAAACTGTTCAAGCCCACATGCTTTAAGACATTCCAATATTTCTTTCGATTCTGGGTCATTTGTGACATGGAATATGACATACTTCTCATCGATCACTTTTTTGATCATGGAAGCATAATCACAACTTTCCAATGGCACTATAGATGATTTCATTTCTGAAGGGATAAAAATTACACAGAATTAGGGCTAAGTAACAAAGCATAATCAATTACACAGTTTTAAGCGTAAATAAGCACTTATGCTAAGCATACACCTGAATATCTATCCCAAGTGTGCATATAGTTCATGATGTGTATAGAAAAAAAATAATAAACAAAGCAAGTTCCATTTGAACATGAATATGAGTAGTACACACAAATTCTATAACCCTATCATATGATATTCATGAAATAAAACATCGAGATGAGCAAGTTACTAGATAAGCGATATGAGGATTTGAATAGAAAGATTAATCGCTTGAATACTTGAGTGTTAGAGAATTTTCTGAAACCGATTTTGCAGTTTAAGAGGGATAGAGATACAAAAGGTTTTAAGAAAAGGAATTTAGGGTTTTAAAAAGATGGGAGGGAAAAACATTTTGCACGATTATTTTTTAAGATACTTGAGTGTCCTTGATTTAATCGAACGATCAAGATTAATTGGTTGAAAAGTAATTCAATCGTGCGGTCAGGGATTTAAAACCGGCGGACTTTTGGACTTAAAAGTTCGCACTAAATGCATTTAATACAAAAATCCCACGTCCGCATTTAATGCTTGCAGGCATGACGTCATACAATAATGGGAACAGTAATAGCTAACATAGAGTAGGCATAAGGATAAATCAGAAAACGTATCTGACTGACTGATATTGTAATTAGTCAGTTACCACTGTTGATCTGATCTGGTTGGCCTGATTACTGTTGACCTTACTGATGGTAGCCTATCCCTTAGTATTTCCCAACAATGTCCCACTTATCTAATCAGATTTCTGCTGATCCAATCTGATCCAATATATTGATCAGACTTCTGTTGATCCAATCTGATGATTAGATTTCTGCTGATCCAATCTGCTGATCAGACTTCTGCTGATCCAATCTGATTAAGTCAGTTCTTAGGATCTGCACTCCCGCCAAAACCTCATCCTCGGGGAGTCGAAAGGTCGCCTCGATTCCTTGAATCGGCGTGATGTGACAGTCTCGCAATGATGGTCTGGACACTCCGTGATGTCATACGATGTGAACTAACCTAACTAGCAGTCGCGTATCAGCTATGCGTTGTCCTTGTGACGTCAATTTCTTTGGGAGGGCCTCGAGAGTTCAAAATTTGCATTTCCACCCCTGCTTTTCCTCTATAAATAGGACGAAGGTTTTAGACACACAACACAACCCTTTCACCATACTTATCGTTCTCAAGCTTGCACATGAGAAATTCCGGCAAGTCCTTAATTCCAGCGAGTCCTCCGGCAAAAGGCTTCTTCTACCCTACACAAATGACCTCCGGTTCTCAGTCCAACCCTGTGCTTCCCCCGGTCCTAATCTCGTCATCATCGGAGGATGACCATATGTCCATTGCCAAGCTTTACTGCCACCGGGGTGGCAGATTTGCCGCCGGTAACATGGAGGTGGCCGTCTGTGCCTTGGGTTCCGATCGAGATGACGTGGTTAACGACGATGAGCAACTTCTGACAAGTGATATAATGACGATGGACAACTTCTGACATGTAATATGGATTTAGTATTATATATACGATCTTGATCAGGCTAAGATGCTCTTCAATACAATCCTTTGAATTACATGTATGACACTCGTGTTCATTTAAAACTGGAAGTCTCATCGGTCTTAGGGTTTAGGGTTTAGCTTCAGACCTCCGGGTCTATTGTAATGAAAATTTTGACCTCCGGGTCTTTATCAATGAAATTCTCTTTTATTCCATTGTTGTGTTGACTTGATTTCCTTATGCGAAATTTTGTCTTGTCCTTGTCTTAATATTTATGCAACTTGTTAATCTGATCAGTTCCCAATCTGATCTTCTGATCAGTTGAGGTACCTTACTCAACTGATTCTTCTTAACCTGGTTAGTCTCTTAACCAACTGGTTCTGGAGACCAGTCCACCAAACATTTCTGGTGCACTTTCTCCAAGATCCAGAGGCCCTAGCTCATTACAGAGTTCTCTGAATCTGACTTCAACTAGTAGCTTGGTTAAGATATCATTTCTCTGCTTATCAGTATGGATCTTTTCCATTCTGATGTTCTTCTTTTCAACATGATCTCTTATAAAATGATGTCTGACATCCACATGCTTGCATCTTGTATGTAGAACAGGATTCTGAGTTATTGCAATAGCACTATTACTGTCACAGAATATAGGTACGTTCATAGCTACAATGTTATAATCCCTCAGCTGCTGACTAAGCCAGAGCAGTTGGGAACAACAGCTTCCTGCAGCCATATATTCTGCTTCAGTAGTAGATGTTGCAACTGATGTCTGCTTCTTTGAAAACCAAGAGATCAGTTTACTACCTAAGAACTGACATGTACCTGAGGTTGAATTTCTGTCTATTCTGCAACCTCCATAATCAGAATCAGAATACCCACTGAGCTCTAGATTATCATCTGATGGGTAGAATAAACCAAGGTTTACTGTCCCATTCAGATACTTAAGAATCCGCTTAGCTGCTTCCAGGTGGCTTTGCATTGGATTTGCCTGAAATCTGGCACATACACCTACTACAAAAGTTATATATGGTCTGCTGGCAGTCAGGTATAGTAGAAATCCAATGAGAGCCCTGTATTCTTTCTGATTAGACCATTCTCATCTGGATCCATCTTGAATCCAGTCATCATAGGAATTTTGGCTTCCTTACAGTTTTGAACTCCAAACTTAGCCAACAGATTCCTAGTGTACTTCACCTGGCAGATAAATATTCCTTCTGTACTTTGCTTAACTTGTAGACCCACAAAGTAATTCATCTGACCCATCATGGACATCTCAAATTTCCCTTGCATCAGTTTGCTGAATCTTTCACATAAGCTCTTGTTGGGAGATCCGAAGATGATATTGTCCACATAGATCTGAACCATCATAATATCTTCACCATCTTCTATTCTGAATAAGGTTCTATCCACTATTCCTTTAGTGAATCCACTATCTATCAAGAACTGAGATAGTGTATCATACCAAGCTCGAGGAGCTTGTTTCAGGCCATAAAGAGATTTTCTTAAATGGTACACTTGGTTGCATTTTTCAAAGCCAGGAGGTTGTTCAATATAAACTTTCTCAGCTAGTACCCCATTTAAGAATGCACTCTTTACATCCATCTGATACACAATAAACCCTCTTTGGGCAGCATAAGCCAGAAACAGCCGAATGGCTTCCAGGCGAGCGACTGGTGCAAAGGTCTCATCATAATCAATTCCTTCTGATTGTGAATACCCCTTAGCTACAAGTCTTGCCTTATTTCTAGTTATGACATTATTCTCATCTCTCTTGTTCTTGAATACCCACTTTGTGCCTATCACATCGTGATGAGCTTCATCTATGGTGGTTGGTTCCTTCAAAGACAGATAACAACAATACATGGCACTTTCACCAACCTGATGTCTAGTCTGGACTCGGGCATTCGGATTGCCAATTATCAGATCAGTTGGATGGTCAGATAACCAAGTCCTTCTTTTCTGATGTATATCAGTTTGGATGTCATCATCCTCATCTGATATTGAGTCACTAGCAGGTGGGAGTGGTGCAATAATAGGATCCACTTGACATGGACAAGTCTCAGCTGATGTTGGAATCAGCATATGTTGATGTCTGTCCGTAGGAACATCTGGTGTTCCCCCTGAACCAGATGATTCAGTTGTTACTGTCTCAGCTGTACCAGCTTCTTCATTGACAGTTGTACGTACCTTTGGGTCTGATTGACCTGGTGAATCAGTAAGATCAAGTTTTGGGACATACACTGTTACGTGATCTGATCCCTTATCCTTGATACTTAGTTGATCCATTTTCTGTGCATCAGGTACTGGTTGATCTGGTACTGCTTGTTCTGAGGCAGATTTCTCTTGTTCAGAAGATGTCTCATCAAAGACCACATGAGGTATTTCTTCCACAACTAGAGTTCGCCTGTTGAACACCCTGAAAGCCTTGCTGGTTGAGGAATATCCTAAGAATATACCCTCATCTGACTTGGCCTCAAAGGTTTCAACTGGCTCTTCCCATTGTTGTGTATGAAAAATTTGCACCCAAAAACATGAAAGTAAGAAACACGAGGTTTTCTGCCCTTCCACAGTTCATAGGGTGTTTTGAAGTGAGCCTTAGTCAGAGAACATCTGTTCTGAGTGTGGCATCCAGTGTTGATGGCTTCTGCCCAGAAACGGTTTGGAGTTGCATGTTCAGCTAACATAGTTCGAGCAACTTCTTTGGGTGTTTTGTTTCTCCGTTCTGCTACTCCATTCTGTTGTGGTGTTCTTGCAGCTGATGTTTCATGTTGTATTCCAAACTTAGTGCAAAAGTCAGTAATAAAGGAATTCAGAAATTTTGTACCTTTATCGGATCTGATTTTCACTATACTGACACCCTTTTCATTTTGTAACTTCTTGAGCAGCTCGGGTATCTTTGTTGTAGTCTCATTCTTCTTATATAAGAAAACCACCCAGGTGAACTTGGAGTAATCATCCACGATCACCAGAGTGTACTTGCGTCCGCTGAGACTAAGTGGTGTAACTAGTCCAAATAAATCCATATGGAGCAGTTGCAGTACTCTGCTGGATGCTGGTCCTGGGATTCCCTTGAATGAGGTTTTTACCTGTTTTCCCTTCTGACATGCGACACATGTCCGATCCTTAGAGAATACCTCATTCGGGAGACCCTCAACTAAAGACATCCTTGCTATCTTGTTAAGAGTTTTAAAGTTCAGATGACTCATTCGCTTGTGCCAGAGCCAACTGCTACTTTTGGAACTCTTAACAATCAGGCATGCATTTCTTGGACAACTGTTCCAATCTGCAATGTAGATCGTTCCTTTTCTTGTACCAGTTAACAAGATCTGTTGAGTAGCTCGATTCTTGATAGTGCATTGATCAGTCGAGAACTCAACACTGAATCCGTTGTCACAGAATTATGAAACCAATAACAGGTTGTGCTTTAAACCTTCGATATACGAGACTCCAGTAACCTGTACATCATAATTCTCTAAGGTTCTGAATCCTCTGGTAAAACCAAAGTTATCATCACCAAAGAGTACACGTGGGCCTTCTTGTTCTGTGTAAGAGCTAAGGAGATGTTTGCTTCCAGTCATGTGCCTTGAGCATCCACTATCGATGTACCAGATAGTTGCTTGTACACCTCCTTTATTGGCTAAACCCACGCGAACCTGCAATCAAATTAGGCTTTAGTTTACCCCAGTAGAATCAGGTCCTGGGGGGTTAGAAATACCTTTCGGGATCCAAACATATCTAGCACCTTTGTTGAAAACAGAGGGCTTGATTTGTCTCCCATAAACATCTACATAAACATACGTCTCTTCATATGCAATCTGGTCAGTATGATTATTAGTGTGAGCCTTGGATGAATCAGAAGACTTGGGATTTTTCATTGATATTTATCTTCTTTTAATCCAGTGGGGCTCAGGTGCAGCAGCCCTATGTTTCTGATTGTAAGGGTAGGTACGACTGCTACCATTAAAAGATTCATATCTTTTTGGCATAGATGGTCTTAGCAGTTTACCCTTAGCTTTCTTGTTAGGCAGCTGGACCTGATTAGGTTTCAGATCAGATTTTCCTTTGAGAGGTTGTCTTTTCTGATTCCCAATCTGCTGATCAGGTTGAGGTCTCTTCAGAAGAACAGGGTTCTTCTGTTGATTCCTCGGCTGATGCTTGATCAGTTGGGGTCCATTTTTGTTCCCTTTCTCATCAGACACTTGTCTTGCCTGGTCAGTTGATTCTTTTCCCTTGTCTGGTATAGATTTTGCTTTTCGTGTATCTTGATCAGAAACTCGTTTGATTACGCTTTTCTGAAGTGAACCAGACGGGGATTTTGAGGATGCAGAAGGGTGTTCATACCTAATTCCCTTCTTATTAATTGACGTACGGAAATAGTTGTTCAGATCTTGAACGGTCTTAGAAGATTTCATGAAAACCTCTATTTTCTTACGCAAGCTATCCTCAGTAACTTTTAGACTCTCATGCAGTCAGAAGAGTTCATCAAACCTAGCTTGAAGGATTTTGAAATCATCAGCTTGTTGTTTGTTAATAACTAGTTGTTCCTTAATCAGTTTATCCTGATCAGAAGAACTGACTTTCAGAACTTCAAGTTCTGCAGTCATCTTCTGAGCAGTTTCAGCTGATTTCAGTTCAGCAGCTTTTCTGACAACATTTTCTTTAACAAGCTGAATGTTCTCTATCCTTAGCTTGTCGTTCTCAGCTTCCACTATGGTATAAGTGTCTACTGCATTGGAGAGATCATCAAGCAATTGTTCACTGTAGAGCTGCAGGTCAATCTCTCCAGCAGGTGTGCTCAGCACAACTGGTGTGGAAACAAAAAACACAGATGGTTTAGAAGATACCTCAGATTGGTCTTCTTACTTGGCCATGAGACAGATGTCATCATCAGATGAGAACATCAGATCATCGAAATCGTTGAAATCATCAGCATTGCTCATCAGGCAGAAGTTTTCCACAGATGAGTAACCAGAATCTTCTGATGGCAGATAAGAGTCATCTATTCCTGTAGTGTCAGCAACCATAGCTTTCCTGTCTATGTATCGTTGCTCTCTTCCCTTCCTCTTATCTTCTCTTTCTTTTGGCATCAGGTCAGGGCAGTCTGCACTGTAGTGACCTAGTTTCTGGCAGTTGAAGCAGACTCCTCTCTCTACTGAACTTCTTCTGGCAGGTGAGTCATGTCTTCTGTATGATCTGTCAGGTGACTTTCCGGTTTGCCTTTGATCTGAATTTCTCCTTTCTGATTTATGATCTTCAGCACGATCATCTCTTTCCTTTTCTCTTTGGCCGTCTCTTCTATCATCAGATCTGTTTCTTTCCTGCGATCTATCGGACGATCTTCTATCTCTTCCTCTGCTATTCTGATAGTCTTTGTAGAATCTTCTATATTTTCCCAATTGAATGTTTGATCTTTCAAGCTTTTTGGTGAGTAGAGCAATCTGTTCAGCTTGACTAACAATGTTTCCGATAGGCTCAGAAGATTTTGAGCAACTGCCACCTACTTTGAATGCTACTGCTTTTGTTGTTGCAGGTGTGGTTTCAGCAGATGACTTATCATCTTCCTCTTGCCCTCTCTCAATCAGGTCAGATTCATGGTCTTTCAGATTTAAGAATAAATTGTTTGGCTTCATCTTGGCTATATCCTGGCAGTCCTTGATCACAGTAACCTTTATATCTCATTTCTTCGTTAAAGATCTCAGAATCTTGTAGTTGATATCCTTGTCGGTCATTTCACGTCCTAACTCTCTGAGCTTGTTGATCGATATGGTAATCCTTCCATCTAGCTGGTTGATTATCTCGTTGGGCAGCATCTTGAGTTTCTCGAACTTAACCACTTCGGCCTGTAATCTGTTGTCCTTTATCTGTTCATTTCCTTCGCATATCTCAGCTAGAGTGTCCCACATCTGCTTCGCAGTCTTGAGATATTTGATCTTCTCTCTTGTGATCTTATCCATCGTCTTCATGATGATATGTCTCGCAACCATATCTAGATTTGACAGCTTCCTTTCTTCAGCATCCATCAGAGATGGACTCTTTCTGATCCGAGCGCCAACTGGAAAATCTGGATCACCACCTTCAGCTGGGTTGTTGTGGTAGATAATGATAGGTCCTTGTTCAAGAACTTCCACCATTCTGCTGCTTATAGCTCACATATGATTGCTCATGAGTATGACCCAATCTGCATACTCATCAATAGAAAACTTGGGTAGATCATGATACATACCAGATGTATTATCCATGCTTAGTGAGTTTTGAAAACAGATGAAGTTTTAAAACCGGTTTTTCAAGATCAGTTCAAGTGACCAAAAAGGTTCTTCCTCAAGAACCGATGATATTCAAAGACAGTGGTCCGTAGAACCACTGCTCTAATACCACTTGTAGGTCCCGAACGGGTTTCATGAGGGCAGAAGTCTAGAGGGGAGGGGTGAATAGACTTCTGAAAATTTTTGGTGCAAGATCAGGTGTGATGGCAGGTTGCCCGATCGAGTCTTGAGTGAATTAGCTTGATCGATATCCAATATCTTGATCGCTTTGTTAGCAAATCGCCCAAATGACTATCGATTTAACTAATGTGCGAAAGCTAGTTTATACCCGTGTGAAAAATCAGTTTTATCAAATCGATTAAAGTTCTGTTTTCAATCACCGACCGAATGTCAAAATCGATCGATCGATTAGCTTGATCAGATCCCTAACTTAGAATATGTATGCAGTTTAAACCAAGTTGTGTGCAGTAGTGTAAAGCAGTTAAGAGCAAGTAAATACACACAAGATTTTTATTGTGGTTCGGACAACCAGTCCTACGTCCACTCTTCCCTATTACAAGGGGCACCAACTTAACCAACTGGACTTAGTTTATTATGTTAGTCCAACACATTACAACCAATAGATGTTTTAAGAGTTCTCACTCAACCGATCCCAGAAATCAAAACTAGAAACCCTAGTCTGAAATCTTGCAAAACAAACTTAACCTAACTTTTGGGTTTGGGTAAAGATTTGTTGTTGTTCCAACTTGAAATATATCCTAGTGTTTATGTAGCCTAAAGCTAAAATATGAGATTTCTATGCTAAGAACTAATGGGATGAACACTTATAAAATAAACTTGAATATTGTGTTCTTCGTGCGGAAATTTGCTTATGAATTGAGCTTGATGATAATTTCCGTGTCTTCACTATGAAGAGCAATCCCATATTTATAGACCTCGAAATCAAAGAGCCGTTGGAGAGCAATTTGAATTTCAGGCTATTTTTGGTAGGTTGCAGGATTGATTTGACGTGCTTCAGGAACGGCATGGCCGAAAGCATGTATATTTGTCCTTTCTAGTCGTTTGACTTATGCAGCGCCGAATCCCGCATTGTCGGCTCCGTACATACGTGTCTCGTTCTCATTGGTTAACAAGTACACTATTTCAGTGTTTGTTTTACCAACTAAAGTTGACATTCTTCTTGTTCTGATAGTACGTATGATCTGGTGTAACATCAGTTAACACCTGGTGTAAGCTGACCTGATCAGATAAAATTGATCAGTCTACCTGATAGAGTCTTCTGGTGCAAGTTGTCTTAGCTCAACTAGCAGACTCTACTGATGTAGGTCTTCTGGTCTTCTGGTCTTGATCTTCTGGTAGTCATCTGATCTTCAGGTCTTCTGAACTTGAGCTTCATGTCTTCACCTGATCATCTGACTTCGTCTGGTCTTCTGACTTCACTTGTCTTCTGACCTCATCTGGTCTTCTGACTTGACTTGTCTTCTGACCTGACCTATACATATTGAGTTCCCCCTCAATATGTGACCTATCTTATACATCAGCTGTCTATACATTTCAGCTGGTCATCCTATCCTGATTCTAAGTCATCAGTCAGCTAACAGGTCTGACTGGTCCTATTACAATCTGTTTTGGAACATCCATCAAAACTAAATACAAATTTCCCAACAGTTGGCTAGCTAATTTGGTGCAGTGTTTCTTTTACTAAGCTGTAGGTCTTTGTTTAAAATCTTTTTTACATTTTCTTCATTTAAATCACCATTTATTTTCTCTTTTAAATTATATGTTTATTTTATCCACCCTTCCAAGCTCAAACACGATAATGTATAACACATTCCTAAATCCCATTTTTTACTACCTTATTTCTTAATGTATTTTATATTTATACTTTTTATGTGCTCCCGTTATAAAAATTCTCTAAATCTGTTATGCACGATAGCGATAGTTTTTATACGTGACGATAATATTAGAAAAAAAAGAATTTACTGTGAATTTGGATTCACACAAGTTTTTATCTTTAAGGTACATATAAATTAACTCACATTCGATTTAATTGATTTTTTCTAGACCAATTAAAAATAGACTAACCATTTAATTTACCTATTTAAAATAATTTGCACTAAACAAATGTTGGAATTGTGTAAAATAAAGAAGTTTTGTTTTATCCCACATCGGATTGTATCAAAAGTTGGAGGACTTCCTAATCCTATAAGAAGTCTTATTCTGTCCCACATCGGATTGTGAAAAAAGGTGAAGGGCTTCCTAATGTTATTTAAGAAGCCCAGGTCTCTTTGATACAAGTTCATCAGTCGATTTCGGTTTTGGGCTTATTAATTTAGGCCCAGTCAGTTAGGGATTATTATTTATATTCCCATTTGAGTTGTATATTATTGTCGATTCTAAATAATATACAAGATCCTCTCTTCTGCCAGTGGACGTAGCTAACAAATTGTTAGTGAACCACGTAAAATTTCGGTGTCGGTTTATTCGGTTTATTTATCGTTTTTATATTTTTCTCGCATCAATTATAACAAACTGGTATCTAGAGCCTTGTTAGGGGTTTCCGCAATTTGGCGAGAAAGATGACGGGTGGGATAAACGTGAAAATCGACAAGTTCACGGGGAAGAACAGTTTCAGTTTATGGCAGATCAAGATGCTTGCCTTGTTGAAACAACAAGGATTGTGGGCACCGTTGATGAAAAAGATGGTGGATTTGGAAGAAGCTGAGATGGCCACTCTGGAGGAGAAGGCACACTCATCAATCATGTTGTGTCTCGTAGATGACATCATTACCGAAGTCGCAGAGGAGGAAACTACGGCTGGTCTATGGTTGCAGGTGGAGAGTCTGTATATGACAAAGTCGCTAACTAATAAGTTGTTGTTGAAACAACGTCTATTCAGTTTGCGTATGCATGAAGGTCAGCCACTCCGTGAACATCTGGATCAATTGAATACAATTCTATTAGAATTGCGTAATATTGATGTTAAAGTTGATGATGAGGATGTTAATTTTGTTGGTTTCTCTACCTTTGTCGTATGAGAATTTTGTGCAGTCTGAGGTCAGATCATCTCTGCATACTAGAGAGTTGCGACATAAGGCGAGTGGTGGAAATTCAGATAATTAGGTCGCTGGACTAGTAGCTACTGGGAAGAAGAGGCCTGGAAATTGAGGAAGAAGAAATTCAAGAAGTCTGGGTCTAAGGGTCTTAAACCAGACGATATTTGTAACTACTGCAAAGAGCCAGGTCATTGGAAAAATGATTGTCCGAAGAAGAAGAAGAAGCAGGAAGACAAAGCATTTACTGCTGTTGTTGCTGAAGGAGATGACACCAACTCCGAGGAGGATGTAGTCCTAGTTGCTAATGGACAAACACATCACACTGATGTGTGGGTTCTTGATTCCGGGGCATCTTATCATATATGTCCGCGCAGAGAGTGGTTTATGTTGGTCCCGGTGGGAAAACTCATATTGCGCGTGCGGAAGCAAACATTTTATTGCGGTGCATATAAAACAGGGGTGAGGGCAGAGTGATTACAGATTTTTCACTTTTAAGCTCATGTGTTGTGTTTTGCTTATAATCGAATGCATATGACAAGTATAAACATAAAGCAGTAAATTAACACAGCAATATATAGTGGTTCGGACAACCAGTCCTACATCCACTCTCCCTCTCTAGGGAAATTCCTTCAACGGGACTTATCACCCTCCACGGGATTGCCTATAGATATTTACCGAGCTCACACTCCAACTGGACTTATCACCCTCTCGGGTTCGCCTCTGGACTTATCACCCTCCACGGGATTGCCTATAGATGTTTAACGAGTTCACACTCCAACGGGACTTATCACCCTCACTCGGGATTGCCTAACAACTACCTCACTTCACCATGGGGTTTGGATTTGGTGTTGTCTCCAACTATGGTGAGATTTTCCCTTACAATGATTTAGCCTCAATGTTAAGGTTGGGAAAATCTCTCTAAGCTTAAGATACATCGAGGGTTGCTTAGGTTGGGTTCTAGAACACTCTTTGAATATATTTGTATATCTACAGACTTGTGTTCTAGGGTGGGAATGCTTTTGAGTATAACTCTCTTTGGCTCTGTAGCATTGTTGCTATCTTCTTCGCACTTCCACACTTGATAATGAGGGAAGAACTTGTATTTATAGTGTGGATTTGAATGTTACCGTTGGAGAGAATCACATTCAAATCCATACTATTCTCTGTAAGATCTGCAGCTTTTCCAGGCTGGTTGTCTTCCTCTCATTGGTCCACGTCAGCTGATCTTAACGGCTATATTCCTCAGATTCCTCGCCTTGGAATCATTCAGGATTCTCTGAGTCTTCAGATCTGTCTGAGCCTTCAGGTCTATCTGAGCCTTCAGGTCTATCTGAGCCTTCAGCTGACTTCTCTTCAGTCGGACCTTGTCTGATCAGGTATACTGACACTCAGGCTGACTGAGTTCAGTTCTTCTTGTCTTCAGACAATCTGTCCCTCAGGTCACTAGCACTCAGGCTAACTGATCATCAGTAGCATTCTGATTCTCAGTGAACATGACTTCAGATGACTTCTCGCTTGATCTGATCAGCTCACATGATCAGATTAGTATATCATCAGGTCACATATCAGTTTAGCACATCTGATCTCAATCACGTCTGATTTCGATCATCTGCTCATCTTCATATCTGATCTCGATCACGTCTGATCTCGATCAGTCTCATCTGCTCCTCTTCTGATTTGCAACCTTCTCTTCTGATTCTTCTGGTCATCTTCTTTCTGATCAGTTTGTCTGTTCTTCTGATTACCATATCAGCTCGTCTGTTCTGTTCATCTGATCAGATCATCTGGTCATCTTCTTTCTGATCAGCTGGCTTAGCTTTTCTTCTCTTCTTTGCTCAGCTCATCAGTTAACTCGGAACTCATCTAACTCATCTGATCTCGATCAGTCTCGTCTGCAGCCTCGTCTAATCTCGATCATCTTCTTTCTGATTTCGTGAGTTCCCCCTCAACTTGTTCTTTCGTTCCCCCTCAACTTGTTATCTGCAATTTAGCTTCAATAACACAAGTTGATAATGTTTTGGCATAATTCATCAAAACTAAAATATCCCAACAGTTTACAACTTACGAGCAAGTGGATGGAGACAATATTTCTATGGCCAACAGTTCAGTTTGCAAGGCGGTTGGAATAGGCTCAATTCAATTACGGACACATGATGGTAAATTTTGCACATTGAACGATGTTAGGCATGTTCCACAAATGACGAAGAATCTGATATCACTTAGTCTTCTAGACAGTAAGGTTTTCAGTTTCAAAGGTGAAGGTGGAGTTTTGTATGTCTACAAGGGTTCTAATGTTGTTCTGAAAGGTGTGAAGCAAGGAACTTTGTACTTTTTTGCAAGGTTCAACTCTATCCGACTCTGTTGTTGCATCATCGGAAGTTCACAAAGACGACTTGACTAAGTTATGGCACATGAGACTTGGCCACATGGGTGAACGAGGGATGCAAATTCTATCGAAAGAGGATTTTCTTGGTGGCCACAAGGTCACTGGTCTTGGTTTTTGTGAGCACTGTGTTTTTGGGAAGCTTCATCGCAGCAAGTTTCCCAAGGCAATTCATAGAACAAAAGACACACTTGATTATATCCATTCTGATTGTTGGGGTCCTTCTCGTGTTGAATCTTTAGGAGGCAATAGATACTTCGTGTCTATGATTGATGACTACTCAAGAATGACTTGGGTAATTATGATGAAGCATAAAAGTGAAGCTTTCAAGAGTTTCAAGCAATGGAAGACGTTGGTGGAAAATCAAACAGGGAAGAAAATCAAAAGGCTGCGAACTGATAATGGTTTGGAATTATGTTCTTCTGATTTCGATGAGTTCTGAAAGAATGAAGGGATCACAAGACATCATACAGTACGAGATACACCACAACAGAATGATGTAACAGAACGCATGAATCAGACACTTCTGGAGAGAGCTCGATGCATGCTCTCTAATGCTGGATTAGCCCAAAGATTTTGGGCAGAAGCGGTCGTCAGCACGGCATGTTACCTAATAAATTGTGCACCTCACACATGTATCAACCTCAAAACACCTTAAGAGGTGTGGTCTGACAAGTCTGCAGATTACTCTAATTTGAGAGCTTTTAGGTGTACTGTTTATTATCATGTAAATGAGGGTAAATTGGAGCCAAGGGCGAAGAAAGGAGTTTTTGTGGGCTATGGAAACGGTGTTAAGGGGTATAGAATTTGGTCTCCATCAGAAAGCAAAGTCATACTTAGAAGAAATGTTATTTTTTATGAGAATTCTATGTTTAACCCCACTGTGAAGTCTATCGTTGTATCAGAAAACAATAGTGTTGACAAACAGGTGGAGCAGAGTGAGTCACAAAAGGAAGATGGAGAACAACACTCACATTCTGACACCGAGCTGAAAGATGCATCACCACCAGAATCTCAACCATCTGAGATAAGACCGTACAGTATAGCTCTTGATCGAGCTAGAAGGATTGGAGTTGAGGCTCCAAAGCGATATAGGTTTGAGGATATGGTGGGTTATGCATTGTAGGTTGCTGAAGAGGTGGATTCTCATGAGCCATCCACCTACAAAGAAGTTGTTACATGTACAAAGTCTACCCAATGGCTCGCTGCCATGGGAGATGAGATGGAGTCACTTCACAAGTATATGACTTGGGAGTTAGTCAATAAACCTCCGGAGAGAAAGATTATTACATGCAAGTGGGTTTTCAAGAAGAAGGGAGGAATATCACTTGTTGAGGGTATCAGGTATAAAGCAAGAGTCGTTGCTAGGGGGTTCCATCAGAAAAAGGGAGTAGACTATGATGAGATTTTCTCACCTGTGGTCAGACATACTTCTATTAGAGTGTTACTTAAAATGGTAGCACATCAGGACCTGGAACTTGAACAACTCGATGTGAAAACAGCTTTTCTACATGGAGAGTTGGATAAAGTGATATACATGACACAGCCAGATGGTTTCCAAGTTCCCGGGAAAGAATAGTACGTTTGCAAGTTGAAGAAGTCCATATATGGGCTAAAACAATCTCCAAGACAGTGGTACAAGAGATTTGATGATTATATGACACATCTTGGCTACAACATGAGTTCTTATGATACTTGTGTGTATCACACAACAAGCTGGAAGATGATTCATTTATCTACTTGGTCTTATATGTTGATGATATGTTGATAGCTGCAAAGAACAAGTCAGATATTCAGAAGCTAAAAGGTCTTCTCAGTGCTGAATTTGAGATGAAAGATTTGGGTGCTGCCCATAAAATTTTGGGAATGGAGATTCATAGGGATAGAAGTCAGAAGAATTTTTTCCTTTCACAGAAGGATTATATTCAGAAGATATTATCAAGGTATGGTATGTCTACAGCTAAACCTATTGATACTCTAAGTGCTGCAAATATTCATTTGTCTATTGCTTTCGCTCCTAAATCTGCTGAGGAGAAGGAGTACATGTCTCGGGTTCCCTATGCTAGTGCAGTAGGGAGTTTGATGTATGCTATGGTCTGTACCAGACCTGATCTTGCACATGATGTTAGTGTTGTCAGCAGGTTTATGGCTCAACCTGGAAAGGAACATTGGCAGGCTGTGAAGAGGATATTTCGGTATCTTAGAGGTACATCTGATGTCGGTCTCATTTATGGAGGTGATATTAATTGTTTAGTTTCAGGCTACTGTGATTTTGATTATGCAGGAGATGTTGACAGCAGAAGGTCTATGACCGGTTATGCTTTTACTCTTGGTGGTTCTGTTGTAAGTTGGAAGGCAACCTTGCAGCCTACAGTTACTTTGTCTACTACAGAGGCAGAGTACATGGCCTTGACTGAAGCAGCCAAAGAGGGAATCTGGTTGAAAGGGCTGGTTAGTGATCTTGGTCTACATCATGATTATGCAACTGTATTCTGTGACAGTCTGAGTGCAATATGTTTAGCCAAGGATCAAGTTCATCATGAGAGAACAAAGCATATTGATGTCAGGTATCATTTTCTGAGAAGTGAGAAGAGAGTTAAGGTGAAGAAAGTTGGGACTGCTGATAACCCATCTGATATGTTCACCAAGCCGGTTCCAAATAACAAGTTCCAACACTGTTTGAACTTGTTAAATATTACAAGTTGTTAAGTTGCCCTGTCTTGGGGGCAAATCTGTGTACGAGGAGTTGCTCGTATGTCTGGCACTTTTATGGTGCATCTGGTACATCTGTTGATGATCTGTGAGAGGATTCAAGTCAATGTGGAGACAATGAAGTTTTCTGTTATTTTACCAAGGTGGAGATTTGTTGGAATTGTGTAAAATAAAGAAGTTTTGTTTTATCCCACATCGGATTGTATCAAAAGTTGGAGGACTTCCTAATCCTATAAAAAGTATTATTCTGTCCCACATCGGATTGTGAAAAAAGGTGAAGGGCTTCCTAATGTTATTTAAGAAGTCCATGTCTCTTTGATACAAGTGCATCAGTCGGTTTCGATTTTGGGCTTATTAATTTAGGCCCAGTCAGTTAGGGATTATTATTTATATTCTCATTTGAGTTGTATATTATTGTCGGTTCTGAATAATATACGAGATCCTCTCTTCTGCCCGTGGACGTAGCTAACAAATTTTTAGTGAACCACGTAAAATTTCGGTGTCGGTTTATTCGATTTATTTATCGTTTTTATATCTTTCTCGCATCAGTTATAACAACAAATTTGTGCCAAAAGTAAAATTTCATTTTTATTTAGGAGACTTATTCTTAAATCGTGTTTGCTATTTACAATCTTCTCAATATTATACTCATTTCAAAATAAAAATTATGTTTTTTTTTTCATTTTATATTCACTAAAAACACCAAATTATATTTGTGAAAAAGGTTTGAAAATACTTTGTCAGCCATATTTTACTATACAATTATTACAAAGGCAAAAAACTTTTGTGAACTCAAATTCACATAAACTTTTTATTTCAAGTATTACTGTTCTGTATATAAAGTGTTACTCCCTCCGTCCCAGGATGACTTGAACAATTATTGTTTCGCTCGTGTTTTAGCGAGCAAGTTTTTTATTAGTATTCGAAATGATAAAGTACTTTTAAGAAATGCGTATGATAGAGGAGGGGTAAGACTATCATACCCCACCTTAAAAGTCACTTTATTATTTCAAATACTAATAAATAATTCGTTCGCTAAAACACGAGCAAAAAGGTAAGTGTTCAAGTAATCTTGGGACGGAAGGATTATTATTTTACATACGTGTAATTACTATTGTGCATATAAAATATTAATGTATTAATACTTTATACTCATAATAGTGATACTCACAAAAAATACTCACGCAATATCTGATTCACGTAATAAAAGGAGTTTCACATGCACACAAATACAAATAATTAAGAGAAGATCAGTAATAGTAGTGTACGTTGAGAGTGGTGCGCACAATACTTTGTCAAGATCAAAACACATACTGGTATTCATTTTCAATCCTACGACACTGAAATTTCAAAATCATTCTTCTAAGACAAAAATTCATATGAGACGGTCTCATGTATGTGATGGGATACAATTTAACACAAATTACATTCACCCCTTTCAAAGTATTAAAGCGTCAATGTCAAACTTATACTACATCTCATCGTGAGACCGTCTCATTCAAGTGTGTCTCTTCCTCCAAAGCATATTTTCATATATACACCGATACTAGTAGACCTCGTAAAGTGCACTAGAAAATATTGAAAGGCTGGAAATGAGGAACAAATGTGAAACCAAACATAGCAATTATCAGAGCCTCTAGGCTCACGCCCTCGTCCTGGGTTCAAACCCCGCTGATAGCAAAAACTCTACCCACATTATTATACACTTGTTGGGCCTCCTCTTCCTCCCAATGATGGAGATGACAGCCCAGAGGATAACCCAGCCCACAAGTGAGGGGGAGTATTAGGGAACTATATACAAATGAATTAATTTCTCACCTCTCTACAAGTTTGAGCTTTTAGATGAGACGTGATTCTTACATGGTATCAGAGCCCAGGTTGTGGGTTCGATTCCCGTGGAAGCACTCCACCCATTTAAATTGTCCACTCTGTTGGGCCTCCTCTCCAGAGAGCAGAGACAATGATTCGGTCCACGAGTGAGGGGGAGTGTTGAGGAAAATTAAATAAATAGATTATTTCCGACCCTCTCTACAAGTTCGGACTTTTAGATGAGACATAATTCTTTCAGAAGGCATAATGTATTAAAAAGTTCATAAACTCTCAATTTGTGGTTTCATAGATTCAAAAAAAATCTTTAAATATTAAATTTTATTTCAAGAAACCTTTCGAAATGAAAATTGACAAAATTCATCGATTCACCCTAATAAACCCGTTGACATAAGTACATGCCAGCTAAATCGGAAAATTTTCGTCAATTTCATTTTCGAGGGGCCTCATGAAATAAATTTCAGCACTTGAAAGATAAATTTTTTTAAAAAAAAGTTTAAAAATCTATCGAAACAAAAAATGATAATTCAATATTGTAAATTAGTTTGAGAACTACATATAGCCTCGTATTGAAGATGATCAGCATTCCACAATACAAAAGTATGCAAGTAGTGGTGGTTCACAAAATCACTCAATCCTCATTCATCAGTGTAAATGCATAAAGTGATTCAAATCCACAAGAGTGGTGGATGCATCATGCATGGGAGCTTGATCACAAAAGTACAGGGTCATCCATCCACATGGTAGCCCTGTTGACAAAAACACAAAAACTATAGAGAAGGTATTGTGTGCACCCCTTTCACCATACACCACTATTATTATTGTTGATAAGGATCAGCACTTTAATTGTAAAGTCTTGATTCTTACCAACAATAGTAATAATGGTATATGCACACAATACTTTGCCAAAACTATAAGCTTTGGATCTCAAAATGCTCGTGTGATCAACAAACTCTTCTTCTTCTTCCTCCTCATCTGCCTCCTGACGCTAAGCCTATGAAAAACTGAGCGTCGAGCCTTAGAGCTTTCGTCACCATCATACCTGCCAAATTCTCTACCGGGCTCACCTCTATAACCATTACTAGACGAATTCACATCATCAAATGCGAAAGGACTTGCATCCCGTTTCCTCTTCTCTCGATTTTCTTGAGCAGGACGGGCTTTGAACTTGAAGGTTCTGCAATCACCGAGTGGGAACGCCTCATCTGATCTCTTACCGGATCCTCTTTTGTTGCGATACCATGGGAAGTCTTTAGTCTTGAACTTGTCTCTCCCAATATAGTAGAGTAATGAACAATCTGATGCAATATCCTCAATTCTCCAGATGTTAAATGGTGCAGTGATTTTGTGATTGATATGAATTTCACCATCAACCCATAATAGGGTGCTTGCGTTTCGTAAGAATCCACGGACAAGATCCCTATGCATCCTGTCAAGAAACCATGAAAGAGTGCAGCTAAAAGTGAGAAGAAACTTGTACAAACTATAACCATGGTTGATTGATTTCTAGTTGACATCAATTAACCAATTTTCTCATACCCACAAAACTGATTGATAGCTTCTTGATGCTCATAACACAGCCTCAAAAGTTTCAAACGGTATCTCATTTTCCTTCAACATGATGATGAAATTCCAGAACCATGAGGGACACTATATAATTCATCATGACATGAACACAATAAAGATCAAATTAACATATGTACACGAAACACAATGCATACTCATTTTGCATGAAAAGGGGCTTACTTAATCAAGTGTGGATTGCTTTCGTGGCCATGGAAACCAGCATGAGGGAAGTTATAGATAATCCGGTCGAATTTCTTCCACCGGAGATCAGGAAGATCCACCATGTTGGTTGCATCCACGCCATACGACAGGGTCGCCCCCAGGGATTTCAAGAGAGCCACATTTGCTCTTGCATTCTTGTATTTGTTCATCAATCCATCTGATTCAGTAAAAGGGATTCATTCCGATCCGATTATAATATACAATGTGAAATCCGAATTAACACCACACTGGGCATAGGATAATCATGACTGAATCATGTCATGTTAAATGAAAATTGAAATCTAGGTTATTTGCACTCCCCTTGAATTGATCTTTGCACGGAACGTTTAAATCATATAAAACCCAAATGACTTTTGTAAAAACACTTTATTTATAACTAACTACAATATTTCGAGTGAGCTAAGTGAGCTACTATTCAAATCCGAATTGTACACCAGAATGTACAACATTTTATAACTAATAGTACAATCAAATACAGCTGGAAATGCATAAAACAAGTATATTCAACTAATGTAAAGAACGAACGATCCAAATAGCAAAACAGTAAAGAAAACAAAAAAGGGGAAAAACAGGTTTCAACGATAAAAAAAAAAAAAAAAACAGAGAAGATGAAAGATACCATAAGAATCGAGCGTAGTTGCAACGATGGTAGTTGCAGAACCAAAAGCCATGGCCAAAGACAGAGAGAAGGAGAAATCTCCTTCGCCGACTAAGAGTATATTATGGCCGGATGAATACTGCTTTATCCATCTATCTTTACTTCCCACTATTTCATTCATTATCAGTAATGTTGATGTTTTTTGTCTATGAAAAAGCAGTTGAAAATGTTGACAGGTTTAGTGGAGAAGTCATTTTGAATTTGAATTCAATCTGTTTCCATTTTTTCTGCAGCTCTGCCACCTCGGGTGTATTTTGAAACACTTAAAACAGCTTCCAAAAGCATTTATTTTCAAAAATTGTGAAAGACAACTTTGAAAATAAGTTCCTCTGAAGCTGCCTTAATTGTTTCAAAACACACCCTTCGTCTCCATTTTACCTCCTTTTATACAAGGCAAATTAACATTGGAAACCACGCATATCCCAAATTCTTGGTTAAAATAAATTTTTGATCAATCAAAGATTCGAAGTACATGAGTGGCAAATTTAAATAATTTAATACTCCCACCTCCAAGGAGTATACGTTTTACGTTTCTTTTGGGTGTTTTAATTAAGAAATAATAATAAAAAAAAAATTAAGGGTAGTTTTGTGTATTGAAAGATAGGAAAAATATATGTGCAGTAGTGAGTACTCCCTCCGTTCCATGAGGACTTGAACACTGAAAATGACACGCAAACCAAGTAAAGTGAGTTTTAGTGGATTTGAGTATAATAAAATAAGAGTGTTGTGAGTGTATTAATATTATGTTTATTTTCATTTTGGGAATGTTCAAGTAATGTTGAGACGTCCAAATAAGACAAGTGTTCAAGTAATGTTGGGACGGAGGGAGTAGCATTTTATGTAATATTATGTGAAAAGTAAGTATAAAAACTAGACAAAATCTCATGTGCAACTCGCCCAAACTCTACCCATGTATCCACAGAACATGTCTAATATATTCAATGAGTCAAATATTTTTTTTAAATTGGTCATTATATTGCATGAGTGCACGGTGCATAAGAAATTCACTCTAAAAACAATGGGTACATAAGTTACTTTTTCTATTTATGGAAGGAGAAATTTATAGTGGGACTGATAGAAAAGAAAAGTGGAAAATTTATAGTGGGATGATGAAAATATTATTTAACCTTATCATCCAAGGTAAATTATGAGAAATTTCAAAAAAAAAAAAAGATGTATTTTTTTTTTCTTTTTCTAAAGAAAAGAATGTTAGGTCATCTCCTCCACCTAAAAACTTTAAATTTATGGTAAGTTTGTTTCATTTTCTTTAGATTTTGGAGTACATCGCCTTAGGCTAGGCAATGCATTATGTCTTCATTCATTTTTTCCCTCCCATGTCTTTAATCATATTTAAATCCAACAAATATATTTATCATCAGAATTGTTTACTTTCCAAAATTTTATTGAATAATATTTCATCAAATAACATAATACTAGTACATTATAATATTGAAAATTAATATAGTTAAAATATATATACACATGCACAGTGCGAGGTTAAATGTACTCTAAATTTTCTGTCTACACCTCAATTATCAAATATACCGCATTAATAATAAATATCAAGCACTCTCCTTTACCAAAAAAAAACCAGCAAATGTTCACCAAGATAAAGGCACCAAATAGGTTCTTTTACATTTACACGGCCACAACCTTAACATCATGTATCTATCTACATGTTACCTTACAAAGTATCACACAACCACTCCATTAATGTTGTTGGCCTTGAAATAACATCAGCTGCAGCCTTTGCAATCTCAAAATGCTCAATTTGTGAAGTTCTTCCAAAATGCTAATAAAACCACTTGAGGGTCTCCCAGGCACTGCACTCGCATACATTTCGAAACCAAACCTCATAGCTTCTTCAACAGTACGTCGAACATCATACGTGTCACTACCAAACGTTTCCTCCATGTGTTTAAGATACCCCCCGAAAAACATCCGACACTCATAACTCGTATAGTTGACATCAAAAACTTGTACTGGAGGCATTGCAAACATCTGATGAGATATTGATGGCATTCTGTCCAGCTTCCTCTGATTTTCTTGAGCAGTGGGGTTGAGTTTGAACTTAAAGGTACTGCAAGAACCGAGTGGGAATGCCTCGTCGGATCTCCTACCCGATCCTCTTTTGTTACGATAAAACGGGTAGTCTTTAATATTGAATGTGTCGTGCCTGACACAAATTAATGAACACTCGAATGCAAGATCCTCTATCCTCCAACTGTCGAATGGTGGCGTGATTTTGTGATTGATATGAACTTCGCCTTCAATGCATAACATGATGCTTGCATTCCATAAGAATCCAAGGACTAGATTCCTATGCATCCTGTGCACAAAACACATACAATCACTAAAATAGTAGAAACTTTGATTCTATTGAATAGTATTAGTTGTTTTCATTGAATAGTATTAGTTGTTTTCATATAACACCACTTCAACAGAATTTTATGATGATAATTGCGGAACTAAAAGGAGAAGCATAAATTCTGAGGAAACAAGTACATCATCACATGAACATAGCATATAAAACACAACAATATCTAATTCAAATCAGAAATACCTAACTACAATGTACACAAGTTAATTAGAATCATTAATTGATTAGAGGCTTACATAATCAAGTGTGGATCATTTTCGAGGCCATGGAAACCTGCATGAGGGAAGTTATAAATAATCCGGTCGAATTTCTTCCATCGCAGGTCAGGAAGATTCGTCATGTAGGTTGCGTCCACTCCATACAAGAGGGTCGCCCCCATGGATTTCAAAATATCCACATTTGATCTTGCATTTTTGTATTTGTTGATCAATCCATCTGATTCAGTAAGTAATACTACAATATTATAATGTGAACAAAAAAACAGAACATACATTGGCATGTTCTGTAGAGAAACTCAAAGATATCAATCTCAGAATATACATTGGCATGAAAATATGTTTTCACTCACCTTAAGTTTATTTTTGCACTGATGGCACCAAACTTTTAAATTATGTAAAACCAAATAGCGTTTGTACAAACACTTTCATTGATTACTATCTACAATATAACAATTTACATTTCAATCCACATAAAAGAAAGGTGTCGCTGACAAAAAAAAATTATTTAATTTCTTCACCTTCTCCAATACATTGCCAAATATAACTATGAGAGAAAATGGAAAATGAAGGAATTTCACCGGAACTGTCACAGTGAGACTCACAATTTTTCAAAAAACATTCCAAACCTTCAAACTCAACTCTCAATCATCCCTTTAATTTTAATGCTAAAAAAAGCAAAATCTATGTATTTCCTCAATAAAGCTCCAAACAAAACAAACAGGCCTAAAACATTGAGACAAAGATCAAACCAGAAAAAATAAATTAAACAATGAAATTAAAAGAATAACATGATGAAGATGAAAAAGAAAACAGAGGAAAATACCACAAGAGTCGAGCGTAGTTGCAACGATGTTAGTTGCAGAACCAAAAGCCATCCCCAACGACAAAGAGAATGAGAAGTCTCCTTCCCCCACTAACAGTATCCTATGGCCGGATGAATACTGCTTTATCCATCTCTCTGTTTCATTCATTATCAGAAATGTCGATGTTTTTTATCTATGAAAATGTTTTCTTGTCTCTGCTGCAAACGCTTTCTGCAAAACTCATTTGAATTTGAATTCACATGTTTCCATTTCCTTTGGCATGATAGCGCTAATGGCGAAGGCAGTGTTGGCAGAAGGCAGATTACTTCGTTTGGGTTAGGAGCAGAGTATAGTACGAGTGACCATTTTGCCCCCCTTCAATCCCACTACCCCGTGTCAATTCATCCACGATCTGCATTGTTGGCAAATTTTTGTATAAATTGTTTATTACATAATTTTCCCTTATATACATTATCTGATTCTGGTCAATGATAAACTAATTCTTCTATTAGTAAAAATTACATCAACTTAACTTTCTTCTAAGATTGATTGAATTGGTGAAGGAATACTACGGCCTAGTTAAACAACTGATCAGGTCTTTGATTAATTTCCACAAACCTCATGTTTCTTTGGATTATTTTAATCAAACATTAAGAAGGGTGGTTAATTTCTACGACATAATTTGTAGAACGCTGTAAATATTGCAACCTTGAGGAGCTCGATATAACTTTTCTTTGGTTTATTAGGAAGAATTTAAGGTTGTCTCCAACTCTATCTCCATTCTCCACTAGAGCTGTCACTTCTCAGAAAAATCCACCTCAACACAGGCTGATACTGCCGTCTCAAAACCAACCTCAACCCATCTTTATACGGATTTTGTCTGGCCATCCCATAGTGTACTTGGGCTAAAAACTATTCAACCCAACTCAACTATAGCAAGCAGCAGGTTTGCCCGTTGGCTTTTTCAATAAAATATTAATTTTTTATATGTATTATTTATAATGAATTTTAAGCCGCATATAAATAATGCATTGAAAAATAATAAAAACAAATAAAACCTACAATAAACTTAAAAGTAATCTTCGATGAAACTGATTCATAGTATGAAGTTTATACTCCCTCCGTGTTGGAAGATTCTGCGCCAACTTTTCGACACATAAATTAAGAAAAATTATTTTATGGGGGTAGTAAGTGTGTATGTGGGGTAATAAGTGTGTGTTGTAAGGTTATAAGTTGAGAAGAGTGTGTTTATTTGTGGGTGTGCAAAGCCTTATGGGACAGACCAAAAAGGAAAGTGTACTAAGTCTTTTGGGACAGAGGGAGTATCATTTATAAATTAATAGCATAAAACTTATCAACTGATATTATTACATTTATAAATTGATAGCATAACTTTAAATTCTATAGGTATTAATTTATAAGAGTAATGGTATCACTTTATAAATGAATGATATCAATTTCGTTATATGAACCAGTTTCACAGTATAGTCTATGTAAACTTAAAGAATAAATAACAATATCCAGAAAAATAATCGTATTAAATAAAACGTGTTTTTGTATGATGTGTGTAAGTGAAAAACAAAATTGTTTTTTTATTTATGTTTCTATATTTTAATTAAGGCAAATTCTTGTATGCACCAATTTAAAATTTGTGCAATTGGATTTCAATTCATTTTTTTTTTACCAATTCAGTTTTTCTTACCCGGACCCGAACCTGGCCAGAGTGGTTCATGGTTCATCCTGCCCGAATGGGTTATGATTTAGGTTTTAGGGTGTAGGGTTAAGGGTTCATAGTTCATCCAAATTAAAATTGAATCAAATTGCATCAAACATCACACTTTAATTAAAGGGAACAATAATATTAAAAAAAAAAAACTAAAAAAAAACTTGTGGGCCAACTCACCCCAACACATTCCCGCCTGCAGCCCACGCGGGCCGACCCATATTGGGCCCATTTGACCAGTCTGATCTCCACACCCCATTCCGCAAATATACATTTTGGGGTCTTTGGCTCCAGTTCATAAGGAGTATTTAATTTCCCCAAATTCGCTTATTATTAGAAATTACTCCATATACCTTTCAAATTTTATTTCATAATAAAATCATTAAATAATAAACGCGCACACACTACACACAAAGAACATTAAGAGCTATAAGAGGTAGTTTGATAAGTTATTAATGAGTGATAAATGCACTAATACTTTTAATGCACGTTTATTAGCGATATAGGATTAGAAGGGATATAAAATCATGTGATACATTTTTACTTATATATATGATATATTTGAATTTTTCACATGTTTGTTAAGATGTATTATACCATGGAAATTCAAGAAATAGTTATTGGTATTAGCAATACCACATAAGAGTAGTTATGAATAATCCAACCAAAATGGAAAAATAGAGTACTGGCTTTCGGGCCGATAGAGAAATGCATCAATAATAGCAAATACTTGAAATTATAGGAAATGATTTCTTATCCCTCATTTTTCCTTCTTTTTCTGAGTAACAAGTGCGCTCTTAATATTATGTTTAGTAAGTTTTATGCATGAATACATAGACCCTTTAAGTGGTCTCCACTTCACTGAATTCATATTATAGTGTTGGGAGATGAATTTAATAAAGATATATGATTTTGATTAGATCCCAAAACCCCTGAGTATGACATGTTCAGGATAATCTTGATAGTTGAGTCAGGATTCAGTTTTATAGTATTCGGGATGATATCTCGCAAAATGTATAGTCGTGAGATATAGATCGAAGTTAGGATCTCAAGATTCGAAGAACTCAAGATGTTTCAAGAAACCGAAGTTTCGATGAAACTAAAGTTTCAAGACTCAAGAAGAAATCGAGAATCAAAGACTCGAGATGAAACCGAGATACGAAGACTCAAAGATGAAATCGAGGAACCAAGACTCAAAGATGAAGACTCAAGATATCACCAAGATATCCGTGAAGACTCGAAGACTCAAGACTCGAAGACGCCAAGACTCGTAACACCACGAGGACTCGTAAGACTCAAGACACGTACATGTAAGACCAAGAATCAAGATCAAGAATAATCGAAGGCACACGAATTATCAAGACTCAAGAATGTACTAAATGCTCAAGATAAACCTCAATGTTCCGAGGCACTGAGAATATCTATCTGAAGGATGCAATACTGAGAAGATCGCGATTCCTTAGAAAAATAGATATTTGCCAAGACATTCAAATGCAGACAAAAGGAACTAAGACAAAGTGTTGTTAAGGTTATATCAACCCAGAAAATGTAACCAAAAGAGCCGTTGAAGGTGTCTACCATTAACTGGAGACAAAAGTCAAAAAGAGGAAGACAAAGATCGCCATCTATACCGACAATCGACAAAGGATGGTCATTGAAAAAAGATGTCGAAGTACAAAGTTCCAGATCGCAAAAAGTGAAGACCGAAGCTACATGAAAGGCTATTGCCTAAAACGTGTTAGGGGAGTTTCAAACCCTAAATATAGCCGCTTCCTCACACACCATAAGAGGAAACTCACGAAGCTATCTCCTCCAACGGATAGTTTTTCAAGAGTGACCTTGGTGTATGCCTATAAATACTTGTGACCCTCTACATTGTAAGGTTACGGGAAATTTGCAAGCAACTCAAGAGCTCAAACTTATTATCGCAAAGCTAAAGCACTCGAAAAACTTAGAATTTCCCAAGTACTTTTATATTGAAGAGAGCTCATTAAATTAAGCCTAGCTTGATAAGATATATCCAAAGCTTAGTCGAGATATCCTAGCCTTTGCATTGTACTTTATTGTAAAGGATATCTCATTCTAGTTAGAAACCAACCAAGAAACCCCAAACCCTTTAGAAGGTAGTTGGAGTGTGATTGTTGGTGAGAGGAGTTGTAAAGAGTTAGTAAACTACGCGGAGTAGTCAGAAAGCTCTAGAGGTGAAGTTAGTAAGCTACAGAGGTAGTCTGAAAGCTTGTTTGTGTTTGAGTAAGTAAACTACGGAGGTAGTCAGAAAGCTCAAGGTCGGGTTGAGTAAGTAAACTACGTGGAGTAGTCGAAAAGCTCGTAATGAAGTTGAGTAAGTAAACTACGCGAGGTAGTCGAAAAGCTCGAGAAGTGATTAGTGAATTTCTCTCAAGAGATCGAGAGAGTGGGCGAGAAGCTTGAGTCTCTCGAACCACTATAAATTGTTTGTGTTGCTTATTGATTTCTTTATCTCGTGGCTTAACTTTGCATTGACTTAAATCAAAAAGCATATTTTCACCGACATTTCGGTTGGAATCAATCCAATTTGGAAGTTGCATATAATTGAATCACGACCTAATCACTATTCCATTCAAAGGAAGGTTTTCAAAGAAAGCTTTAAAACAGTATAAACTAAAGGGCCAACCATTCCACATCCGGAGTAGCTAGAACAGATAGTTACCAAACCGAACTTACTCTTACGAGGGTTCAATAAGTTAGTTATCGATCCAAGCAACTCGGGATCTCTGAAAAACTCGGGACTCGGTTGGGATTATCGAGGTTTAAAAGCGATTTCGGGATCACTGTCTCGGTGGACTTTGACTCGAGTGATTTGTGCTTCTCGGGACCAAATCTCCGTGACAACCCCGACCCAAGTGACCTCGATAAAAGAAAAGTTTTAAAAACACCGAAACACGTGTATTCCCCCCATACACGTGTAAGACTCGCTTTGCACCGGACCAACAAGTGGTATCGAGCGGTGGTTCAACTTGACCACCTACTTTGTTGACCAAAGTTTTATTTGCTAAAAATACTTGTGGTCTATCTCAGATGATCTTATTTGTTGAATTCTTAAAAGACTCGAGATAAAATGTCTTCTAAGAAACTTCCCATGTTCTCGATGGAGAACTATGATTTGTGGAGATCGAGAATGCAGCTCACCCGTATTCTAAACATGAACGAATGTGGAGAGTGGTCTCTGAAGGGCCATTCCAATTTCTTCGTGGTGAATCCCGAGGAAACGAAAAATGAGAGAAACGATCCTAGAAAGCGAGAATTTCCTAAGTCCGATGACCAACCGACTCTGAGGAGAGAAAGTTATTCAATCTAGACTATATTGCTAAAGACACACTATCTGATCTGATTGATGATGGTGTGATGGGAATGATCTCTCAACGCAATCTTGCAAAAAAGAAATTTGGGATACACTAGGCGTAATGTGCCAAGGCACAGATCATATCAAGGAAAACAAACTTTCAGTCGCAATAGGAAAGTTTGATAGTTTTGAAATGGAAGAAGGTGAATCAATTGACAAATTAGAAGTCAGATTCACTAGTATTATGAATGATCTAAATGCACTTGGAAAGAAATATCCACAGAGAGAAGTTGCATTGAAAATTCTTAGAGGCCTTTCTAAGAAATGGGATATACATGCAATGGTGATTGAAAACACCAAAAAAATTAATTCAATGCCCTATCAACAAGTCTTCTCTGAGCTGAAGGCCTATGAGTTTGTAATTGATAAGAAATCCAAAAAGGCTGACAACAAAGATGATTCATCATCTAGTAAGAATGTGACTTTTAAAGCCAAAGATAAAACCTGTAAAACTAGAGAGTCTGAGAACTCTCTTGCTAAGAATCATGATGAGCTTGAGGATAAGCTAGCACTGATGGCAAGGAGGTTTGAAAGACTTAATAGTCGATATGGAAAATACAAAAGCTATTACAGGAATCACAGGTACCAGAAGAAACTTGAGGACAAACCAACTGAGAAGAGAAAGGACCTGAAAACTGAAGGATCTTCATCCAGAAAGAAGGACTCCAAGTCCAAGGAAGAAAGTGATCAGGATGATGATGCCAACAGATGCTACAATTGCCAAAAGAAAGGTCACTTCCAGTATGATTGTCCTGACCTGAGTGCTAAGGAGAGAAGAGAAAGGCAAGCTAAAAGAGACAAGAAGTTCTCAAGCAAAAAGGCCATGGTTGCAGAAGAAGAACATTCTGAGGAGGGATCTAGCTCTTCAGATGAAATATTCTCAGACAGTGAAAGTGATGACATTTGTCTGATTACCATTGAGGAGGTAAACTCTTCTTTCTCTGTTGTTGCTCCTACACTAGCACAAGAGTTGTCAAGTTCAACTGTAAACAATCAATTTGACGTGATGGATTCTTTTGAGAATCTGATGAAGGACTATGCCGTTTTACAAGAACTGCTAAATGAAACTCAAGAGCAGAATAAGGAACTGAAGGCTGAAAATCTAAAATGGAAAGACTCTAGCAAAACTGAGATCACTTCTCAATTAGTGGGAGCTACTGATGAACTGGATGTTCTGAAAGTACAACTCTCAGAGAAAGAGAAGTTGATAGTGACCCTAACTGAAAAGCTAGAGAAATCCACTGAAGAAATTCAGTTGATCAGAACTAAGTTCAATGACCTCTCTGAGAAGTATGAAACTCTACAGAACTGTGAGGATAGTGCACATAAGAAGTTAGCTCTATTGAATACTGCATCTAAAGTAATAGATGAAATTCAGAATTACCAGAGATCTGCCACTATAAAATCTGGATTGGGATACATTCCAGGGGGAACCTCACAAGGTCATCTGAATGCTGCATCAAGTAGCAAGAAGACAATCTTTGTAAAACCAGTGGCACCCACACTTCAAACTGAAGAAATGCCCAAGGTTGTAGACAAGGGAAAATGACCCATGGTTTCAGTAAAACTGAATGATCAGGTAGGAAAGCCCAAACCTCAGGTGAAGGCTAGAAAACCTGAGCACTCAGTTGGAAAATTTCAGGCAAGTACTTCAAAGCCTCAGGCTAAGAATGCAAACCTGAAAGGATCTACACTGAACCATCAGAGGAATCTTCAGAAGAGAAACACTCAGCAGAGATATTCTCAACTGAAGAGACCAAGTCCTCAGTATACTGAAAGACCCAAATTTCAGTACAGACAACCTGAACCCCACTTGCCTAAGGGTAAAGGTTATCTGAACCCGAGTCAACAAAGATTTAGACCGGCTGCACAGAAGCCAAAGCAAATGAACAAAAGGCCTGAACCAAAGAAAAATTCAAAAGCCCATGTTCATGTTAAAGCTAGCACACATACACAGAAAACTACTAAGGCACCCAGAGTAGTAAATGTGTATGATGATGTTTATGGAAGACAAATTAGCCACTCTAAAGTGATTAGAGTTGTCAGGCAGATTTGGATTCCGAAAGGTACAGCTAACCTTGTAGGACCCTACACAAATTGGGTACCTAAAAATTGATCTGTTTTTCAGGAGGAAAACAAGGGCACTGAGCTGATTAAAGATCACATAGCACTGATGAGCATAGATGAAAAAGCCCCTGATGTATGGTATCTTGACAGTGGATGTTCAAGACATGTGACAGGATTCAAGAAGATACTCAGTGACTATGTTGAACAAAGAGGCCCTCAGATCACTTTTGGAGATAACTCCAAGGGACAGACTGAAGGATATGGAACTTTGGAAATCGACTCAGTTCATATCCATGGTGTTTCATATGTATCTGGATTGAAGCATAATTTGCTTTCAATAAGCCAATTCTGTGATAAGGGTTTTAATGTTGAGTTCTCTAAAAACTTATGTTATGTGAAAGATGATACAACACAGAAAATATTACTAACTGGAACTAGAAAAGGAAATGTGTATCTTGCTGATTGGAGTTCAACTCCTAAAGATACATGTTTGGTTGCTAAAAGTTCCATAGATACCAGTTGGTTATGGCATAAAAGAATGAATCACCTGAATTTCAAAACCCTGAATAAGCTTGCAAGATTAGCTCTTGTGAGAGGGTTGCCTAATGAAGTGTTCAGTAAGGAACATATTTGTGATGCGTGCCAAAAAGGAAAACAAGTTAGAGCATCATTTAAAAGCAAAGTAGATGTTTCTACTGAAAGAATACTTCAGTTACTGCATATAGATCTTTTTGGTCCTATAACACCAGTGAGCACTAATGGCAGGAAATACACATTGGTAGTAGTTGATGACTACTCAAGATATACTTAGGGTCATATTCTTACTCAAGAAGAAAGAGACTCGAGATAAAAGTCGCCAAAATTACCGAAAAAGGCTCGAAGATGAGAAAAATCGAGTGTGGTCAAAATCGATCCGATAAAGAACTGAATTTATAAATCATATCATATCTGATTATTGTGCAGCAAATAGAATTTCTCATGAAACATCAGCTGCAAGGACCCCTCAACAAAATGGTGTTGCTGAAAGAAGGAACAGGACTCTTAAAGAAGCTGCAAGGACAATGATAGCTGAGGCTGATATTCCTAAAAGGTTTTGAATTTGAAGTCATCAATCTTGCATGCTACTCATAGAACAGATCCATGCTGACCAAGAGTCAAGGCAAAACACCCTATGAGCTTTGGAATGAAAGGAATCCTCTTGTTTCTTTCTTTTCGTGTGTTTTTTGTTGCAAAGCGTTTCATACACAAATAATGGTAAAGATCGATTGAAAACATTTGATAGTAAAAAGGCGATGAAGGAATATTCTTAGGATATTCGAAGTCGAGAAAAAGCTTTCAGAGTTTACAACTGTAGGACTCTTATTGTGGAGGAAACACCTCATGTTGTTTTTTTATGAATCTACTTGTGTTAAGAAGAAACAGGAACATGATGCAGATGAACTGACCAAGAGGATCGCCAGATTAAGCCTGAAAAAGAATGACAAATCATCCACTGAACCTGAAAAGAAGAAGTCAGTCACTATCTATGATTGGAGTGACTCGGACTCGAATAAAGAAGTTCGGGATGGAACTCGGGATGGTGAGACTCGGGAAAGCCAACACACCAAAAGGTGACCAATCTGAACAAACACCGCCTCGGACTCGGTATGTGATGCCAATGAAGATGTGGTCACAGCTGAGGCAAATTCTGAATCTATCAACCAAATGGGAACAAATGTCTCTGACAATGTTCTGAATAGAATTTCCCCTGAGGAAGATGATTCCCTTTCTCCTTTTCTGTTGTTCCCTGAGTTTACTGAATTAACTAAACCTAACATTTCAAATGTTGAGGATACTGCTGAAGGGGGAACATCAAGAAGGAAATGGTTAGATAGTCATCCTACAAGTCAGATTGTGGGTGATCTAACTGAAGGTGTTAAAACAAGAAGGTTCCATGGTGAGAGTGCACTATTCTGCTGCTTCCTATCAGAGAAAGAACCTACTGAGATTGGTGAAGCTCTACAAGATTCTCATTGGATTACTGCTATGCAAGATGATGAAATTTGAATTAATTCTCAAGGAATGAAGTATGGGAGCTAGTAGATAGACCTGAAAGGCACAATGTCATTGGAACCAAGTGGGTATTTAAGAATAAAAGAGATGAAAACAACAACATTGTAAGAAACAAGGCAAGGCTAGTTGCACAAGGTTATTCCCAAGAAGAAGGCTTGGATTATGATGAAACCTTTGCACTGTTGCAAGACTAGAAGCCATCGATTGTTTCTTGCATATCTTTGCCCACATGAAGTTCACATTCTATCAAATGGATGTGAAAAGTGCATTTCTGAACGGTGTGCTTAAAGAAGAGGTTTATGTGGAACAACCTCCGGTTTCAAACAGAATGACCAAGTTTACAGGCTCAGAAAAGCTTTGTATGGTCTTAAACAAGCACCCAGAGCATGGTATGATACTCTTTCTCAGTTTCTTACTGACCATGGTTTTGTCAAAGAGATCGTTGATAGAACTCTGCTCAGGGATAGAAGATGGGGAAGATATCTTCTTGGTTCGGATATATGTTGATGACATCATTTTGGATCTCCAAACCATCACCGTGTGAAAAAAGTTTTCAACACTGATGAAAGGCAAGTTTGAGATGTCAATGATGGGGGAGATGAATTTCTTTCTAGGTCTTCAAGTGAAATAATCAAAGGAAGGAATATTCATCAACTAGGCAAAGTACACCAGAGATCTGATTGCCAAATATGGTGTACAGAATTGCAATGCAGTTAGGATTCCCATGAATACTAACTACAAGATGGATCCCGATTACGAAGGCAAATCGATGAGTCATACCGATTATAGAGGAATCATTGGATCATTGCTCTATCTCACAGCAAGTAGGCCGGATATAACATTTGTTGTTGGGATATGTGCAAGATACTAAGCTAATCCTAAGGCTAGTCACATGGAGGCTGCCAAAAAGTTACTGAAGTATCTTAAGGGCACAGTGAATAGAGGATTATGGTATCCAGCTGATGATAACCTTGAATTAACCGGTTACTCGGATCTCGATTATGATGGTTGCGAGAATGACAGAAGTCCACTACAGAACTTGTCAATTTCTTGGAAATGGTGATATCCCGTTTTTCGAAGAAACAGGACCTCGATGTAACCAAAGATTCTTGAAGTTTGAATACATGGTCTGCGGGAAGTCTGCGTGCTTTCGATTCTTTGCCTCGCACAACAATTAAGGGATTATAAAGTTGTAGCCAATGAAGTACCAATATTTTGTGACAATAATAGTGCCATTGCTATTTCACAAAATCCGTATTGCACACCGGATGCAAGCATGTGGATATCGACATCACTTCATCGAGAGATCATGTCGAGAAAAAAAGGACATAAGGATGGAGAAAATTCATCTTGATAAGCGAGAGCCGATATCTTGACTAAACCTTTGGGTGAATCAAGATTTCGTGAACTTTCGGTTGAATTAGGGATGTTAGATCCGTGTATAGAGTAAAATCTAAAAAATGAAGGTTTTCGGATGCATGAAGTTTTCTCGAAATTCTCTTGAGAAACTCGGATAAAATGGAAATATCAATTGAGTCTCGAAAACTTCAGATTCTTCAAGGTCAAGATTTCGATGTTATAATTGAACCCATTCAAGATTACCCGAATTATAATGACATTTTATCAAGGTCGAAGATCAAGAAGACTGAAAGAGAGAAATTAGTCTGAAGAAGTAATGACTCATGCGACTCATTTATTGCTTAAGTGAAGCTCAGTAATCATTTGCAATAAATACAAAACACCTAAGGAATGTTTTTGGGCGGGATCTTTTGAAATTCCGAAGAAGGTCAACAGTCATTTAATGCTCTGTTACATTAATGACCAATGAGGATAAATTGGCGGCTTACTTTTCGGCAATCGACCGTTCGCATACCCGATTAATCGGCGATTAATCTCAACCGTTGCTTTTCACCTAACTAACACGAATTCCCACGATCTCAAAACTATATATTCCTCAAGAAGCCATTCAAGCCAAATTTTATCAAACCCTTCGTTCCCAAAATCCTCTGCAAGAAAATCCCCTTTGCCCAGAACTCCCAAACCCTAAATCTTCAATCACTCAAATGGCTCCTACCGTTTTCGATAAATTAGCCGAAACCAATAAACCTTGGTACGAGTTCGTTGTCTCGCTCGATAGCACAACCAACTCTAAACCAGAAGAGGAGGCTCTCCATATGATCCGTTTGGCCAAGCTCACCCATCTCGTCGCAAGCCGACCGGACCAAGAATACGCGAAAGAGGTAATCGAGTTCATCTCAGAATCAAGATAGATGAAGAGGATGGTATACATTCCGAGATTATCAGATCACATTTAGAACACTCGTCTAAATACATCAACTTTGAAAGGGAATTGTATATAATTCCGAAAAATTTAAACGATGTTTTTGAGCTTTGTGATAGAGGAGAGGATCCTGTTGTGTATATGTTGGGTAGAGAGCAGGAGTATTTAGATAGGATTGCTGAGAATCCTGTAAAATTTGAGGCTACACTGCATAAGAGGCATTTGAAGCCACAATATAGAGTTTTGTTGGATATTGGGAGCAAATGCATCATGAGTCATTCGGGAGTTTTGAGCGATTAGTACCCCGAAGTCCGATTAATGGCGGCGATCGAGGCTTCACCCACCACCGACTTCAACCGCTCGATTCTTGATTCAGATGGTGAGTGAGCAAGCCAAAGTCATAAAAACAAAGTTGACGGGGCTATCTCGATCAAAGGCAAGATCCACCATGCCACCAAAATAGCATTTATTTTGGAGATGTGCAGAGAGGAGGAGGACATCTTCGCCAATTCGACCCCATTCCCTAAGTCCAAGGTGCTCTTCAAGCCCATTCTTTGTGAAGAAGCGAGCCATCATCGGGGAAGAAAGAAAAAAAGCGAGAATCACCAAAAGCTGCTTCTTCTTTGAAAAACCCAACAAACCGGGGGGAAGGTTTTGTTGGAGGCCAAGAAAGAGCAGGGTGAGAAATTAAAGAAGAAAACCCTCGCTCCCAAGCGCAAAAGAATGGTGGTTCTCATCGATGAAGATGACAAGACTTCAAGAGATTCAACCCGAGAGCCAAACCGCCTTCGAAATCGCCATTACAAGTCTTAGCTCAGTTATCTCTAAGGCACAGACTGGTCGAGGAAAGCGTGTCTTCTCGAGGTGCTTGAGACATCGCCAGTTCGGATAAAATTTCTCGAAATTTTAAAGGAACTCGCACCTCGAGATTCCTACCAAAGATGTGTCGGCTCGGATGTAAGAGACAACCTTCGAGTCAATCCGAGGACGTGCCACCAAAGGCCCCAAAACCTACTCGGATGAAAACCGAGGACCCGATCGGACAAACATTCGATGTCACCGAGACTCGAGCAACTTATTTTTGATGAGCTCCCCGAAAGTGATCTACTTCTTGATCCTTCAAATTGCTTCGACCGAACCGTAAAGCCGAGATTGAAGAAGGGCGGTTTAAGAAACCGAAAATGGAGGAGCAAGGGGGAATCGGTTCATCCTTGATCACACCCCGAGCTCAAATTTCATACCCCGATCTGCAAGATATCTTCTTCGATTAAGGTCGACGGTTTTCATCCTCAATCGGACTCTTCCTGGAGATGCTTAACATTCTTTGCATTCGGAGGGAAGACCGGTGGAATGAGGGAGACAGTTTTCCTCACCGAATTCTCGGGATTGAGAAGACAAAGCTCGGGATGAAAATTTCCAATTTTGATGAGCTAGTTCGAGAAGAAAGATCGTTGAGAGGAGAGCTCTTTGAAGTTGGTGCCCCAGCGAAGAGACAAATCTCAAGATGGGGACCAACGAGGGAGATCTTGAGGATCGATCTCGGATGGAGAAGGAAACTTCTTGTCTTGATCAACTGAAATCATTCAACCTCGGATTTGAAGTAGCACTCTTGGTACCTTTTGACACTATTAACAATTATGCCAAAGTTCTTGAAGTTTCTATCTTTAACTCAATTGTCCGATGTCTGGTGAGGCTCGATTAGAGACTGGAGCTCGGGATGAAGTCGATGCTCGTCTCAGACCGACCCCCGGGTTGTGTCTGAACCCCAGGGATGATCAATCAGCCTGAGAAGGTGCAAAATGTTCTGAGATCGACCTCACCCCATTGTGGAGAAGCTTGAGAAGGTTGAGCCAATCTTTGAACAAAATCGCCGATGGAAGAGACATTGGCCACCCAAACTCAAAAAGATGGAGAATCTGAGTTCATCTTGAATCGGTGCAACTTCAAGACACTCGACCTCAAAGATGACCTCCGTGGAAGACAAGCCGAATGAGAAGCCGGAGGAGTCAAAGAGCCGAAAATTGAACTTAAACAAGCACCACCGAGAGAACCGAAGTTTCTAGAGGTGAAATTAAGCGAGAGAAGAACGCGAAGTCTTGATCAAGTCTCTTTGTTGAGGAAATGAGCTCAATGCTCATGACCAAGATGACCGAGAGATGTTTAAAGATGCTCTCTCCGGCGGGTTGCCCATCTTTTCAAGAATTTTCGTGGCTAAGAACCACCTCGGGGAGGCTAGAAAATGAACAGGATCGATTAGCGGAGAGAGGTGCGCTGTAAGCAAAGAGCAATACCATATGGACACAAAGACTTCCATACTTCTTCCAAATTACTAGTGCGAAGGGGAAAGACCAGATGAAGACTTCGGAAGTTATTAGCACGTACTTTTGGAGAAAAAAGGCAAAAGGAAGTCAAATGAATAGCCTATCTAAAGCCTTGAAGGAAGTTGAAGCTCTTGAGAAGTTCAAGTTCAAGAAGGTGGAGAAGTCGATCTACACTCGTGTTTCGAGGAAACCATGCTTGAAGTTGCAAGAGAGAAACCGAAAGTGATAGAGCTAAGATTGGAACAAGCCGATCACTTTGAATTGCTTATGAAGAGGAAAAAGCCTTGGGCATTGTTGAACCCGAGAGCAAGCGTGCTAAGGCTTCTAAGCCGATCAAAAGAAAGTTGATTGTAGAATTAGAAGAGTCTGCAGTCAACCTAAGAAGAAAGTCTTCAACACAAGGAATGCTCAAGAAGACACTCCGGATAGAACAAGCAAAGAAAGCCGCCGCCCGGTCTCGAGACGTGCGGTGATCGAAAAGAAGATCAAGAAGAAGCGAAAAAAGAAAGGAGGGGTTCGGAAGGTTCGCAAGCGAGGAGAAGAGGAAGCACTAAAGACTCGAATGGCGCGACGTTGACAAGTGGATGCCTATCCAAAGACAACGATGCGTGGGAAGAGATAAAGAGAACCTTTTGGTTTTACTATGATGTGCTCGAGAGAGTGGAGAGGGAGAGCTCGGTCCGAATGAGGCATTCATTGATTATCTCCTGACCTTCTATCCCAAGTACCTTCAGAGTTGGATAAATCTTGCGGATGAAGCAAAGGTGCAGATAACCGCCCCTGGTCCATATGTGTACCCTCCTTCTATGCTCGAGAATGGCTGTGTGAATGAGAAGGCCATTTCTCAGGAAATATCTCAATATGCCACTCAGTTAGGTCTGACAGGGAACAGTCCGGATATCATCAAGGAAAGAGATGCGCTGAAGAGAAGATACTACGGAATGTTCAACCTAAAAGTCCCTGCTGATGAGGTGGAAGAGCAGAGCTGAAGAACCAGACTGAAGAGCAGAAGACTAAAGAGCCAAATCTGAAGACTGAAGACTTACCTGAAGACACTTGTAATTTTTCTATCTTTTTGTCTTTTATTTTTGTTCTGATAAGATTCATTGTAACCTGTAACAGACTACATATCATCAATGAAAACTTATCATTTATGCTCAAAAGATAATATCTCATTATCTTATTTACATGTCTTTTACTTTTGATATGCTGAATGATGTCTCTGAATTAATTGTTTATGGAGAAATTGTTTATTAAGTATTTGGTGATGAATCCTTTGAGAGATTCATTACTGAAGAAATTGTTGAATGATTAATTGTTGGGAGATTCTCAGAAATTGTTGGGAGATTCTCTGTTCAGGAAATTATTGGAGACATAACCAATCTTGTAATAGGATAAACTGAAACCTTGAGTTTAGGTTGTATGGTTGTAACAAGATGGTTTGGCATCATCAAAAAGGGGAAAATTGTTGGGAGATGAATTTAATAAAGATATATGATTTTGATTAGATCCCAAAACCCCGAAAGTATGACATGTTCGATAATCTTGATAGTTGAGTCGATTCGGTTTTATAGTATTCGTGATGATATCTCGCAAAATGTATAGTCGCAGATATAGATCGTTAGATCTCAAGATTCAAGAACTCAAGATATTTCAAGAAACCGAAGTTTCAATATGAAACTAAAGTTTCAAGACTCAAGAAGAAATCGAGAATCAAGACTCAAGATGAAATCGAGATATCAAGACTCAAGATGAAATCGAGGAATCAAGACTCAAAGATGAAGACTCAGTATATCAGTCAGTATATCTGTGAAGACTCAGAAGACTCAAGACTCGTAAGACTCGAAAGACGCCAAGACTCGTAAGACCACAAGACTCGAAGACTCAAGACACGTAAGATGTAAGACCAAGAATCAAGATCAAGAATATCAAGGCACGAAGAATTACGTAGACTCAAGAATGTACTAAATGCTCAAGATAAACCCAGAATGTTCCGGCACCGAGAATATCTATCCGAAGGATGCAATACTGAGAAGATCGCGATTCCTTAGAAAAATAGATATTTGCCAAGACATTCAAATGCAGACAAAAGGAACTAAGACAGAGTGTTGTTAAGGTTATATCAACCCAGAAAATGTAACCAAAAGAGCCGTTGAAGGTGTCTACCGTTAACTGGAGACAAAAGTCAAAAAGAGGAAGACAAAGATCAGATCATATACCGACAAAGGATGTGTCATTTGAAAAAAGATGTCAGAAGTACAAAGTTCCAGACTGCAAAAAGTGAATACCGGCTACATGAAAAGTTATTGCCTAAAACGTGTTAGGGAGTTTCAAACCCTAAATATAGCCGTTCCTCACACACCATAAGAGGAAACTCATGAAGCTATCTCCTCCAACGGATAGTTTTTCAAGAGTGACCTTGGTGTATGCCTATAAATACTTGTGACCCTCTACATTGTAAGGTTACGGGAAATTTGTAAGCAACTCAAGAGCTCAAACTTATTATATCAAAGTTAAAGCACTCGAAAAACTTAGAATTTCCCAAGTGCTTTTATATTGAAGAGAGCTCATTAAACTAAGCCTAGCTTGATAAGATATATCCAAAGCTTAGTCGAGATATCCTAGCCTTTGCATTGTACTTTATTGTAAAGGATATCGCATCCTAGTTGGAAACCTACCAAGAAACCCCAAACCCTTTAGAAGGTAGTTGGAGTGTGATTGTTGGTGAGAATAGTTGTAAAGAGTTAGTAAACTACGCGGAGTAGTCGGAAAGCTCTAGAGGTGAAGTTAGTAAGCTACAGAGGTAGTCTGAAAGCTTGTTTGTGTTTGAGTAAGTAAACTACGGAGGTAGTCGAAGGGGGCCGTTGAGTAAGTAAACTACGTGGAGTAGTCGTAAAAGCTCGGGGCGAGTTGAGTAAGTAAACTACGAGGTAGTCGAAAAGCTCGAGAAGTGATTAGTGAATTTCTCTGAAGAGATCAGAGAGAGTGGACGCAGGAGCTTGAGTCTCTGAACCACTATAAATTGTTGTGTTGTTTATTGCTTTCTTTATCTGTGCTTAACTGTTGCATTGACTTAAATCTGAAAGCATATTTTCACTGACATTTCAATTGGAATCAATCCACTGGAAGTTGCATATAATTGAATCACAAAACTAATCACTATTCCATTCAAAGGAAGGTTTTTGAAAGAAAAGCTTTAAAACGAGTATAAACTAAAGGGTCAACCATTCCAAGACATCCGAGTAGCTAGAACAGATATAGTTACCAAACCGAACTTACTCTTCCGAGGGTTCAAGAAGTTAGTTATCCGATCCAAGCAACTCGGGATCTCTCAAAACTTCGGGACTCGGTTGGGATTATCCGAGGTTTCGAAAGCGGCTTCGATCACTGCCTCGATGAGACTTTGACTCGAGTGATTTGTGCTTCTCAGACCAAATCTTCGAGACAACCCCGACCCAAGTGACCTCGAAGAAAAGAAAAGTTTTAAAAACACTGAACACGTGTATTCCCCCCCCATACACGTGTAAGACTCGTTTGCACCGGGACCAACATATAGTTAATCCATTCTATGGAGGTGATATTTATAAAAGTATCAGTAATTAAAAAAAAAAAAATTGTTCCTATAATATATACACGTTCACAATTAATCTCAGACACAAACACAAAAAACATTCAATACTATAAAAGTTAAGAAGGTTGAGCATAAGATATACATTATTCTGTGTAATTTGTTCGGGTCAAGTGACTTTGTTTATATGGTTTTTTCGATCTTCATTGATTTCCTTATTTGTCCAGAAGATTCTGGGTAAAAAAAATCACTCATCAAATTTTAGTTAGACAGGAATATAAAATGGTAATACTGAAAAGTCGAACTACAACCTTGTGAGATCATCTCACGAAATGTGGTTCGTACAAAGTATAAAATTAATAATACTCCCTCCGTCCTAAAAAAACGTGCACGTTTACTATTTTTACGTGTTTTTACGAGTAAATTTTTTATTAGTATTTGAAATAATAAAATAATTTTTAAAAATGCATACGATAGATGAGAGATAGATCTATAATACCCCTCTTTAAAAAATCACTTTATCATTTGAAATACTAATAAACAACTCGCTCACAAAAACTCGATAATAAAGTAGGTGTGCACGCTTTTATGGGACGGAGGTAGTAATAATTTTTGCATAAAAAAATAAATATGTTTCAAATAAAAATGCGTTGTACGTTACAGAATTTCATAACACTTCACGAATGTATCAGAGTGAGAAAATCCAGCCTACAAATTCACTCAATCGCTGGAGCAGTCACATAGAGTTAGGCCAATCCAGACATCCCAATCCAAACAACCAAGAAAATGAAGGTAAACTAATTAAAATTTGAAGGTAGTGTGATCATGCGAAGATTATAAAGAGATGCCTGGAAAAGTTTCCTAAACACAGAACAATACAATCTCCAAATTCCTACGGACTGACATTACAAAAGTATCAAGCAATCTTCAACAAAAACCAGCAAATCCTCATCAAAATAAAGTCACCAAATTGTTTGTTTTACACTTACAAGGCCACTGCCTTAACATCGCTCGTCTGATCCAGTGGAGGACTGATGATGTTTGTTGTGTTTATCCATGGTGTCCTTGTAGTATTTCTTCTACTTGTTGAATTTAGAGTTTAGTTTCCCAAATTTCTTAGTCATCATGGCCAACTGATCTTTCAGTTCATCTCGTGAAGGTTCATTGCGTCCCTTCTTTCCTTCTAAATCAAATTCATAAACTTTCAACTCAGAGAACAACTCTTCCGTGGACATCTTAAAGAAATCTCTGCAATCTTGCATGATGTTAGCTATGGTATTCCATTTGGAAGGAAGAGATCTTAAAATCTTGAGAGCAACTCTCTTACTGTATTCCTTCCCCAGAAAAGTGATCTTGGTCATAATGGAAGTGAAACGAACTTCCAGCTGATAGATGTTCTCTTCAGGCAACATCTTCAAGCGTTCAAACTCCTGCACAGCTATGTAGAGTTTATTATCCTTTATCGTGCCCTCGCACATTAGTGCTAAAGTATCCCAGATATCCTTCGCTGATTTGCAAGAAAACAGGCTCCCTAGGAAGGAGTCACTGACTGCAGAGATCAATATGTTCCTAGCCACATTATCGAGATGGTTTAACTCCCTCTCTAGAAGGCTCATCTCATTCCAGGGCTTGGGCACTGGGGCACCAACCTTAACATTGGAGTCACCTCCAACTCTGGTGTTGATCTTCATGATCTGGATCGACCCATCCTTTATGACAGTCCGCATCTAGTAGTGGATGGAAGATAAATAAGCCTCCATTCTGTGCTAGATGCGGACTGCTCTGTGCTTGCAGTAGCAGGGATGCCTCACCAGATCTGCTACTCGATCCACTTTTGTTAGGATTAAATGGGTAGTCTTTAATATCGAAAGTGTCCTGCCTGATATAAATTAATGAACAGTCTAATGCAAGATCCTCCATCTTCCAGCTGTCAAATGGTGCCGTGATTTCGTGATTGATATGAACTTCACCATCAACACTTAACATGTTGCTTGCATTCCGTAAGAATCCACGGACAGATTCCTACAAATCATAAAAGTAAAAATGAATAGAAACTCATTATGCTTGACATCAATTAAACAGTACCCCACATATATATATAACATATCTCGCATCCACAAATCTGATAACTTGTTGATGTTCATAACACTACTTCAACAAAATTTCATGATGGTAATTGCAGAACTGAAAAAAGAAGAAATTCTGAGGAAAAAAGTTCATGACATGAACATAGCATATAAAACACAACAATATCTAATTCAAATAAGTAACAAATTTAGACATACAATAACTACAATGTATATAAGTTAATTAAAATGATTAGTAAATAATACTCAATTTGAAGAATAGAGGCATACATGATCAAGTACGGATCACTTTCGAGTTCGAGGCCAGGGAAACCTGCATGAGGGAAGTTAAAAATAATCCGGTCAAATTTCTTCAATTGGAAATCAGGAAGATTCGCCATGTTGGTTGTGTCCACTCCATACAACAGGGTCGCGCCCAGGGACTTCAATTTAGCCACATTTGATCGTGCATTCTTATACTTGTTGATCAATCCATCTGATTCATAGTAAAGGATTCTGATTGTAATACAATACTAGAATTTGAAACAGAACATAGGACATAAAATAAACATCAGAAAATCATGTTATGTTTAGAAACTCAAAGGCATCAAGATTAGGATTAGCATTGGACTTAATATAATCTCTGTCTCAGAATATACATTTGCATGAAAATATGTTTTCATTCCCTTTGAATTGATTTTTGCACTGATGACACCATTGATTTAAACCAAATGGCTTTCATAAAAACACTTTCATTGATTACTATCTACAATATTTCAATTGACATTTCTCGTTCCTTACATAGATTAAATATATTTATTCATCCACATCTATAGTATATTGCTGACAGAACTAATAAAATTTCACAAATATGGAGACATCAATTATTTTCTTCACCTTGTCCAATACATTTGTCAAACACAACTATGAGGAATAATGGAAAATGAAGGGTTTATGTACGTAAGAGTTTGGTTTTAACCCGAACTCTCACCGTGAGACTTGCTATTTTTTTAGAAACATTCCCTGAAAAGAGATTCCAAACGGTAGCTCAACTAATTAAGCATCCTTCAATAAATGGGGAAAAAGGAAAATCTAACTGTAAGTTTTAGGATTAAAACTTGAGTTGCAGAACCTAATAGACAACGGTTTTGTGAATGCAAGAAAACAAAATTGAAGAACAACGATAGGCAGGCACCACTCCACTATAGGATGATCAATCACAGATTACAAGTATAAGGCCTCAAGAATCAATCTGTATTCTATCTTTTTCTAGAACCCTAACTCTCAAAACTGAACTCTGTAAGTAATGAATTCAGGGGTAAAATACAATGAATACAATCTCTTCTAACCGCCTAACAAAGCCCAGAGAATGTCGTTCAATTTACTCCAAAACTATCTCAACGACTAACTCCTGCTCCATAACCATTCGCAAACTTAAGACTGGTTTTCAGCTTAAGAATGTAATCAGACAGAATTAGTTTAAGATTGACATAATTGCATTTATACTTATCACTAACATTTTTACTCAATACAACTCCAAACAAAACAAACAGAGCAGGCCCGAAACTCTAACGCCCATACTAACAAATAATCTCAGGCGGTGTAAAATCAAGTACCAAACCAGTAAATAAAACATGTTTTTAAACGAAAAGGAATGAGAGAGAAAAAGAAACCGTAGGAATCGAGCGTAGTCGCAACGATTTTGGTTGCAGAGCCAAAATCCATCCCCAACGACACAGAGAAGGAGAAGTCTCCTTCGCCTACGAACAGTATACTATGGCTTGATGAATACTGCTTTAACCATCTCTCTTTATTTCCCCCTTTTTCATTCACCATCATCACTCCCACCCAAATATTGTTTGATGTTTTTATCTTTTATCAATGAAAAGGGATTAAATTTTTTATAATCCCGTAACTTTGTATCGTTTTAAAATTGATCCCGATTGTTTGGACTTTTTGATTTTAGTCATATAAGTTTCCTAAAATTTTGAAATTGATCCTTTACAGCAGGTTATCAAGCAAGTAAATATCACATATGTAATTATTTTATTTTTCTCTTTAATTTCGAAGCATCATTTGAATTTTTTTAATTCTAATAATTTTAGTCGGGCTTTAGGTCGGGTTTAAAACAATTTGTATATCACAAAACAAAGCGAATCAGATCGATTTACTGAGTCTAAACTAACTCAAAAATAAAAAAATTAAATCAATAGACGCAGAAAACCACTCTCCCTTTCTAAAAAAATATGAAAAAAAATCCTGACATAAATTATTTGGATTAAAAAAATTTAGGTGACATTTCGAAATTAAATGAAAAAATAAAATAATTACATGGACAGCGGTTACCTATTTAGTGACCTTCTACAACAGATTAAATGACCAATTTCAAAAAATTTGATAACTTACAGTACCAAAATCAAAAAAGTCAAAACAATCAGAATCAATTTCAAAACGAAACAAAGCTACAAGACTAAAAAAAATTTAAATCCCAATGAAAATGTTAACATTTCTATGCTCCAATGAAAATGTTAACATTTCTCTGCTACAAAAGGCATTTGAAAATGTTCTGCAAAACTTATTTGAATTTGAATTCAGCCCATTTCCTTTGGTACGATGGTTGTAATTCAGAAGGGCGAAAGCGGCATTGGCAGGTACCTGTTTGGGTGTGAAGCAGAGTATAGGGTACCAGTCTAGGTGTACCTTTTTTCTCCTTTTTTGCCCTCTTCACTCCCATTTCCCGGCTGTCAATTCAACCATAATCTGCATTGTTGGCAAATGTAAATAATTTTGTTTTACTTGTTTATTACACAATTTACCCTTCTCATGCTCAAACTATTATATACATAATCATAAAATTATTCCAAATACAATAAAAATCTCATATAGAAATATTCTATATAGAAATAACCCATCCTCTATAGTACTAAAAATTACGGTCTTTACTTGATACCAGTTATATTTAAGAATAAATTCTACATTGTAGTAAGAGTATATATTATTTCGGTCTCGTCTTAAAGATTTATGCCTTCATATAAGAATAAATGATATTATTTATAAAAAAAAAAATTGTATATACCTACAATAAATTTAAAATTGCCTAAAATATTTATTTATTTTTTATTCTCAAACATCTTAATTTCATGGTTTGTCACTGCATCCTTCAACTTGCGTGTACATAATAACTCGTTCGATTAGTTCATACATGTATTTTGTACTATCAAAGTGCATGTATTTATTTAAGTCAAATTTATATTAATTAGTTACACGAATTTATTAAGGAATTTACATACATGTTTTATTATATTGAATATTATTTTTTTCGTAGAAAAAAAAATCTATATAAAACTCTATTTAAGAATAATCTCCCAATAGTAATCATTTTTTCCGGTCCCGACAATATGACTGTCTGGAGTTTTTACTGTATCACATTGAGTAAAACATTTTTTTTCCAATAATTTATTTCATTCCAATAAATCTAACTGTTTAATTTTGATCTCATAACTAAATTATATTTTTTTTATTGGGCAAATAGTGACTCGAATCCATGATCTCACGGCATAGGTGTTGGTGTTCTAATTTAACTGTTTAATTTTGATCTCATAACTAAATTAATTGTTCGAACTTGGTCCAATTTTTGCCAAAAATTCGCCAAAAACATTGTTTTCGGTCACACATAAAAGTAGGGGTTTCTAATCCCCTCGCTGACGTAGACGCTAACTATTTTTTTTCTTTTTCTTTTATATTTTTTATTCAATTAAATTAAGCATGTATAAAATAACTCAATAAATTAAATTTTACCTGCATGTGACTTGTTTGTGGTCGAAAACAACATCTTTTGTGATTTTTTGACGAAAATTGGACCAAAATCGGACAATCGATTAAATTATGGGACGAAAAGTGGACAATTTTTTTTAAATGAAAAATGGACAATAAATAAATTATGGGACCAATGTTTTTTCCCCCTCTTATTCTCATTATAGACACACTCATTTTATCTATATCTTCAACCATTATTTAATTACTCAAATTATTATTATATTTTAGTTATAAAAAATTACTTTATTCATAAATGAATCTTATAATATCATACAACCCATTTTATCTACTTTTTCTTAAAATCCACGCCAACGAGATGGAGCACATTTTTTTGTAAACTGAGATAGTAGTAGGATTTACACCAACTTCCCTTTGGTTATATTTATTTTGGAAGTATTGTGGAAGGTGAAAATCCGAATGGTGAAATACATTAATTTCAAAATCTTCATAAATAATGATAATTATGTGTTGTTTGGTTTTTTCGAACCCAATTATTTGTTTGCTTTGAGATTTGGATAAGGATGAAGGTAACTTTATGTCAAATTATATGAGTAAAAATAAATGATGTAATATTATTATATTATTATTAAGAAAATTTTAAATCAAATCAAGTGCTTAAAAATGATGATGTGATATTATTATATCATTGTTTGAAATTTTATGTCAACTCAGTTATTTAAGAGTAAATATGTATTTTTAGGTGTGAGCGTAGGTTAATTTTTTTAAAGAGTAGTAGGTCTTCTGTGTATCGGGTGCACCGTGCAGTTCAAATGTAATTTTTAAACATGTAAATTATTACATTGAAACATATAGTTTATTTACATTAGAACATGTGATTTGTGTCGGTAAGAATAAATTCGAATGATATCATTTGTTCTATTTTCAGTGTTCAACTCCATGTTACATATTGTGGATGTATGACAAGTGAAAATTAAAATATTATCTGTTGGGAGATGAATTTTAATAAAGATTTATGATTTTGATTAGATCCCAAAACTCCTGAGTATGACATGTTCAGAATAATCTTGATAGTTGAGTCAGGATTCAGTTTTAGAATTGTCAGGATGTTATCTGCGCGAGAATGTATAGTCGCCAGATATAGTTCGTGATAGTTATCAAGACTCAAGAGGATACTTGAGTAAATCAAGACTCAAAGCGTGAAGACTCAAGACATCGGTCAAGATAAACTACAAAGATTCGTAAGACCTCAAGACTCGGAAGACCTCAAGACTCGTAAGACTCAAGACACAAAGATCAAGACCGAGAAACTAAAGATTAAGAATATCAAGGCACAAGAATTATCAAGACTCGAGAAGGTATCAATGCTCAAGATGAACTCGAATGTTCCGAGGCACCTATATATATCTATCTCAAGGATGCAATCGAGAAGATCGCGATTCCTTAAAATGTTAGATATCCGCCAAGACATTCAAATACGCATAAAAGGAACTAAGTCGGAAGTGTTGTTAAGGTTATATCAAACTCGAGTTTGTAACCAAAAAAGAGTCGTTGAAGGTGTCTACCTTTAACCGGAGACAAAAGTCAAAAAGAGGAAGACGACATCATGCCATCTTGACAATCGACAAAGGATGTGTCATTTGAAAAAGATGTCGGACATACAAAAGTTCCGGGATCGCAAAAAAGTGAAGACCGGCTACATGAAAGACTATTGCCTAGAAAGTGTTAGGGGAGTTTCAAACCCTAAATATAGTCGTTTCACACACCATAAGAGGGAACTCACACGGTATATCTCCAACGGATAGTTTTCAAAAGTGACCTTGGTGTATGCCTATAAATACTTGGTGACCTTCTACATTGTAAGGTGACGGAAATTTATACGCAACTCAAGAGCTCAAACTTATTCTTGTAAAAGTAAAAGCACTCGAAAAACTTAGAATTTCCCAAGTGCTTCGATATTGAAGAGAGCTCACTATACTAAGCTTAGCTTGATAAGAATTATCCAAAGCTTAGTCGAGATATCCTAACCCTTTGCATTGCTTTTATTGTAAAGGATATCTCTCATTCTAGTTGAAAACCAACCAAGAAACCCCAAACCCTTGTGAAGGTAGTTGGTGTGTGTTTGTTGGTGAGAAGAGTTGTAAAGAGTTAGTAAACTACGCGAGTAGTCGAAAAAACTCTAGAGGAGAAGTTAGTAAGCTACAGGGGTTAGTCGGAAAGCTTGTGTGGGATTGAGTAAGTAAACTACGGGGTAGTCAGAAAGCTCAAGGTCGGGTTGAGTAAGTAAACTACGTGGAGTAGTCGAAAAACTTCGTACGAAGTTGAGTAAGTAAACTACGAGGTAGTCGAAAAGCTCAAAAGTTGATAGTGAATTTCTCTCAAGAGTCCGGGAGAGTGGACGTGGGAGCTTGAGTCTCTCGAACCACTATAATTCTTTGTGTTCTTTATTGCTTTCCTTATCTCTGCGGCCTATCTGTTGCATTGACTTGATTTTGAAAGCATACTTTTCAATCGATATTCATTGGAATCAATCCAATCAAGTTGCATAAGTGAATCACAGCCTAATCACTATTTCATAAAGGGAAGGTTTTCAGCAAAGCTTAAAACGAGTATAAACTAAGGGCCAACCATTCCGCACAACTGAGTAGCTAGAACAAATATTTACCAAACTGAACGTACTCTTCTGAGGGTTCAGTAAGTTAGTTATCGATCCAAGCAACTCGGGATCTCGACACTCGAGGACTCATTTGGGATTATCTCGGGTATCCGAAAAGCGGCTTCCGGATCATCGTCTCGATGAGACTTTGACTCGAGGCGTTCGTGCTTCTCGAAACCTAATCTTCGAGATTATCGACCCAAGCCGACCTCGATGAAAAAAAAGTTTTAAAAACACCGAACACGTGTATTCCCCCATACACGTGTAAGACTACCGTTTTTACCGGGACCAACAAGTGGTATCGGAGCAAAGGGTTCAACTTGACCACTACCGTGTTGACCAAAAGTTTTAATTTTAAAAATACTTGTGGTCTATCCGAATCGATCTTATTTGTTTGAAACTTTTTATTTTTTTTAAGAGATCGAAAAAATGTCTTCAAAAAAAACTTCCCATGTTCTCGGTGGAGAACTATGACCTATGGAGACTTAGAATGCGTGCTCATCTCAGATTCCAAACATGAGCGTATGTGGAGAGTGGTCTCTCAAGGACCATTCCAATTCTTGTAGTGAATCCCAGGAGGAATGAAGATGAGAGAATTGATCCTAGAGCAGAATTTCCTAAAGTCCGATGACCAACCGACTCGAGGAGAGAAAAGTTAGTCAATCTAGACTACATTGCAAAAGACACACTATATACAAAGACAATTGATGATGGTGTGATGGGAATGATCTCTCACCGTAATATCTTGCTAAAGAGATTTGGGATACACTAATTTGTTATGTGCCAAGGCACGATCATATAAAAAGAAAACAAACTTTCAAAGGGCAATTGGAAAGTTTGATAGTTTTGAAAAATGGATGATGGTGAATCAATAGACAAACCGGAAGTCGATTCACTAAAGATCATGAATGATCTAAATGCACTTGGAAAGAAATACCCACGGAGAGAAGTTGCATTGAAAATTCTTAGAGGTCCATGCCTAAGAAATGAGATATTCATGCAAAGGGTGATTGAAAACACCAAGAATATTAACTCAATGCCTTACCAACAAGTCTTCTCCGAAATGAAAGCCTATGAATTTGTAATTGATAAGAAATCCAAAAAGGGTCGACAAAGAAAGATGATTCTTCATCAAGTAAGAATGTGGCTTTAAAAGCCAAAGATAAAACCTGTAAAACTAGAGAGTCTGTGAACCCCCATGCCAAAAATCAGGATGAGCTTGAGGAAAAGCTAGCACTGATGGCAAGAAGGTTTGATAGACTCAATAGTAGATTTGGAAAATACAAAAACTATTACATGAACCACAGGTACCAGAAGAAACCTGAGGACGATCAACCGAGAAGTAGAAAGACACGAAAAGTCAAGGATCTTCATCCAAAAGAAAGGACTCCAAGTCCAAAGAAGAAAATGATCAGGATGATGATGCCAACAGATGCTATAACTGCCAGAAGAAAGGTCACTTCCAGTATGATTGTCCAGATTTGAGTGCTAAGGAGAGAAGAGAAAGGCAAGCTATAAGAGACCGTAAGTTCTCAAGCAAAAAAGGTCATGGTTGCGTAAGAAGAACACTCGAGGAGGGATCTAGCTCTTCGATGAGATATTCTCGTACGAAAGAAAGTGATGACATCCGGCTCGATGGCCATTGAGGAGGTAAACTCTTCTTTCTCTCGTTGTTGCTCCTACACTAGCACAAGAGTTTTCAAGTTCCACCGAAAAAATCATTTTGACCGATGGATTCTTTTGAGAATCGATGAAGGACTATCTTTGTTTTTGAAGGATCTGCTAAATCAAACTCAAGAGCAGAATAAGGAACTGAAAGCTGAAAATCTAAAATGGAAAGACTCTAGCAATATTGAAGTCACTTCTCAATTAATGGGAGCTACTGATGAACCGGATGTTACGAAAGTACAACTCTCGAGAGAAAAGAGAAGTTGATAATGTCCCTAATCGAAAAAGCTAGAGAAATCCATCAAGAGATTCACTAATCGTAATCGAAGTTCAATGACCTCTCTGAGAAGCATAAAACTCTACAGAACTGTGAGGATAGTGCACAGAAGAAGTTAACTCTATTGAATAATGCATCTAATGTAATAGATGAAATTCAGAGTTACCAGAGATCTGTGACTATAAAATCTGGATTGGGATACATTCCAGGGGGAACCTCACAAGGTCATCTAAATGCTGCGTCAAGTAGCAAGAAGACTATCTTTGTAAAACCAGTGGCACCTACACTTCAAACTGAAGTAATGCCCAAGGTTGTAGACAAGGGAAAAGGACCTATGGTCTCAGTAAAACTGAATGATCAGGTTAGAAAGCCCAAACCTCAGGTAAAGGCTAGAAAACCTGAGCAGTCAGTTGAAAAGTTTCAGGCAAGTACTTCAAAGCCTCGGGGCTAAGAATGCAAACCTGAAAGGCTCTTACATCGAACCATCGAGGAATCCTCGGGATGAGAAACACTTTCAAATAGAGACATTCTCAATCAAGAGACCAAGTCCTCAAGATCTTTGAAGACCAGATTTCAAAGATGCATAACCCGAACCTCACTTGCCTAAGGGTAAAGGTTATCTGAACCCGAGTCATCAAAGATTTAGACCGGCTGCACAAAAGCCTAAGCATCTGAACAGAAGGCCTGAACCAAAGAAGAATTCAAAGGCACATGTTCATGCTAAAGCTAGCACACATATACAGAAAACTGCTAAGGCACCCAGAGTAGTGGATGTATATGTTGATGTTTATGGAAGACAAATTAGCCACTCTAAAGTGATTAGAGTTGTCAGGCAGATTTGGATTCCGAAGGTACAAAACTAACCTCGTAGGGACCCTACACAAATTGGGTACCTAAGAATTGATCTGTTTTTCAGGAGGAAAACAAGGGCACTAAGCTGATGAAAGATCACATGACACTGATGAGAAGAGATGAAAAAGCTCCTGATGTATGGTATCTTGACAGTGGATGCTCAAGACATATGACAGGATTCAAGAAGATGCTCAGTGACTATGTTGAACAAAGAGGCCCACAGATCACTTTTGGAGATAACTCCAAGGGACAGACTAAAGGATATGGAACTTTGGAAGTCGACTCAGTTCATATCCATGGTGTTTCATATGTATCTGGATTGAAGCATAACTTGCTTTCAATTAGCCAATTCTGTGATAAGGGTTTCAATGTTGAGTTCTCCAAGAACTTATGTTTTGTGAAAGATGATACATCACGAAAAGTACTACCGACCGGTACACAAGAAAAGGGAATGTGTATCTTGCTGATTGGAGCTCAACTCCTAAAGATACATGTTTAGTTGCTAAAAGTTCCACAGATACCAGTTGGTTATGGCATAAAAGAATGAATCACCTAAACTTCAAAACCCTGAACAAGCTTGCAAGATTAGCTCTTGTAAGAGGGTTGCCTAATGAAGTGTTCAATGAGAACACATTTGTGATGCGTGCGAAAAGGAAAACAAGTCAAAGCATCATTTAAAAAGCAAAGTAGAAGTTTCTACCGAGAGAATGCTTCACTTTTTGCATATGGTTCTGCTTTGGTCCTATAGCACATGTGAGCACTAATGGCGAAAAATACACATTGGTAGTAGTTGATGACTACTCAAGATATACTTGGGTCATATTCTTACTTCAAGAAGAAAGAGACTTTTATAAAGCCGCCAGAGTTACCGAAAAAGACTCGAGATTGAGAAAAAATCGAGTGTGGTCAAAATCGATCCGATGAAAGGAACCGAGTTTATAAATCATATCATTTCGATTATTGTTAAAAAGAAATGGAATTCTACATGAAAACGTCACCGCAAGGACCCCTCAACAAAATGGTGTTCTTTGAAAGAAGGAAATTAACTCGAAAAGAAGTTCGCAAGGACAATGATAAATGAAGTCGATATTCCTAAAAGATTTTGGGTTTGAAGTCAATTTGCCAACACCGCATGCTACTCTCGAGAATAGATCCATCTTGACAAAAAAGTCAAGGCAAAATGCCTTATGAGCTTTGGAATGAAAGGAAGCCTCTTGTTTTTTTCTTTTTCGTGTGTTTGGTTGCAAGTGTTTCATACACAATAATGGTAAAGATCGATTGAAAACATTTGATAGTAAAAGGCGATGAAGGAATATTCTTAGGATATTCGAAGTCAATAAAAACTTTCGAGTTTACAACCCAGGGACTCTTATTGTGGAGGAAACACCTCATGTTGTTTTTTTGATGAATCTACTTGTGTTCGTAAGAAAGCGGAACATGATGCAAATGAACTCCCGACTAAGAGGATCACCAGATTAAGCCTGAAACAGAAAGATAAATCATCCACTGAACCTGAAAAGAAGAAGTCAGTCACTATCTATGATTGGAGTGACTCAGACTCAGATAAAGAAGTTCAGGATGGAAATCAGGATGGTGAGACCCAGGAAAACCAACACTCCAAAGGTGACCAATCTGAATGACACCGCCTCGGACTCAGTGCGTGATGCCAATGAAGATGTGGTCACAAATGAGGCAAATTCTCAATCTATCAACCAAAGGGGAACAAATGTCTCTGACAATGTTCTGAATAGAATTTCCCCTGAGGAAGATGATTCCCTTTCTCCTGTTTTGTTGTTCCCTGAGTTTGCTAATTTAACTGAACCTAACATTTCAAATGTTGAGGATACCATTGAAGGGGGAACATCAAGAAGGAAATGGTTAGATAGTCATCCTACAAGTCAGATTGTGGGTGATCTAACTGAAGGTGTTAAGACTAGAAGGTTTCATGGAGAGAGTGCACTATTCCGCTGCTTCCTATCAGAGAAAGAACCTACTGAGATTGGTGAAGCTCTACAAGATTCTCACTGGATTACTGCCATGCAAGATGAGCTGAATCAATTCTCGAGGAATGAAGTATGGGAGCTAGTAGATAGACCTGAAAGGCACAATGTCATTGGAACCAAGTGGGTTTTCAAGAATAAAAGAGATGAAAACAACAACATTGTGAGAAACAAGGCAAAATTTAGTTGCACAAGGTTATTCCCAAGAAGAAGGCTTGGATTATGATGAAACCTTTTTGCACCCGTTGCAAGACTAGAAGCCATCGATTGTTTCTTGCATATCTTTTGCCCACATGAAGTTCACGATCTATCGATGGATGTGAAAAGTGCATTTCGAACGGCGTGCTTAAAGAAGAGGTTTATGTGGAACAACCTCCCGGTTTCAAAACAGAATGACCAAGTTTACGAAATAAGAAAAAGCTTTGTATGGTCTTAAGCAAGCACCCGAGCATGGTATGATACGCTTTCGCTCGGTTTCTTCTTGACCATGGTTTTGTCAAAGGAATCGCTGATAGAACTCGTTCGATAGAGGATGGGGAAGATATCTTACTAGTTCGGATATATGTTGATGACATCATTTTTGGATCTCCAAACCATCACCGTGTGAAAAGTTTTCAACACCGATGAAAGGCAAGTTTGAGATGTCAATGATGGGAGAGATGAATTTCTTTCTAGGACTTCAAGTGAAACAATCAAAGGAAGGAATATTCATCAACCGTGCAAACTACACCGTAGATCCGATTGCCAAATATGGTGTACGATAGACTGCAATACGCTTAGATTCCCATGAATACTAACTACAAGATGGATCCCGATTACAAGGCAAATCGAAGAAGTCATACCGATTATAGAGGAATCATTGGATCATTGCTCTATCTCACAAAGTAAGTAGGATATATAACATTTGTTGTTGGGATATGTGCAAGATACCAAGCTAATCCTAAGACTAGTCACATGGAGGCTGCCAAAAAGATACTAAAATATCTTAAAGGAATAGTGAATAGAGGATTATGGTATCCAGCTGATGATAACCTAGAGTTAAGTGGTTACTCGAGATCTCGATTATGGAGGTTGCAGAATTGACAGAAGTCCACTTCAGAACTTGTCAATTTCTAGGAAGCAAGTCGATATCTTGGTTTTCGAAGAAAATGACCTCGGAGCAACAAGTACTCTTTGAATTTGAATATATGGTCTGCAGGAAGTGCAGTGCACGCATTCTTTGGCTCAGACAACAATTGAGGGATTATAAAGTTGTAGCCAATGAAGTACCAATATTTTGTGACAATAATAGTGCCATTGCTATTTCACAAAATCCCAGATTGCACACCGGATGCAAGCATGTGGATATCGACATCACTTCATCGAGATCATGTCGAGAAGAAGGACATAAGGATGGAGAAAATTCATCTTGATAAGCGGAGAGTCGATATCTTGACTAAACCTTTGACGGAATCAAGATTTCGGGAACTTTCGGTTGTATTAGGGATGCTAGAACCAGTGTATAGAGTAAAATCAAAAATTGAAGGTTTTCGGATGCATGAGGTTTTTCTCGAATCCTTACGAGAAGCTCAGATAAAATGGAAATCTTGAAATGAGTCTCGAAAAACTTCGATAGCATCTTGAACCAATTCAAGATTTTCGATATTATCTTGACATTTTATCAAGGTCGATTACTCGGAAGACCGATAGAGGGAAATTGGTCCGAAGAAGTAATGACTCATGCGATCCATTTATTGCTTAAGTAAAATTCAAGAATCATTCGCAATAAATATAAAACACCGAGGAATGTTTTTTTTTTTTTTGGCGGATCGTTTTAAATTCGAAGAAGGTCAATAAATATTTAATGCTCGCTACATTAATGACCAATGAGGATGTTTTGGCGGCTTACTTTTTCGAGATCGTTGGTTCAGATACCCGATTAATCCGGAGATTAATCTCAACCATTGTTACTCACCTAATCAAAGACGATTCCCCACGATATCAAAGCTATATAAACCCCAATCACCATTCAAGCCAAAATTTTATCAAACCCTTCGTTTCCAAATCCTCTCGCAATTATAAATCCCTTTTGCCCGAAATTCTCCAAACCCTAAAGCTTCACTTCTTAAATCAAACTCTAAAATGGCTCCAACCCCGCGTTAGAGATTAGCCAAACCAACAAGCCGTGGTACGAGTTCGTTGTCTCACTCAAAGCACAACCAACTCAAAGCCGAAAGAGGAGGCTCTGATATGATTCGATCGCTAAACTCACCCAACTAGTCACTAACCCACTGCACCGGGAGTTTGCGAAAGAGGTAATCGAATTCATCTCAGAATTTGAAAATAGATGAAGAGGGTTGTATGCATTCTAAGTTAATCAGATCACACTTAGAGCATTCATCCAAATACGTCGATTTTGAGAGGGATGCAGATATAGTTCCGAAAAATCAAATGATATTTTTGAGCTCTGGATAGAGGAGAGGATCCTACCACGATATGTCGGGTAGAGAGCGGGAGAACTTAGATAGGATTGCCGAGAATCTGTTAAGTTTGAGGCGACATCGCATAAAAAGGCACTGAAGCCACAATATCGTGTGTTGATGGATATTGTGAGCAAGTGCATCATGAGTCTTCTTGGGAGTTTTGAGCGGATCAAGACCAAGCTCGGATTGATGGCGGCGATAGAGGCCTCACCCACCACAGATTTCAACCGGGTCAAATTCCCTGATTCGGACGGTGAGTGAAAGAACCAAAGTTTTGAGGAAGATTGATTTTGGGCGATATCAATCAAAGGCAAGATCCACCATGCCACCAAAATTGCTTACATTTTGGAGATGTGCAGAGAGGAGGAGGATATCTTCGCCAATTCGACCCCATTTCCTAAGTCCAAAATTCTCCTTAAACCCATTGTTGCAAGGAAGCAGGTCATCAGGGGGAAGAGAGAAAAGAAGGTAGAATCACCTTCCCGTTGGGCCGAAAAAGAGACCCAACAAACTAGGGGAAGGTATTGTTGGAGGCAAAGATGGAGCAGGGAGCAAAGATGTTGAAACAGGAGGATCTTGCTCCAAAACGCAGAAGATTGGTGGTTCTCACCGATGAAGATGGAAGTGATTCTGAAGAGATTCAACCTGAGGGCCAAACTACTCGAGGTTCACCATTACAAGTGTTGGCTCAGGTTATCTCCAGGACACAGGATCAAACTGAGGAGCGTGTCTTTTTCGAGGTGCTCGAGACATCGCCAAGACTGATAAAATTTCTCGTGAAATTTTTTTAAGGAGCTCAGACCTTAAATGCCTACCTCGGGGTGCAGGCTCTGACGAAGAGCCACTTCGTAGTCGATCTCAAGATGTGTCTGGCTCAGATCGACGAGCCAACTCGGACTAAACCGAGGATATGCCAAAGAAAGCCTCAACCCACTCGATGCAAACCGAGGACCCGACCGCACAAACTTCGGGGATCTTCTTGAGACTCGTGAGTAGAATATTCTTGATGAGCTCCTCGAAAGTGATCTACTTCTTGATCCCTTAGCGTAAGCTTCAATCGAACCGCAGAGCCCGAGATGGAAGAAGGGCGAGGTCAAGAAGCGCGAAAGGAGGAGCAAGGGAACGGTTCATACTTGACCGATGCACTTCGATCCGCAAGATATTTTCTTCTGGGATTATGGACAACCGTGTTCATCCTCAATCGACTCTTCCCGAGATGCTTGATATTGCCGCTTTCGAGGGGAAGACCGGTGGAATGAGGAGACAAACCTTTCTCGACCGACTTCTCGTGGTTCGTAAGAAAAAGCTCGTGATGAAAAACTCCGATTTTGATGAGTGGTTCAAAGGAAGTTGGCCGAGAGGAGAGCAATCGAAGTTGGTGCCCCAAGCAATGGAGACAAATCTCAAGATGGAGATGGGGACCAACAGGAGATCTTTGAAAACAATCTCGTATGAAAAAAATGAGACTTTTGTTGCTGATCAACCCGAATTAGTCAACATCGATCGATGCTAGTACTTTTCTTCAGATCGAGGCGCAGCTTGGAGATCGGAGCTCGTGGACGGTCAAGCTACCTGAGATGATCGACAAAGACAGACATGAAGATTCCCCGAGATTGATCTCACTCCCTTGATAGAGAAACTTGAGAAGGTTGAGCCAATGATGATCAAGATTGCTCAGATGGAAGAGACGTTGGTCAATCAAGCTCAAAAGATGGAAGGTCTTAGTCACTCTTCAGAGCTGGTGCAAATTCAAAACACTCTAACCACCCGGATGACCTCCATGGAAGAAAAAGTCGAATGAGAAGTTTGGAGGGAGTCAAGGCCGAAGTTAAGTGATGAATTGAAGCGTAAACACCGGAGAGTTCTCGATTTCCTAGAGGTGAAACCGCGAAAAAGAATGAGGTGCTAATCAAGTCTCGTTGTTGAGGAAATGAGCTCAATGCTCATGACCAAGATGACAGAGATGTTCAAGGAAGCACTCTTCGCCGGTTTTGCCCACTTATCTCAAGAATTTTCCGTGGCCAAGAACCATATAAGGAGGCCGGAAGACGAACAAGATCGAGATAGCGAGAAGTTCGCCAGGTGAGCAAAGAGCAATATCACATGGACACAAAGACTTCCGTGCTTCTTCCAAATTACGGTGCCAAGAAGGGGAAAAGGAAGTCAAGATCTCGTAAAGTTCATGGCACGTATTTTGGAGAAGAAGGCCTCGAAAAGATGTCAAATGTATAATCTAGCCAAAGCCTTTAAAGAAGTCGAAACTACCGAGAAGTTGAAGTTCGCCAGTAGAAAAAGCCTATCTACACTCGAATTTCGAGCAAACCATGCTTGATGTTGCAAGAGAGAAACCGAAAAGCTACAAAGAAAGGTTGGAACAAGCCAAAGCCGTTGAACCGCTTATGAAGAGGAAAGCCTTGGGCGTTGTTCAACCTCCGAAGCAAAACGCAAAGGCTTCTAAGCCAATCCAGAAAAAATCGATTCGATGATGAAGAAACAACGAATAACCAAGCAGTATCCGAGTCTCAACCTCGTAAGAAAGTCTTCAACACGAAATGCTCAAGACACTCCAAGAAGAACAAGCTAAGAAAGCCGCCGCTTTGCTTCGTCTCGTGAACGCCTCGGATCGTAAAAGAAGATAGACGAAGAGCAGAAGCGAAGGAGTGATTTCAGGAAGTTTGCGAGCAAGAGGAAAGGAACATCAAAAGCATTAAAATGGCCCCACGTTGATAAATGGATGCCTATCAAACTCAACGATATGTGGGAAGAAGTCAAAAGAACCTTCTGGTTCAATTATGATGTTCTCAGGGAATGGAGGGGGGAAAGCTCAGATCAGAATAAAGCTTTCATTGAATATCTTCTTATCTTCTATCCAAAGTATCTACAGAGCTGGATTAACTTTGCGGATGAAGGAGAGGTACAAATAGTAGCCCCTGGTCCATATTCCTATCCACCTCCAAGACTTGATAATGGCTTGGTGAATGAGAAGGCCATTACTCAAGAGATTGCTCAAGATTATCTTTGGTCGATTGGGTTTAACAGAAACAAATCCGGACATCATCAAGGAAAGAAATGAGCTGAAGAAGAGATTTTTCGGAATGTTTGATCTGGAGGTGCCCGCTGATGAAGTTGAGAATGAAGCAAACTGAAGAGCAAAAGACTGAAGAGCCGAATCAGAAGACCGAAGACTGAAGACTCAGAAGATTCTGTAATATTTCAATTTTTTGTCTTTTTGATTTTGTTGATAAACTCATTGTAATCTG
>JBBCBC010000004.1:36041757-36260212 GCA_037126765.1 Stenogyne calaminthoides | reverse complement strand
TTAATTCTCCCAAAGGCCCCTCAAGTAGCCCAAACATAATGTCCAATAACTAAAAAATGTGTTTAAAATAAAATAAATTATTGTTGCTCATTTTTTCCAAAATTTTCGAAAACAATAAAGGAAGAAAGATAAAAGATTTTCTTGATTTTCTTGAAAAGATTTTATGGAATATGTATTCTTGAAATACAAGATTATCCCATATATTCAAGAAAGGTCAAAGATCCTATTTCTTCCCTATTTATTGAGATATTTTCAAAAATCCCTTAATATAAGGAGGTGGGATTTTTATGGAATATTTTAATTATGGAGAAAAGAATATATTGGATATATTCAAGATTTCTTGGAGATCAAGAAAAGTTTTTCCCATCTTATTCCCACTAGAAAAATCGGCCACCCCTAGTATTATAAATAGGGGATGAATTTTTCATCCCCAAGTGCAATTCCATGTATTGGAAAAATTAGAAATCCACAAAGGTGGTGCAACATAATTTTATTTTTCCTTTTGGTGTGTTCGTGTTGAACAAGGACAAGGGAATACTTGAGAAGACCTCTTGGTGTGTTCGTGTGAACGGGATCCATTTTCTCAACGGTTGTCACCCCGAGAGGTTAGTTTACGTAAACTCGTAGTAATTCCGCATGCGTAGGATTTACGTGAACTATTTGTATGCATGATTGGTTGTTGAATTATTATTTGAATTAATATATGATTAATTCATGCTAGTAATAATTGTTATAATTAAATTTGTATTTAAATATTCAACACGAATAAATCCGGACAATTAATTCCCAAACAGTATGCACATGCTCGGGTGAGCCATGTCATCTTTTTCAGGTTGAAAAAAATAAAACATGTATCGATTTGCCACAATATCAAAGATTGGGCTCTAATACAATAATCTTGAAGGTCATGGTTAAATTGATATTTGACCTAAAGATCGAGTATTTATTTATAATTAACTCAGATATTAATAAACATACGTATCCTCACCGTATCGCACCGTAAAATTTTCAAAAATTTGTATCCTCGTACCCGTAATTTACCACCCCCCGCACCTGTGCAACATAGATGTACTCCAAATAGGACTATTAGTTATTATCTATAACTATATAAAAGTAAAAGTAAGGAGAGAGACAATATTTTTTTGTTGAAGCAAGTGCAAATGTACTTGCTTTGTAGTGTAGTGGTGTGTCTTACTCTCCACCAAAGAGAGTGACTTTGTTTTACCAAACATTATTATTTATTTTTCTTTTTCATCTTTTACTTTTCACTATCAAATTTAAAGTTTAATTTTCAACACATTGTATATATTTTCTTTAAAAAAATTAATTAACACTATACTCTATACTATAAAAATAAAATTCTGACAAAATATATGTATTAATAGCTATTGATATTTTATGTGAATTAAATTTAAATATTCTTATTTTATTTTTTATATAAATTTTGTTGAATTTTAATATCATTCTATAAACTATAGTATGTATAATGAATTTAGTCTATAACTAAAAATTATATAATTAATAAAATAAATTGTGTTTCACTCACACATATATAATATATTATTCTCTCTCTTTATGAAAATATAACATATTTATGAAAAGTAAGCAAAGAAAAGTCAATTGATAGATGAAAAAATAAATTTATAATTTAATTTTATATTATAATTTGTGTCTCACATTATATAATTATACATTAAAATTTATAATATTTAATCCGTGCATTACACGGAATAATTAGTAGTTGTTGAAGAAAAGCAGAAACTAGCCTCCAAAGAAAAAAAAAAAAAAAAGAAGCTGAAATTAGCATAGGAATGCTGCCTATGGAGCACAGGTCTATTTAGCGGCACGGAAAGGGTATAATTTACCTTTCTAAGAACACATTAATTCTCTTGCACTTGTTTGAAAAAAGTAGATAGTTTACTGATTTGCAGTAGAACTGGTTTTAAGAAGTTTTATTCTCACACAATGTTCTTTGTGGAAAATCAACTATAAACCAGTTCTGTCTGTTTGTGCAGGTTGGACTTTCACAGGCAACTAGGTTAGCACAAGGGAAAGCTATAAGGATACATGTGTCCAGCCCTTTCCCTGTGCAAATCGATGGAGAACCTTTTATCCAGCAACCTGGATGTATAGAAATCACACATCATGGACAGGTATTTATTATGATAGCTAATGGGTGCTCATTTATTTTTTAATTTCTTAATTTGTCTATTTATTTATTTGTTGGGGGTATCGTAAATGCGGGATCATGTTTTCCAAAATTTGCATTCCTAATTGATATGTTCTTTGAAGACTTCAAGTGAAAAATACTCATTAAGGATAATGGTCAATATATATTTAAACCTATTTGACTTTGTTAATTAGTGAAGTGGCTTTAGCTCTTGAGGACTCTCCGGACATTGATGAAATCGATGCACCACAAAATTTTAACTATCAGAATGTACAGCCTGCACAACCACAGCTCCGTAAGTCAATTAGGAATCTTAATCCGCCCATTAGATACGGTTACCTCTTGGAGAAACTCGATAATATGGACATACCGGATAAGAATGATCCTAATATTTATTCTGAAGTAATATCAGATATTGATTTAGAGAAGTGGCATGAAGTCATGAAATCCGAAATGGACTCGATGTACACCAATCAAGTCTGGGACTTGGTTGAGTTGGCTAAAGGGGTTGGACCCATAGTTTGCAAATGGGTCTTCAAGCGAAAGACCAATGCAAATGACAAAGTACAAACCTACGAAGCTAGGTTGGTGGTGGAATGGTTTTAAATCTAAAAAAAGGGTTCAATTTATTCATCCCTATTGAGAAAAGTCCTAGAGTGTGAAGTTTTTCACTATTTAGGATCTATGTATTATCCACATGATATAACATGTTTTAGATGATATAATCTATAAAAGTGAAGCATGTTGGATGATTTTTATACTCTTAAACAATGCCGGCTAAACTAGAAAATAATGTAATATTAAATTATCATTCAATTCAAAGTGTGACTTACAAAATTATTCATGATTCACACAAACACACACACATATATATATTATTGAACTTATTTTAATAAATCGACTTTGTTATTTGACGGTTTGTGCATCGCCTGGACAAGAATCTTGCGTCCGCCCCTGGGTACAAGGGATATAGTACAATTTACATGGTTTTGCTATCTTGAAAACAGAGAGCAAAAAAATCAATTTCCTATCATGTCTAGCACCCACCTCGGATTTTCCATCCAATCTTTGTAAGTAAGATTACAACAAGAAGGAATTCTAGCTTATATCCAACTCCAAAGTCCACCTTTGATTTCCTCAACAATATTCTCCATTTCAAAAGCTTTACCTTCAAAACACTAGCTTGTTTCTATTTTTTCAGATTATCCAAATAACACATATCCAAATACCAATTACAACCATCCTACCCTTTTTGCCGTCTATAATGCCCATATGCGAATTAAAATGCACATTAAAATGAGAGGCTATGTTCTTGGAATACATAAGACAAAAGTTGATAGTTTCCACTAGATTGAAATTTCAAAATATCCGTTAATTAATTTTGAAGTATACATTTGTTGTAAGATATTGATAAAAAGTAGATAAAACGCATTTCAATGCAAAAAAATAAAATAAAAATCGGATCGACTAGTCCGTGACTAGTTCCCACCTGGGTAGCTAGGCGTTTAGGCAGTCCAAATCGGTCCGACTACCGATTTTCAACTTCTGCACCATATTAATACTATTCTATAATATTGTATGAATAAATGAATATAATTGTGCTTCAACTTCTGCACCTTTAATGTATAATTGTGATTCAACTTCTGCACCCTTAATTATTTTAATTGAATAATATTAGTTATGCGGCATTACACGAATGTTACCCCCATTTCATATGTGCCTCTCAATTTCATGCAAAATTACATCCATTGGCGTCGGAATTTTCACGCCATCATATGATATAACAAACCACATATACGAACATACATATGTGGTTCAATATGCAACAAATATGTATGGTGGAATTTCTATGACAAAAAATTTATGTGAACTCGAGTTCAAGTAAATTTTTATTAATTCTTTAAATATTACTATTATACATACATATTATCACTATTATGCATAATTTATTATTATTATTATGCATATACACTATCACTACATTTCTTTAAATAGTGTATATGCAGTTGAGTAAACGTTGAGTTCACATGATCAGAACTACACTTGAAAAAAGTTATAAATAATGTTTGTCAGTTTGAAGATAGCGGTATCAAGCACAATTATTCTATATTTCATATTAGGTTTGTTCTATAGAAAATTATAAAACTTCAGCACACAAGCAGACCATATTATAAATCAAATTTATTTTAAATTGTGTATCTCCACTATATATAAAGATAAACTTTTAGGCAAAGTTAAATCGCTCTATTTTAAAATTTCTCTAATCATAATAATTCTAATTGTAAATTTAATATCAACCGTACATTTATCTATCTAATTAAATTAAATATTTTTATTTTTATCATATATTTATTTATAAAACATATGATTATATTGACATACTATATATCCTTTTTCTTTTTCAAAAGGCACGCCCCATATATACACACTTATATAAAGCTCCTTATATTCATGCTTCATTTTTTTTATGGACCCTCATATTCATGTCCCACCCAGTATTCACGCCCCATTATTTTTCTTTTTTCATAGAGATTCTTTTAATTTGAAAATTTTATTAATCTAAATTTTTTTTTACGCTTTTGTTAAATTTTTGCAGATTAATTTTTTTTTTTCTTTTTTTTTTTTTGCTTTTGTCATCTTTTTATTTAACTTTTTTGCAGGTTTATTTATTTTTTATTTTTACAGATGAGTTAGGTATTTGGTGATCCTTTTATCGATCTAACGCCTTCTCACCTTCTGATTGTTTTATTGTAACTTTTTTTTTTTTTTTGCAGGTTTAATATTCTCTCTCTCTCTCTCTTTTCTTCAGATGAGTTGTGATGCTGGAATATCCTCTTTTCCAAAGGACAATATATTTCTGTGGAAATAAACAATTGGTGGAAGCAAATATATAGTTTAGTTTAGTTTGAAAATTTTGCAATTGAAGGAGAATTTGATTTTTTTTTTTAAGAATATGAAAATTCAATTGGAAAGATATGCAACTTTGAGTTGCTTCATGTTTTTACAGTTTAGTTTAGAGTTGCTATTGAAGATTTATTTTTATTTGTATTTCACTATTCTTAATCATCCATTATTATTGTTTGTTCCGGTTGCAACTATTGCTTAAATATATCTAATTTTAGTGCTCTATCTTCTGTCCCAACAAATTTTTAGTACAATTAGTAATATTGCAATTGCATGTGACAAGTAATTTTTTCTTAAAACCTCATCATATTGATAAATATATAAACATATACTAAGAAAAATATTATGAAATGATCATAGATGCATAAATTCTTATAATATGATATTGAATATATTGATAATTTTGAGAAATATTTATTCATCAATTCAAGATTTTGTTCAAACCATTTATTTAATTAGTTAATATTAAGAATGATAAAAAAGTTAATCTAATTAATTTGTCCTGAATTATATCCTTTAAATATGAAATTAATATAAAGTTGAATTCTGCTTCCTAAAATTATCTTAAAATATCGGCAATTTAACTTTTTGTTTTTTAAAGATAGATTCTCATTCTAAATTAACAATAAAAATTTTAAGATATAAAATTCAACATAATCTTACTAATAATATTTTAAGACAATAAATTGTTGAAGTTATATTTTCCAAAACAATAAATTTGAAAATAAATTATTAGTATACACGTTATTTGTATCTAAAATTTTAAAAAATAAAAATAAAAGATATCATCATATCTTTTGCTACGATCCAATCTAATTATATCATATATATGAATAATCTAATCTAATTATATCATCTACAATTATTTCTTTGCTTTCCATCGCCCTATTTTTCCTCAACAAACCAAATAAAAAAAATCAATAATCTCATCATTTTCTACTTGCATGCATAAAGAAATAAATAAAATCAAAATATACTATCATTGAATCCCTTGACCTCATATGTATTGTTTCATGTTTGATTTTTTAGTTAGTCGAACATGTTGTTTTGTTTTATATATTAAGTATTCAACAAATTACTAAAAAATTATTAACTGATTCAATAAATATTAATATTATAATAATATAATTAAATCGATGTGTTAGGAAATTTAGATTTTATATAATCTAAATACAAATAAATATATTTTATAGAAAAATCTGATGTGTCTTGATATCAACAAAAAAATTATTATAAAGGAAAACAAAATCATAATTGCATATTCATTTATAATTTATATAAACTCAATTTTTTTGACCGCTATAAAAGGGAATAAAGACATCTTTAATCACATCACAAACAAAAGAAAAAATGGACAACTTTTAAGATTTTATTAATCGCATATATTTTAGAGTCACATGAACCAGCTCTATGCTATGAACTTGAATTATTTGACTCATTTCACTCATTTCCAACACATTTTTCTAAACCACTAAACTTGATTCGTAATATACCCTATTTATGGTCAAATATCATGAATTAAAAACAATATTCATAGCATAAACCAAGTTTATACACGTTTTTGTCTATATTTTATAGGTAGGGAGAAGTACATGTACATATCTCAATCTCACAAGTCACAACCCACAACCCAATATAAAAATATTTTATAAAAGAACATTGAAATCACCATTTATTGTTGAGAAAAGTACGATAGTCTTAAATCAGGGAGGAACCATTTTAGAAGCAAAAAAAAAAACTTTCAACGAATTCAGAATTAAGAATTTTTTATTTTGTGCCCTAGTCTTAAAAAAATTCTGGATCCATCCCTGATTGAGATAGTTCTATATATCAAAAACACATTCAGGCGTTTGTTGTCGCCTCCTCTGACATTATTCTTAGTGACGTAAGATATAATGAAATTCCATATTCAGCACTTATTCAAATTGAAAATCATGCAATGAATTCTTCGTCAAATTTTAAATCAGTCTCATGTAGATATAATTGATCAATATAATTTAATATTAAATATAAATTTTTTTAGTCATCTCGCGTAGTACGCGAGTCTACGTACTAGTATTTAATAAACAGAGCGCCTCAATCTATAAAAATATGGTCTCAATACTATAATGTTGCGTTGCCTTTTTAAGTCTTGACTTAAAGTCTTGCTTTCAAAAGAAAAAAACCTTGATCGCTATACATAACAACATGAATTGATGAAAACAAGTAAAACGTTATTTTTTTATTTTAAATACACCAATAAACCATGATAGACACATTTGAAAACATTTTGTCCAATGAAGAACACAAATTCTCTTGTGAAACTTGTTTATATAATGAAACTGATATCATTACATGTATAAACTAATACAATTAGTCTTATAAACTAATACCCATAACATTAAATGTTATGATACTAGTTTATAAGTGTAATGATAACATTAAATATTTTTATATTAGTTTATATGTGTAATGATATAAGTTAATAAATGTTATGACATTAATTTATAAATGTAATAATATACATTTTATAATATAAACAAGTTTTACCAAAAAATTATTTGTTCCTTTTATTTTAAAATATTTTAAGTATATATATAATACTCCCTCTGTCCTGTGATTACTGCAACACTTGTCTTATTTGGACGTCCCAACATTACTGCAACACTTCCAAAATGGAAACAAACATAATATTAATACACTCACAACACCCTTATTTTATTTCACTCAAACTCACTTTATCCCATTTTACTTGATTTGCAGTTCAATTTGTATGTTGCAATCATCTTGGGACTGAGGGAGTATAAAAAAAAAATCCAAGGCAAGGCATGTGTCATGCCTGTGAATAAATATGCCCCTGTTTGTCCTATTCTTTCATTTTTAATGAAATTTTTCTTATAAAAAAAAAAGTTTTGTTAATATTGAGAGAAGGGTATGCTCGTCTGGCGGGCAGGTAGTGAGCGAACACCGATAAGCATACCCTTCTCTCAATTTGAATTTGGGCGAGTTTTGTTATGTTAGTCGTATTTTAAAAAAAATTAATTAATAATTTAAATGATGTTTTTTCCTCGGCAAAAAATGAAATTAAGTCGTCCGCCTTGTCCCCAATTTGGCAGCCTAAGCGACGCCTAATGTAAAAAACGCTTATAACTATTATTTTTCATAAAATCGGGACAGTTGACTGCCGCCTAGACACCGCCCATACTTATTTATGCATCATTGATTAAATACATTTGATAACTTAATTTTTTAAATTTCTATATATTTTACCGGTAGTATATAACAATGTTTTCATACCGGACAGACCACCGGTCAGCGGTTCAACCGTTTTCTATGTTTAGTTAAAAAAACAAAATAAGTATACACCTACAAAAATTTTAATATATATTTTATAACTTTTCATATCATATTTTATAAATTTTGTCCCACCTCATACATTTATTCCACATCGAAAGTGTTGGAGAAAAATGTGAGAGAAATATAGATTTAAAATTTTAAATATTTAATATAAATTAATAATTTAATTTAAAAAAAAGAAGAGAAAAATCGGTTTTTTTCCGGTTGAACCGGGTTTTGACCAGTTCAACCCGGTTCAACCCTAAATCCGGTTATATAGGGGTTTTTTAACCGAGTAACCGGTCGATTCTAGGTCCAACCATTGGTATATAATTAAATATAAATACATAAACATATTCTTATTGAATCATCCTAAAATATTAAAAAAATTGTATTTACGTACTCATATTTTATTGCCTCGCGGCCGCACTTGTGCAAAATAGTGGCACCTTTTCATGAAATACAATAGGAGTCGTTTGTTTTCCTGGAAAAGATGAGATAAATAATTATTTTCTACCATTTCAAATGTTTGTTATTAATAACCTCATTTTCTTCCGACCCAAAAGCTCGTACTCTATTTTTCCATTATGGTTGAATTATAATTCTCATGTTAGCTGTCAAAAAAAAATTATATTATAATACATCTTAATAAATATGTAAAAAATTTAAATATATCATACATACAAGTAAAATATTTCATATTATTTCTAATGCTATCATTTTTCAAATTATGTGGTACTATTAAATTGGGTATTAAGACCACTTTTCAAATAAAATATTGACGGGCTCGTGGGATTATATGAACAGAAAAAACAAAGAGGGAACTATCACTTCACTTCCATAAAGCCCTAATTCTGATTTGTGATTCAGCATCCATACTTTCTTCGAATCAGAAGGGGATAAATTCAAGGTCAGGTAGTTATGGGTGGTGAATCGCGGTACGAGATCCACCAGAACGCCTATATAAAGCTGGTCCTGCACGCCCTAAAGCACCGAACCTCCGCCGTCAACGCCGTCCTCCTCGGCCGCTCCGCCGGCGCCGGCAGCGCGGTGGAGATCGTCGATTCCGTCCCCCTCTTCCACTCCCAGATCGGCCTCCTTCCGCCCCTCGAAATTGCTCTTATTATGGTTTGTCAATAATCAACACTATTCACTGCTTGTGTTTTAACTAAGTTATCTTTTTGGATTTGGAATTTGAACTTTCCGGTTGTAAATTGGTAGATAGAGGAGTATTATGGAGATAAAGGCTTGAGCATAGTGGGCTATTTTCATGCTAATGAGAGGTATGATGATTTCGAGCTTGGGGGTGTGGCTAAGAATATTGGGGATCACATAACTCGGTATTTTCCTCAGGCGGCCTTGCTTTTGGTAGGTGCATTGGTTAAAGTTGTTTGTGAAGTCTTTGGGGTTTAGTTAGTAGATGAATTGTTGACTTTTAAAATTTGTGAATTTTGTAGATGGACAATAAGAAGCTAGAGTCTCTACGTAAGGGGAAGGATCGAAGCCCCATGATGAAGGTAATTTTCTGGAATGATTCTTAACCGAGCTACGTCGGTTAAGATTTTGGAGTTCTTATTTATGTGTGCTGATACATGTTCCTCATATATGATTTAAGCTATTCCGGATAATTGTTTAGAGATACTTTGGCTGGCAAGGTTTCGAGATTAAGAAAAAAATGTAGAAAGTCACAACTAACAAAATGATTTAAGCTCTGTATAATTGATTCTTTGTCTGAAAAAGTTTATAAACTTTGCTCACAAACCATATTTTCAGTTATTCTGACTGTGTTGGAAGAGATCTCAATTCACAAAGCTGAACTCTGGAAAGTAATATTTTTATAGTTAATAGATGATTTAGAAATGATAATAGCAATCCTATGATGAGTAAATTACAATGTGTATAGCACAACTTATGATAAACATATGAATCTGCATACGTTTATTCACCACTTCCTTGCTCAAATTATTCTGCAGTTTAAAACTGCCTTGCTCCGTTGCTCCGTTGCTCCTTTTGTTGTGTTGCATCATTGTTCTGTGCCTAACTCAATTTTGTAAGGCAGTCATCTCTCTGATGAGTAAGAATACAATAGTATGTTTGTTTCAGGGAAAATCCTGGAATATTAAAAAGGTGAATTTGACTTTTGTGTATAGATTGATAAAATGTAGTATGGTAGCAAGTGATTGTGAGATTATTATATTGTGAAAAATAAAGGTGTGTGTTATTGGGAAAAGAAAAGGTATGAGCGAGAATGCAAGAGAGTGTAGGTATTATAGGTTAGAACTTTTGTGGATTTTGAAATCTAAAAAACAAACATATGCATAATCCTACAAACAAACATGCATTAAGATTTCAAAAGTAAAATCTTGTTTTTGCTAATCCAGAAACAAACATATCTGAGTTACTCAGAGATTCATATGAAGTTTTTCTCCTTTTTATTGCTCAGATTTTTACCAAAGATGCGTCTAGTAGTTGGAAGCCGGTTGGAGCAGAGGGAAGCAATCAGCTCGCTCTCAAGGAGCCTTCGGCTAATGTAGTGCTGTTGGACTACATCTCATCTGAGAAATGGAAGGGCATCATCGATTTCGATGACCACCTTGACGACATCAGCAAGTCAGGCTTCTTTCTCTTTACATCATCGGTATCTAAATAGTTGTTCATCGTGTTGAAACTGATAGTGACTGTGTTTGCAATATTCTTGTAGGGATTGGCTGAACTCCCAACTTTTTGATTGAGCTTCAGAAGCCATCCACGCATTCACCCAAGTGCTGCTTGGTACCCTTCGCAGAATTATGACTGAGGTTTTCTAAGACTAGTTTTATGTCACATTTGATTCTTTGAAGGTTACCATGTCTGGTTTGTGGAATTTCATTAAATAGATTGTGTATTTCATTACAGGCCATTTTGGCGTCGTACTGGAGAGTTGAATTATACTTGTTGGATCCCCCACCCCCAGTTTTTCTCCATGAAATTTCTGCTTTTACACGTTAGATGGCCTTATATTTTGGGTTATAACCTATTTAAAGGATGTTCATTTGACATCAAGTGGTGTTGACTTGTTGTGCTTCTGTTGCGGTTTTAGTACTGTATTTCTTCCTCGGTTATGGTGTGTCTGTCCTTATTTTTTGAGATCTCAACAAGACTATAACAAATAAATAAAATGTGAAGGCCTAATTGCTGTAAATCACAACTTATGTAATGAGTATATAATGTTGTATCTTCACTTGCTATTATCCAAAAAGTCTGGTATTCTTTTTGTGGTATCGAAGTGAAGATGGTGAGTTTTTGAACAGTTAAGTCAGAAATAAATAACTATATTTAATGGGAAGTTTTATTTTACGAAATAAGTACTCTTAGGTCCAAAATCCAACATAACAATACTCTTAGGTCAAGGTGTTTTTTTAAATAACTCCTAGGTCTAAAAGTAGAGATGAAATACCCACAACACCCTTTAAATTCCCCAAATAATCACTCTGTCTCCCCAAATCAAACGTGCTTTCTCTCTCTGCAAACCCAAACAACTTCCCCAATTTTCTCCCACTTTCTTTACAATATTCAAACCCCAAGATATCTCACTTTCTCTGCAACAAATCATCCCAAGTTTCTCTCTATTTCACTCTCATATTTCTAAGAACGAACCGCTTGGACGCAAAAATTTCAGACTTCGCTCAGCGTTTTTTGCAGCCGCCACTGTACCGACGTCGTTCAATGAGGGAGGCGACAATCGTCGCGGCGGATATCGTCAGTGCGGCAGAATTTTTTTCCGATTTTCTGGGTGGATTTGTTGTGGATTTTCCCCATCGTATTTAGCTAAACATGTTGTTTGTCCTGTCTTTGTTCATGAGTTGTAATATGGATTCTTGTCATATATGGTTACTTGAACACTGGTTTGGAATGTGATTCTGATTACAATGTTAGAAGGTTTGAAGGTGTTTGGTTTCTGGCAACCATGCGAATTTTTATTTTGTTTTTCTGGGTTATTAATTTAGATCAGTTAAAAATATGATGAAATTGTTGGTTTTTTGGAGATGGGGATGGTGGATCTAGATGTGATTTTGGATATGGAGGATGGTGTTTTTGGGTTTTCTTTTGCAGGCAACAATGGGATATTTTTTTTTTGTTTTTGTTTTTGAGTTATTTATGAAGATCTGCTAAAAATATGATGAAATGAAGATGGAGAATGTGGATTTAGATCTGAATTGGAGATGGAAGATGGTGGATCTGGATTTGGATCCTAGTCTGGAGATGAATAAGTTCATAAATTCATGAATCAATGCATCCTTTTTATGCACATGTTCATCTTGTTTATGCATATGTTTATGTCGAGTGAGGATGAAGATATGTAAATTTTGAGATTTTAGATATATAATTTTTATATTTTAGTTATGAAAATTTCAAATTGTAAATGAAATAAAGATGAATGTATATTTTTATTTTTGGTTCTCATCAATTTCTCTAAGAAAAACACAACAAATAAAAATAAGAGATGAATGTATATTTAATTTCTTCATTTTCAACGTGTATTCCCATATTTTGTGTTACAACTTGCAACCAACAATTCAATTAAGAGAAGAAAAAATTGTCCGTAGATGCTGCAGAAATTTCAGTTGGTTCTGGGCAAGACAAATTATTATGAGGAAGATGATCGAAGTCATGAAAGTCTTGATTGTGGGAGTTTTATCCCTCCAATGTGGGGATAGCTCTTGGACACCAAACATTTGGGTTCTCCCACTTAATGAATAGTTAGAAATACTGATGATTTACCACCTCCATCATTCCTGTCGGGCCGGGAGTGGGGGCCATGGAGGCGAGGGCTTCACCTATTTTTGCTACAAAGAAAAGAAAAAATAAAAAAAATCTGGAAAGTGAAAGTGGCATGTGAGTTGCAGGTAAATGGAGAGGCTTGATGGGATGTTTTGGTGACTTTCAACCATCATTTTTGTACCTAAGAGTATCATGTGAAATTTATTGGATCTATTAGTACTAGTGGATTTTACTTTGGATCTAAAAGTTTTTCACCCTTATTTTACCTGGAGTAAGTTTTTGGTGAAATTTATTCACAATATGAAATTTGTATTATTATATTTATAAATTAATATCATAATATTTATAAATTGATATCATAAGTGCAATAATATTAATTTATAAGAGTAAAAATATTAATTTATAAATATAATAATATTAATTTTATATTTTAAATACTTTTCTAGGTGAGTATGTTTTACTTATTCTTTTACAAATATAATTTTTGTATCCATTTCAATTTAAAAAATATTTATTTGCCCATTTTGCTAGTAATTAAAAAAAAACACTCTTCATAGGGCTCACCAATCTAGCCATCAAAACCGACCTCATTTTAATGGTTTGGAACCATGCAGTAGATCTGCGCAGGTTTATAGAGCATTTAAGTTTAGTACGACACAAAATTTGGTTATTCAGCTAAAAAAAAAAACTACGAACAGTGCGGCCCTAATCTGTCTCTAGTAAAAAAATATAATAAGCCATCAACTCTCTTGCAAATCTTTTTTCAGCCCAATAAAATGGGTTTATAGTGTATTTAAGTTTAGTACGACACATGATTGGGTTATTCAGTTAAAAAATACACTACGAACAGTGCGGCCCTAATCTGTCTCTAGTAAAAAAATATAATAAGCCACCAACTCTCTTAGCAAATCCTTTTTCAGCACAATAAAATTGTAGATTTTGCGAAAGAGAATTTGACAATAAAATAAAATATAATTTAATAATAATTCTTTAATATTTTAAATAAAATGGGTGTTAATTTGTGAACCGCCCCACCCTGGCCTACTCTCTTGACACAAATTTGTTACACCTCTCTCAATTCGTTACCACAAATTGAGGGTGTCGCACACTTCCACGCAAATAACTAATTTGAGTTTATGATTGGTGGATGCTGCTACTCTGAAGGAACACCTCTTACAGTGGCATCAAGAATTTAATGACCATTTAACAAACTGAATATCAATCCCTTCTAATTATTTGGCTAACAAAATTAACGAAGTATTATGGTGCAATTACTGGACTTGGCTCCATATATCGATTTAATTTTTTAGACATAATCTCCTAACAATGATACTGTATCACGCAAAATGTGTAAGAATTTTATTTAAAAGCCCAAATTTTGGAACAATTTTTTTGCAAAATAGCATGATTACAATCAAAATGCAGATTGATGCTTATACTTTTGCTCGTCCTGCGTTTGTGGTTCAGCAACATACATCCACATGAACAGGAAAAAGAGAAATAAACTAAGTACTAATATTGAAGAATTAAACTATCCCAACATTAAGTCTATCATAAGGAAGAACAACAACTCTATCCCCACATTAAAATTTCTCACAAGGAACAGAAGATTCACCTGGGTTTTGGCACAGAACGCCTTAGTCTCTTGTATTTCCTCTGGACATTGTCCTTTGCCACAGCAGAATCGGTCTCGGTAACTTGGGAATCACTCTCGGTAACTTGGGACACTCCCTCCGGCTCTGGTGAGGAAGACTTAAACGGTGATTTTCCAGAATCCTGAACATTATCTGGATCAGGCGAACCCACACTAAGAGCAGACAAATCTTGTTCTACGTCTTCCGTTGTCTGCCCTTTTCTCTTCCCTCTCCCACCTCCTATATCATCAGCATTCACCTCATCAGCTTTCACAGGATGCCCACGCACCTCTAGATGCACTGGTGAAGACTCAGGGGTATTCTTGTCATCCTGCTGAGAAAAGGGTTTTACATCTTCAGACCCGGCCTTGGGAGTCTCTGATACTGTCACCGTAACAGCATCTTGGACCTCCGATATAGGATGTTTAGGCCCATCAACATACATCACCTCCTCATTAGGGCCTGTAGGGTCCACATTAGAGTCTGTAGGGACCTCACTAGGGTCTGTAGCTCCTCCATTCTCTTCTTGAACAGTGATTGGTTCAACGGCCTCTGCTGTAGTTTCGGTCAGGTTTTGCGCATTTTCCTCAGGGGAATAACTGGTTTTGACAGCTGTCATCATCAGAGCGGAATCCTGATCGTTCTGTGGATCACTTGGTAGATGATCCAGCATAGATGGGGTTGCAGGAGATGGTGACGCTTCTCTACTTCCAGTTATGGTGTCTAATTCTATCATCAAGTTGTCCTGTAATTCTGGCAGCAGAGTCTCTCTTGAGACTGGTGTAACCAAAGGCTCGACATTATCACCATTAGGTACCAATGAAGCAGATGGTGTTGATGAAAATGCACCAGAAGTTGTACTTGGATAGTATGAATTGACACCTGAATTTGATCCACTCATTCCACCTCTCCTTCTTGGCTTACAATGCTTCATCTTAGGACCATCAGGTATTGAATCATGTGTTGATAGGTTGTGACTATTCATTCCTAAAGCAAATGAACATATATCTCGAATCTTCTCAAGGGCATGTCCTAATGGATTTGTATTTTCTGCAATATCCAACATAAATCATTCTTTTTTATATGTTTCAGATAATCAGGTATCAATGCAATAAGATTGAGAGTAACACTTGCAGGTAAATGAAAACAACTAATACTGTTCAATAGAAACAGCTAATGTTGTTCAGTCAAAACAACTAATACTGTTCAATGACAACAACTAATACCGTTCAGTGAAAAAACTAATACCGTTCAGTATTTGCCTAAAATAGATAAAATTAAGCACCTGTAGCTTCAGGATCCAATTGCATTGTGTTTGGATCTGAAGTATCCTCTGGGTACTCGGGTGCACTCATTGCAGAATCCCATGTTGAAGGGGTATCTGGCAGTTCCCCAACGTTTGTAAGAAAAAGATTTGATGGCTTAAAAGAGTAGGACACTTCAGACGACGACGGAAGCACTCCTGCCACATATGAACCTCTTTTTCGGGAATCAGTTCCTCGTCCACAAGTAAGGGCACCCCTCTTTCTTGGTCGACCTCTCTGTACCTTAGGAAGAACAAATGGAGATGTGGAAGAGGATGGGGTCCCCACATCAGCACGCAGAGCGAGACGATGGTCTTCATGGGCAGCCCTCAGGGAATACGAGCATATTTCCTGTATCTCTCTAAGGACATCTTCCCAAGAGACCTCATACCCTTCGTTGATAGCATCAGTTGCCCGGTAGTAGATTTTTTGTAAGCTCTGGGCCTGGATACATACAGTTTTTTTATAATAAAAAAAAAACGCATGAAAACAGGTAGATAGGAAGGGACAAAGTTGTAATTTTCTACCATTGCCTCCATTGCACCTCCAACTCCCTGGTAGCCAGTATTTGGACGAGTGGCTGGATTACCGATCAACAAACGTGTAATTCTTCTGTACCATACCATGTATGGATCATTCTGGTCCATTGGGCCATCAACAGGGGGTGCAGATATAACTCGGGCACATCGGTCAGCCCACATATCGACGAATTGCCTGTGATGATTGGCCCAATCGTAATTCTGTCTTCCACGACGATCGGTCAAATGGATATCTGGAATAGTGTCACAAATTGCAGGGATGGGTTGCTGTTGACCGAATTGACGGAGAGCTCGATCAGGGTGGTGGAACTCCACAACATCAAAGCAGATGAGAGGAGCAGCTGTTTGCCAAACACGTTCTCCTGATAGGCAGTATGCTGGGAGGCTGGCCAGGACAGAGGTAGGATATGGCTCCCATATAAACTAAAACAGGAAGTAGGTATCAAATATTTGCAACAGAATTATCTCAGAATATAGAGATATAGAAAATATGTACTAATACTAGACTAAGAACCTGGTTGTCCTTCATATTGTCTAGCTGGTCCCTGTATAACACTAGAACATGTGTTCCCACAGTTTCCAGCTTGAAACCAACATTCCACCTGTAATAGTCAATATTTTTATCCGATGTGTTTTTGAAAGGCAGCAGTAGTGAGGTTTTGATACCAGCAAGAATAGACTAAATTGCAAAATTGGTCCCATATCTATTGGGTGTATGTTAGTCCTATACTAATCAATTTTCTTAATTAAGTCCCATAACTTTTAAAATGGTGCAACTTCAGTCGTATATTAACATTTTTTTTTGTTTTAGGATATAATTAATTTGTGATTTTTTAAATTGAAATTAATATGTTGGGCTCTAATTATGCCACGTAAGTGACGCAAAGTCATTAGTCCGGAAGTCCCATAACTTTTAAAATGGTGCAACTTCAGTCCTATATTAACATTTTTTTTGTTTTAGGATATAATTAATTTGTGATTTTTTAAATTGAAATTAATATGTTGGGCTCTAATTATGCCACGTAAGTGATGCCAAGTCATTAGTCCCGTTGCTACGTGGAATTCTAGCAGCTCACGTGCAAAACCCTGCATTCTTAATACGACTAAAATTTCATCATTTTAAAAGTTATGGGACTAAAATCGCTAACACACCCATTAGATACAGGACCAATTTTTTGCAATTTATTCACAAGAATACCTGGAACCATAGGGGGCAGCGGGCAACAGGTGATTCCCAACAACTACATCAGGAGGTGGCTGCTCTCTCGGTGCCAGCCTCCCTGGACGGAGGAAGGGCAACCTCTCCCACGCCCATACCTAATTAATATTCACAAAGACCATATATGTCTCAAATGTGATTAGGCCAATACTCCTATGCACAGATGCACAGTGCACCTCAAGTGCATTTTTAAATAGTATTAGTTGATTCAATGAACAGTATCAGTTGATTCCATTGAACAGTATTAGTTCTGCACTGGGTGCACGGTGCAATAGGTGCACCAAAGTGTTGCTCTAAGGATTATCTATTACATGCGAAAACACCAAAGTCGTAAATAAGGCAATTCTTAGCCTTTCTTTAATACCTGCAAAAGTACTAGTGGCCCACATATATCTGACGTCTCGGGTTTGGTTGCACGGCACAATGCACGGTATAAACAAGCAAGAACAGCACCACCCCAGCTAAGCTTGCCAGCCACTTCGAAATCCCTAAGCAGGGGCAAGTACATCAACTTCACCTTATTATTAGACATATCAGACAACAGCTGTCCCCCGAGCAACTGCAAAATGTACGCTCTGGCATAGAATTTCACCGTGTCCTCCGATGCACCATCTGGCAATGTCTTAAATCTCTCCTGTAAGCATCGAATCTTGAGGCGGCCCCGATCAAAGTCTTCCGGTGGTGGTCTGAACCCCAACAGTTCATTGCAAATCTCCTGCCATTCATCCATTGTTCGATTGGTATCAACACCTGTAATAGGCTCACCGTCTACAGGTAGGCCCCACAATACAGATATGTCCTGAAGTGTGACAGTTGTCTCACCGACGGGCAAATGAAACGTGTGTGTTTCTGGGCGCCATCTTTCGACTAATGCTGTGATTAGAGCATGATCTAGCCTCATTCGACCAGCTTTATACACCCCATAAAAACCGGCTTTCAACATCATTTGCTGCACTCGTGGGTCCAGGTTACCCAAGCGCCAAAAGTGGCCATCACATCTCCTGCAAGTTAGAGGTTCGAAGTTCTGACCGTTCCATATCTCTGTTGAACGGTGATGGTCTTGTAAGGTGAGTACGGAGTCATCAATTGGGCCAGGATGCAATGTGTGACCCAGTCCAGATTCCATATTCACTGACTTCCCTGCAATATTTTAGATTGTCAGTAAAAGTGTCAATTGTAAAATAAGCAGATTCAAAGGACACCGACAAACTAAAGTTAACACTTATGTGGTTGCACCGTGCAACTGGTGCACAACTAGTACTGCTCAATGAAAACAACTAATACTGTCAAGTGAAAACACCTAATACTGACCAAATAATACCTTTTAGTAAAACAACTAATCCATTTAAAAATGCACTTGAGTTGAACGGTGCAACTGGTGCACAGAAGTATTTTCCAACAAACTGAGCTTTTATCCCATTTATGTTGGGTTGCAACGTCAAATAACAATGGACTAATAAAATCAACATCCTAAATAAGGCTCCCATTACTCAATCTTTAGGCACTATATATTTCATGAAGGTAATTAAAGTTCTTATTTCTGCATTCTCAGGTCATCAATAACTTATTTTCCGTTACATTCCCAATTTGCATGACATTCCTTACACATCCTCAAGATAAGATTAGTAATACAGCTCATTGCAAGCCTTGCGGTAAGAAAGAACTGAGGAAGGAGAAGGGACATTTGAAGATGGAAACTTCAAAGGTAACTAAGATGCTCTTTCAACATCTCTACTAAAACTGATTTCACATTCTTTTCTAATCAGGAAGCTAGCATATATATACACCTCTATTCTGCAAATACTTTATATTTACGTCCATCCACTGAATCTGAGCAGATTATAGTGACTCATATCAGGATGGGACTTTCACAGAATTAGTCCCAATAGAAAATTCCCTTCATGTGCACCAACTTACACTCAACAAACAGGGCAAAATGGGCTTCCAGTACACCTGAGCCTAAAAGAATTTCAATTTGAGAACTTCGACTTAATTCGTGCATTTAAACAAGAAACAAGAGATAAAAGAAAGAAACAGGAATTGAAGAACTAAAACTACGGCAAGTGATCAGTGTCATGTCCTACGAAGCACTAAAAATTCAACGAATTCATCAAGGCTTCCATAATCACATCAGCAATCTTAAGAAAATGCCACTACTATACGAGAAACAACTATAAAAAGTACTAACCAAATCAAAGACCATAACTTTATGCTACCTCAAATTCCAGAACACAGAGAGAGAGAAGAGAGAATTTTTACCCAGAAAGAAAAATCCAGGAGCAACAGTGTGTATATACTCCAACCCACGCGTCGGTTACTCCGCCATTGCTGCACACCATACCTTCATCGATTCATGGTATGGATTTTCCCGAACCCCACGATTTTAATTGCGAGGAACAAATCAATAAATTAAGAAGGTTGAGAGGGGCGAAATTTGCAGCGAGGAGAAAAGGGAGGGAAGGAGGGAGTGTGAGTGCGAAGTTGCAACGGCTATTCAAATCAGTGAAGCAGTGAGAGAGATCTCCATGAGAAACGCTTTCACGACTTCGCCCTGTCTGCGCGTTTTGGAAAAAGAAAGAAGATAGCGTTAGGGTTTTTTTTGAGGAGGTAATCCTCGAAACCTAAAAGCGTCCCTCTTTATCCGCACTTCTTTATTTGCAATATCAGTCCCCGATTTTCCCCAAATCTTAAATTTTCCCCCCTAAGTTTTACATTTACGATTTATCTCTCTCTCTTTTTCGAGTAGAGTTTATATGAATACATTGCACCGTATTACTCATTTGAACACTCCTGAAACGTGATTCAATAGAACAAAACACAAACTAAATACAGATGCATGGCTCTAAATATTGTACACTTTGTGCGTGGACTAATATTTTATGAATTTTTTATTACTCAAAATGTTTATAAAAGTTAACTTTACAACACTATGTGTTACATAAGTAGAAATTAGTTTGCTTCTCGTATAAAATTAAATAATATAATTATGTAATAAATATATTTAAATAATATATATCTATAAAGTTATAATATATATTTAATGCTTTATTTTTTAAATACGTCAAATTTACTTATAATAATTTATCATATGATAGAAATACGTAGTTTATTATATATTTATAAAATTATAATTCATGCATTTTTATTTAAAATTATATAAGTATTTATAAGCATTTCAGGATTAAAAACTAATAAAAGAGTAGATTGCAATTATTAGATTCATTAATAAGAAAAAATAATGATTAGTGGGTATTAATGAATTAATATGACCCTCTATTTTTTTAAATAAATAAATAGATATACATGATATGTAAAAAATTATACAGTGTGTCTAGTTGGTGCGCATGAGGTGCAGTCAGGTTGGTCAACCCAGCAATGAGGGCTCTCATAATAACGAGAAGTCCGAGCAAACTCATGTGCTATAAAATTAACACTTCTTTTGCCAAAATTAACAGAAAAATACGAAGAATTACGAGCAGTGGCGGATCGGGGGAGGGGGGCAGCAGTGTCCACATGTATATAGTTATATTAATATGTGTATTTTTCTTTCTTGTTTGGATTTATATGTATATATAAGTATAGTTACATCAATATTTAAATGTTGATACATATTAGTTAGACTTAAAACACTAGTTTAGTGTACTCTCGCCCTCCCCCCAAAAGTTGAATTCCTGGATCCACCACTGATTACGAGAGAATACTCTTTGATGCTCGGATATAATCCCCAAAAACTGAGTAGTCCATTATCACCTTACCAAGAGCATCAACGAAAAAAATTCGAACCACTTTCTCTAGATGTAAAATTTTGTCCCAAGATAATGCTTCACAAAAGTATATAAAAAATAAGTATATAAAAATGAAAGTCAAAGCATTAGCGATTAGTAATAAAATGAGTCTATTTAAACACATTGATGTAAGAAAAAATTTATATGAATATAGTTCACAAATTTGATATTCGTGAACTTCATTGACACTACTAAACAAACCTTAAATGAATCCTACATAAAAGTTTTTGTTACGCTCATTTAAAAATGGGTAGATCGAGATCGTTGAGATTAAGGAAAATTTGGTGTATCTACAGTGAAGATAAAGATTATATATGACCTTCCCTCATCCAAACCCACACAATAAAAGTTGTTGATTTCTCATGTAGCCAAGGAGTCCATCGCATACTAAAGCAGCTGAAATGTCACCCAACATGCATATATATAATTCACACCTTCCTCACAATCCTTCATATTACTATTTCCGACCAACCTAGTCTCAACTATCCCTAAAGTTGAGAAGAAGTTGAGAGGTACAAGTGATGAGCTTATAAGCCCATCATGTTCAACCAAGCCCACTGATTGAGGCAACCAATCGGATAAAGAGGATGCATGCTTTGAAGTTTAAGGAGAATGAAATCGATGAACATGATATAAATGCAAGTATTCTCCCCTCTCTATAAGTTCCTTCAGGTATACAAACATAGTAATTGAAAAGTAATCACTAGCTCCATGACTCTCTTTTTTTGTTTTGGCTAATATCACCTTGAAATATTTAAATTATACAATTTTTTAAAAAATAGAGTAGGTTTTTTGAATTGTTTCCATGATTGTGTCCAACAATAAATTTTATTGGCTTGTTAATTATGAAAATTAAAATGGTCATAGTTGTCATAAATATTAAGTTGTTTCTATCCGATTATTTGAAAATAATTAAGTTTTTTCTATCTCGGCAACGAATAAATGTAACAACTCATATACCGTTGAATGAATTAAATTCAATGCACAAGAATGAAAAATTAAAATGTGAATCTTATAAAATTTGATGTTTAACGATTCAGGGCCCGAAAGATAATATATTTTACTTGTTTTTTTATTAGGCTAATTGCAAAAAAATCACGACTATTTCACCTTTTTTTTCAGTTATAACATATGTTTTTAAAATTCACAATTCGATACACGACCTTCCAAATTATTGCAATCCTATCACGTGATTATTTTCTAGCAATTCCTACTGACGTAGTAGTGTATGGAATTGCAAAAGCAATAAAACACATTGAATTAAATTGAAACAATAAAAAGAGATCAAGAATTAAAAAAAAAATCAAAGATTTTTTTACTGCCTCATCAACATAAATTGTAGGGATATAGTCATATGATATATTCCAAATTTTAAAAGTGTTTGTGTCGAATTGAAAATTTAATTTAAAAAAAAATTAATGCAACTGAAAAATGTGAAAATATTGTAATTTTTTAATGCAATTGACCTTCTTTTTTTTTATCATGAAAACAAAATTGTCTCAACTATCATAATCAAGTTGTTTCTATCCAATAAATTTTATATAGTTATGAAATTTCTATCTCGGCAATGAATAATTATAACAGATACCGCAAAATGAATAAATGCATATAAGAAATTTTTAAATTTGAATTTTATGAAAAAGGTAACTTTATCGATTACTAAAAGATAAAAACATTAATACCGTGTTTGAAGATAAAACTTATCAATTAACAATAACAAAAATTTATGTGTGACACAAAATAATTCAAGGGTACGTAAAACAAATCTATTCAAAAGTTTATAAAAGAAAAACAATTAACTTGATATATAGTGGACATTTACATTTCTTTAAAAACACAGATCATTTTTTTAAATGTGCATATGAAATTTTCTGAAGATTAATTCATTTAAAATTATTTTCTTACTTTTATATTTATTTATTTGTGCCTATATATTCCTTAATAGTCAATAGTTTACTAGATTTTCTAAAATATTTAATTTTAGAAGAATTTTGATGACAATGATTCTACTCACTAAAGAAAAGTGAAATAAGGTTCTTATCTATTAAATCAAATCACTAATATACAGATTGTACTCATTAATAAATATTTGATTTTCCTGTTTTGCCCCTAACCTTTCTTAGCTAGGCTTCACTTGTCTATATATTTGAAGCAATTGCCTAGAAGAAAAGGAGGCATTGAGAAAAAGTGTGAAATTTAAGTGACAAAAGGAAAAAAAAAATCCATAGATTAGAAGCAGAAGAAAAGGCTTGAATGGAGAGAGGGGAAAGCTCCAACCAAGGGATGAAGTATCAATACAGCAGAAGACCTAAATCAGGTATACAAAGTTTCTCCTCCCATTTTTAGTTCAATGAAAAATCTATATATACACAAATGGGAAATTTATGAGCAAATGTTGAATGGATCTCTTTTCATGCATGAAATGCTTTTAACTCTTTGGATTCAAATTCTTCTTCTTTGCTCAACTTGTATGGAGTTTTAGATTCTCAAAACCTTTTCTTTTAGATACGCTTCATGAATTCAAATGCAAAAATAAACAAAGCGCTTGCTACACTTCATTGTTGGGTTTTTTATTTTGTTTAATTCTTAATTTTGTGATTGGAAAAATATATAACATCTTTTAATTTTTAGAATTTTTTTTTAATTGTTTGATGAGTAAGTATTACTATATGTTTGGCACATATAAATATAGTATAAACAAGTTTTTTTTATTTTTAATGGAAGATTTTTCCAAAATATTTGCAGTCAGTTCTAATTAGTAGGGAATTAAATTAATAAATGATTTAACTTCGCACTTCTATATAAGTTTGGACTTTAAATTAGATGGAACTTCTTGTCTAAAAAAAAAATTAGATGGAACTTTTTTCATGAAATCAGAGTTCAAAGGCCTTTGCTCGAATCCGAGTTTTAGATGATTGATTTCATCAACTTATCTTTTGTAAAAAAAAAAATAAAGGCCCATCTTCAATTGAAATTTTTAGTTCTCTAATCAAATGTACTATCCACTCATTAGAAAATTTTATAAATTATTAAAAAGATTTTTTTATGTATTTTAAAGCTCAAATATTTAATAATGAAATGAAAAGAAAGATGGGTTTTTCTACGGTCAGGAACGGCTTCGTCCTTCCTGACTTTAGACGTCCAATAAAAAAGATTGTCACATCATTTAACTTCGTCATGGACGATATTGTTTCGCCATAAGACTAAATAATTATTTTTTTTAATAAAAATGATAAAATTACTGAAATATCCTTATAACATTTTTTAAATAAAAAATACAATGTTCATAAATTTAAAAACTTTAATCCACGATCCCAAACTCGTCTCATGCGCGACCCAGGTCCTGGTTTGGGGTCCGAGTAGGATCCGGGTCCTGGTTTGGGGTTTGAGTCTTAATCAAGGTTTGGGTCTAGGTCGGGTCTGGATGGTGCGGGTCCGTTCAGGGTCTGGTGCGGTCCGGGTCAGGATTCGGTTCTGGGTTTAGGCTCGGGTCAGGATAGGTCGGGATCTGAGTTCGGGATAATTTCGTCATTTTATAAATATTAATTTAATTTATTAATAGAGCGATGCAGTGTGATTGCAGTATGCACATCGCAAACGCACTAGTGTAAAGTGCAATAATTTAAAATTAAAATTATACGTTGGATCAACGATCCAACATTAATCAAATGATTTCCTGACGTTAGGAAGGGCGAAACCGTTTCTGATCGTAGAAGATCCCAAGAAAGATATAATCTTAAATTCTTAATATTCTTCTACAGTAAAAACCCCTATATGAATACTCTATATAGGAATAAACTCTTTATAGTAATAAAAAATCACGGACCCAACTCGGAATCAATTATATTTATGAATAAACTCCACATTGTAATAAGACATATTTTTTTCCGGTCCCGTCTTAAGAATTTATGCCTCCATTTAAGAATAAATTATATTATATATAAAAATATATATGTTAGATGACCTAAAATATTTATTTATGGTTGATGCATGTATTTTATATACTTTGAAAGTGTATGTATTTATTTTAGTCAAATTCATATTAATTAGATATATGAATTTGTTAATAAATTTACATACATGCAATATAGTATGTAAAATATTGAATATATTATTTTTTTAACGTAAAACTCTATTTAAGAATAACCTCCCTATAGTAATATTTTTTCCCGGTCCGTCGATATGACTGTACGAGTTTTTACTGTATTGAGCGCAAATGCGTGCAAAATTACTTGTTAGTATTTTCTTTTTTGGATAACAAACAATGGTTCCTTTGTTTTGTGTCTACATAAAAAAACCCATTATATATATATATATATATATATTTATGTAGAACCTAATTGTTATATCAAATAAGGGTTGCTTTGTTTTATGTATATATGGCTTAAAATTTTATTTTATTTTTGACGGGATATATGGCTTATAATTAACTAATGGGCAAACGGCCAACAATCTTAATTTGCACCATTAGCCTTTTGTACCTTAATTATTAGAGAGAGAACTTGTGAATTATCTTTTCCAATAAATAGGCATAACCTTTTGTATCAATGTGGTGATTAATTGTAGTTAAAACCATGTATCATTTTAAATTTAGGAGCTTTCATAATAAAATGTCAAGAATTTGAGATTAATAAGAGTGTTCGGCTTTTTTTTAATCTACGTGTCTCAAGCTTTTTAGTGAATTCGTTAAGATCTCTTTGTATATTTATTTCTGATGATGCGGTAGTATAATTGAAATCAAGATGAAAAATTGGAGTTTGAAATTAATTAAACATAACTTATATGCTTATAATTTTATGGTCAAGTTTTTATATATTCTCTTGCATGTTCATCAATTATATCAAAAAATTTATGTGCACTTGGTTCACAAAAGATTTTCATAAGTAGATATATGTACTTTAAATGTTTTTTATTTGGTTAGATGTATATTTGATCCATTAAATTTCTTCATATTGTAATAATCTCCATCTCTATCACAAACTCTCATGTGAAACTTGTTCATATGCAAGAAATAATATCATTACCCTTATAAATTGATATCTATAACATTTAATACCGTGATCTCAGTTTATAAGTGTAATGGTATCAGTTGATGATCAATGTAATGATATTATTTTGTAAATGTAGTGGTATAAATTTCATACCATAAACAAGTTTCACCAGGGACCTGCTCCATCTCTACAGGCAAAGAAACATATTGCTCTAATCCTGCAGGTAGGCAAAAAATATTTTCGTATATATCTCTTGATAATTGTACTTTTATTACATTTTCGTTGAAAAGTTCCTTTTTTCCCTTGATAAAAGGGTTTGCCATAAGAAGAGTTTTTCCCCATCAAGGGTTTTAACAGGTCGATTCTCCTGTTTCATTTTTCGTATTCCATTGGTATTCCACCCTTCCAGAATATGATGGTTCAATTAGTTTGATATTTTTTATTATTTCATGTGTCATTAATTCATCCATATCATGGAATATAAAGTGAAACATCAATTATAAAACATGTGATCTCATTCTCCGACATGTGATCATCCGACTTTAGGTTTTCTTTCTTCGAATACTAGCTCTATTTCCCCTTGAACAAAAAAACGCATGCTTGAAAGAAACATCACATAACCAAAAACCATTCCTCATTCAGGTACACCACCAATCGACGAACCGAATGCAAGCTCCAGCACCCCAGCTCACCTGCACATGCCCATTTCCATCGTGACTCGAATCATTCAAAAAATCCTCCCGCCCCAGGCCAGGATTTCGGACAAGGCGAAAGAGACGATCCAAGAATGCGTGACGGAGTTCATCAGCTTCATCACAAGTGAGGCCAACGCCAAGTGCAACCAGGAGTTCCGCAGTACGGTCACCCCGGAGGACGTGCTCAGGGCCATGTGCACGCTAGGGTTCGACAACTACGCCGAAACCCTAACCGTGTACTTGAACAGGCATCGGGCTCAGAATCCGAACCGCGAGCCCGTGCCAGTGTTGGAGTATTGGCCCGATCCGCCCACCATTGTCCAGCGTCAAGTGGCACCACCGCCGCCGCAGCCACTAGCACCGCCAGCACCACCGGAGATGATGCACAGGGCGTATGTGCCTGCAGTATATGATGGTAATTACTATTTTCCCGGGGTGAATAACTACTTTGTGGGACCCATGCGGCGTGGTGGAGAAGGCTGCTCCAAGGATATGGAGGATTTTGATCCATTTTAAGTAGGAGGTTATTTTTTATAAAATAAAGTTGAGATTTTGAGTTTTTTGTTTCTGTTTGAATAATTTTCTGCATAGTATGATATGTGCAGTGCGTTTTATTTAAGGAGACGCTGATATGTATAATCATGTTAAACTCCTTTTGGTTTGGTTGGTATCAACTTTTTTGGAGTTTTGAAGTATTACCAATTTTTTGTCATATTTTGTTGTGTTATTTATTTTGAGTATAAAGTAATTATTCATCTCATCACTTTCAGGGTGATTGGTTGAGAGGTTTTGAGGATAAAGAATGGGAAAGAAATTACAATTGGTGCTTGGTTGTGATTAGGTTTAGAAGGAGGAATAAAATTAAAATTAAATAAATTAAATATGTGTGTTTGTTGTAAAGGAATGATATTTCAATATTAGTGATTTTTTATTTTTTATTTTTGGAAAAAGGTACTCCTATTAAGAGTAGGAACATCAGGAATGCCCAAAAAAATACAAAAGCACCGAAACTCGCTAAACAATTACCCACACATTAGTAAATACACAGAGTTGGTTCCCTTAACCAATCACACTCAAGAAGTTCCATCTATTGATACAAAAATCTGCCTTTAACTAAAAACGGAAAAGATGCGGATTCTATTGACGACATCTTGTTCGATGAAGGAGGAACCTTTAAAGATGATAGAATTTCTCAATGACCAAATTTGCCACACCACACAATGCCAAATGAGAGCCCAAGCTATCTTCAATTTGTCATCCGCGAAACTGCAAAATGTTCAAATTTAATGTCGATTGCCATCCTACTGTATCCAAACCAGACATAAGCATCCTCCCAAAGAGGTAGCACCTTTAAGCACTTGAAGAAAAGATGGTCGACCTGTTCGTCGGATGCACCACAAAGCACACATTTAGAGGAGAAGTGAGTATTAAAGGCGTTGCATTTAAGAAGGTTGGAGATAGTCGAAATTCGATCTTGCACAAGCCTCCAAGAAAATGAAGAAACTTTAAGCAAAACTGCTTTACTCCAAATAGCGTTAAGCCCATTTCTCTAGGAATTTCGAGGCCCATAATTTTCCTCAATAAATTCGTCTGCTGAACTAACCATATAATATCCCGCTGCGGAGAGTTTCCATCTCCAACAATCTTCTTCGTCCGAGAAACTAAGAAAGTTGGCTATGCGAGAAGATAAACTTGCAGCCATTTCTTCCTCCCACACAAACACGGGTCTACGCCAATCCCAATTGAGCATTATAACATATGTTGGTCCCAAAAAATCGAGTTAAAACCCGAAAAATCTCAATGGGAGGTGACTTAAATTTTTTTAAGTATGTATTATGCAGATTTCCTAAAGTATGTATGACAGTTAATATGAAAGTAAATAAGAACACACGGTTTTTTTTTAGTGGTTCGAAGACCCAACTTCTACATCCACTCTTCCCTTCATAGGGTACTTCCTTAATCCAAAGTAACCTTAGTTTACAGTGCAAGGCACACCATCAATCGAGTGATCTCTTCATGAGATCAGCTCACTAGACTTTTATAGAGTTCTAGCCCTCTATCGAAACTCATCTATCAACTTGTTTCCTCAACAAAGCTTCAAGACTTGCTTACAAACTCCCTATTGGTTTTATAGAGAGGGGTTTGATTCTGGTTTCCAACTTGGTGAAATTTTCCCTTACATTGTTTTAGTCTTTAAGCTAAGGTTGGAAAAATCTCTCTAAGCTTAGGATATGACATTTATGCTTAGATATAGTATAGAACACTCTTGGATATATTTGGATATTTCATGCTCTGTGTTCTTCAATAGAGATGCTTGAACATTTGGATTTTACACTTGGTAGCTTTCTCCATTACCTTCTAATGAAGGTAGTACAATGTATTTATAGTGTAGATTTGAATGCTACGGTTGGAGAATAAATTCAAAACTATACTAATAATCTTTCAGCTTTTCTTTGTCCTTTTGCACTATTGCACGCAACTTATGTCAGATCCGTACATGCATTATCGACTTCTCATTGATCTACTTCTTTTTATGTTTAACGGATTGTCAGCCCATCTTATCAGATCTGCGAGCTTCAGATCAACACGCTTCAAATCAGCACACTTAAGAACTCATCTTATCATATAAGTTCCCCCTCAACTTGTTACCTGTAAAAATAAAACTAGGTCTAGAAACACAAGCTTTCTATACAACTTAGTTTGTCCTATTACAAGGTGTTTTGACATAATAATTAAAACTATAAATATCCCAACAACGCCATCAACCCAAATGACCATGTCGACAATGTTACAATCAGGGTTTTTGTTGATTTTGAACAGTCGATGGAAGAGATTTTCAATCTTTGCCCCCCGACCAATTTTATGTCCATATTTTCGATCTTCAACCTATTCCCAACCACTTTGTAATAATTTTCTAGGAACCACTCCTTCGATACTATTTTAGAAATCAAGTTAGACCACCAAATCGACCATTTTTTGCTCGTTTCTTTCTTTGAAATGAAATTCTCCACACAATCCAAAAGGTTCCCATATTTGGAATTGATGACTCTAATCCACAGACCCCTCTCACTATTATCAATGAGGCGCCAACCCCACTTGCCCAACAATGAAAAATTGAAGGTCTCAAGATCTTTAATGCCCATACCGCCTTTAGATTTGTTTTTACACAAATTTTTCCAGCTTGCCCAAGCAATTTTCCTCTCATTTTCTTTTACACTACCCCAAAGAAAACGACTTTGGATCGAGGTAAGTCTCTTCAAAATACAAGAAGGCGCACAGTTGAGAGATAGAGCATAAGTAGGGAGGTTGGATAAGACAACCTTCGTGAGGATAATTCTACCCCCAAAAGAAAGGAATTTATTATCCCACCTAGAAAGTCGAGACTCTGACTTTTTAACCACATCTTCCCAACTAGCGGCTCTGCCATAGTTTGCACCAATTTTGAGGCCCAAGTACTTCAATGGTAGAGAAGCTCTTTTGCAATTCAGGGAAGAGGCCCATTCATGAAAGGCTGGAATCTACCACATTAATCCCGGATATAGTGCTTTTATTGAAGTTAATCTTTAACTTTGATCAGATTTCGAAGACGCGTAAGATGCTCTTTAGAACCAGAATATTATAACTCGAGGATTCCCCAAAGAATAGAGTCTCATCGACGAACTGAAGATGCAATATTTTGAAGGACTCGGTTCCGATACAAATAGGTTTTAAAATCCCCGATTCAATCGCCTTATTGATCATAAAACTCAAGCATTCCACCACCACCAAAAAGAGAAATGGAGAAAGAGGACCCCCCTTGCCTAAGACCTTTTTCCATGGAAAATTCATTGGTTGGACTTCCGTTCACCATAATAGACACTGTGGCCGAGTGAGTACATGCTTTCATTGCCTCACACCATTTTGAATCAAACTTGAAAAGTTGAGAGCATATCCATAAGAAAGAAAAGATCAACTGAATTGTATGCTTTCTCAAAATCAATCATGGAAATAAATATGCTTTTCTTAGTTTTTATCGCCTCATTAATAACGTCATTCGCCACAGCCACACTGTCCAAAATGTTTCTGCCCCAATTGAAAACAGATTATTTTAGAGAAATAATATCTTCCATCATTTTCGCTAACCGATTCGCCAATAGTTTGGCCAGAATTTTGTACATGCTGCCTATGAGAGAAACCAGTCTATAATTGAAGTGGGATTACGCACCTTAGGGATAAGAGTATTGAAAGAGACATTAATCCCTTTGACAAATTTTGCACTGTGGTGGAATTCAAAAAGTGTGCTGCAAAAACCTTTCTCAATAATATCCCAAAATGATTTGATAACGGAAATTGAATCCGTCGGGACCCGGAGTTTTGTTCTCCCCACAACTCCAAACCACTATCTTTATCTCCTCTTTGGCGAATTCTATCGTGAGAAGGAAATTTTCTGCAATACTGATTTGAAGGAAATGAGATACCAGAAATATTGGGGCGATTCCAAGCTTTTCTCGAGAAAGAGGATTTGAAATAATTGAAACACATGGAGAATGATAATATAACTTCCTTCACGTAGTAATACATTTCCCTTTTATAAGTATCACATTTTTTTATGTAATAACACACACATATAGTAACACACCCAAAAACTTGACAAAAAACAAATAGCATTTAAAAATTCTTTTATAAGTATCACACTTTTTCCATGTAGTAACACACACAAAAACTTGACTTCTCATGTTTAAGCCTATAATTTTTTTCGATTGTTCTTCATCTCTTTGAAATGAGGATTTTTTTTTTTTGCGCTTGAATAACAATGTGTTATCTTGTGACCCATGTGTTACATTATTTTTAATATGTGTTATGTAAGATATGAAGTTTTTTAGTATAACAATGTAGTAACATTTACTTATCCATGCAGTAACGTAGAGAATGATGATGTAATTTTTTTTCCACATAGTAACACATTTTATTTCTATAAAATTTTTTTTTTTCATGTAGTAACACACACAAAATCTTGACAAAAACAAACACATGGAGAATGATAATGTAACTTCTTTCAAGTAGTAATACATTTCGCTTTTATAAGTATCAAATTTTTTTCATGTGGTAACACACCCAAAACCTTGACAAGAACAAACAACATTTAAAAATTATTTTATAAGTATCACATTTGTTTCATGGGGGTCAATGCTCTAAGGTACAATCTCAATACCCATATATGACTCTAAGATACAAAAAAACTTTATAGCGACTCTTAGATACAAAAAAAGTGGCAAAAAATTCTAAGTTGCCATTCTGCCTCATTTTCTGCACTTCTGACTCATTTTGACTTTTTGTACTTTAAAATTTTAAAAGTCCAAATTTTTTATTAATTACATTATTTATTAATACAAAATTTGAATTTCAGCACTTCTGAAAATAATAAATAAATACATCAATAATTATTTAGTAATTTTGAATTTCTGCACTTTTGGGCCAATTTTAGGGTGCATTAAAAAAAAAAAAATTGTATTTTGGGCCAATTTTTAAAAAATTGTATTTTGAAGCCGAAAAAATATGTAATTTTCAAAAAATGAATTTTTTTAAATTTATGCACTTCTAGGTTAAATTTGGAGTGCATATTTATATATTTTTGTACTTCTAGGCGATTTTTTGAGGCATTTTTTTCTCATAACTCTACAGATTACAAATAAAGCATAAAATAAATAATTACAGAAAAAAAATAACTTTTCCTATAAAAAAATGTACTTTCCCTATAATAACAAAATACAATTAAAAACACATAATACACAAAATCAACCACAAAAATAAACAGAAAAAACATAAATTACAAAGTACACAAATCTGCAAAAATAAAACAGAAAATTACAAAAATCAAACACAAATTTGCATACTATAGAAAATCCTAGATACATCAAACACTAACTACAAAAAAATTACACGAATTAAAAAGAAAAAATATTACACAAAATATTTTACTGAAATCTGCAACATAAAGATCCTAATTACACAATCCGGAACAACAAAAATAAGATATGAAAAATATAAATTAACAGGAGAAATGCATACAAATTACCAGGAGAAATCTGCAATCAACCGTCGCGCCGCCTTCAACCAGATCCACACGCTACGGCTCCACCCCCTCGCAAAACCAGATCCGGCTGTGGCACCACAACACCGTCGTGGACCCCACAAACCCTAGATACAAGCATTTGACATGAACCCTAGACCCGCTTGTTGGGTTTATACGTGAAAGTATATTTTTACTTTGTATAACTAATCTGAATTTCTATATTATTTATTGGAAATAAATCTTTTATCATTGTTGCTTTAAATATGATTGAATGTTATATATATTTATTGCAAACTGTTCAATATTAGTACGAGTTACATTGAAGTTAATGTGGTGATACTAGATCACAGAAGATTACATTAACAGTTCCTTGTAAATTAGTACAAATTCACAACCTAGATGGAAATTAACAATATCATGAAAGATTGAAGTGTAAGGCTCAGATTGACTTGTCTTGACCGAGAGATTAAACTTGTGCATAATGATGCGCTGAATATGACCTACAACGAGGATAAATTCTTCGGTACTAAAAGTAGAAGAATTAGACCTCAGTGATTGGTTATTCCTTAATCTATGTCCCTTAAATATGATCGTGTGTGATTAATAATTATTGCTTTGATTTATGATGGGTAGAAAATCAATGTGATTCAATACTTTGTATTTTGGGCAATATTATTAGTTACATGACGATTGTTAAGATTTAATACAGATAGGGTTGTGCAAATTTTGGTCTGAACCAAAAATCGGACCGAACCAAACCAAACCAAATCGAAATTCAATATTTCGATCCAAATTTCGGTTTGCGGTTTGATTTTTGGTTTTTAAAAATATTTAAAAAAAATCGAAAACCAAACCATAAATCAAAATTTGGACCGAAATATTGAATTTCGGTTTGGTTCGGTCAAATTTTCGGTCTAGACCAAAATTTGCACACCCTTACCTACTAATGCTTAACCTTTTTGAATTGTTTTTTGTTTTTAGGAACTACTAAATTGATGCTTAAATTATTTTTTATATGTTTTTTTTTACCGTAGTTCATGAAATAATTGTATGCTTTTTGTCCTTGCTTTTGAAATTTAAAAAAAAAATAAAAAATATCGGTCTTTAGACCAAACCGACCAAACCGAACCAAAATATTTCGGTTTTGGACCGTTCGATTTTTACAGATATGGTTCGATTTCGGTTTGGTTAAAAATTACGATTTATAATTTAGTTTTTTATATTACAGTTGGTTCGGTCCACCAAACCGCCTTTTGCACACCTCTAAATACAGAGAATCGTGTGCCAGTACATCTTATTTGATTTGTCCTCTCGTTGGGCTCAGAAGTTTTATCATACCAAATCTTGCAAGTGTAATTTGTTTCCGGTATGGATAATAATATTGATATGTCCTTACTTCAAGGAAAAATATATTAATTAATATAAAGCTTCTCAGTGGCTTAAATTAATTAATGGACTGGATAATCTTAAACACGGAAAATAATAACCGGGAGCCATATTACACTAATATGGGTTAAGATGGATAGTGCAATATTAATTTTATAGTGGAATAAATTAATATTAATAATATTGTGGCTCAATATTAATAATTCAGAGCTCATTGGAAGGTCCAATCTTAATTCTCCTAAAGGCCCCTCAAGTAGCTCAATATAAAGTTCAATATCTGAAAAAGTGATTAAAATAAAAGAAAATATTGTTGCCTAATTTTTCATATTTTTTCGAAAATATGTAGGAAGCGAGTGAAAATATTTTCTTGATTTTCTTGAAAATATTTTATGGAAAAAGATAAGTATTCTTGGAATACAAGATTATCTCATAAATTCAAGAAATCCCAAATCTTGATTCTTGCCTTGTTATTTTCGAAATTTACTAATGGGCAAATGGGCTACAAGTTTCACGGTGAAGCTGGTTAAGGAGTGTGACCTATATTATTAAAGAGTGTGACTTTTTATTATAAAGGGTGTGACTGTTTACTATAAAGGGTATTACTCATAAAAAGTGAAGGGTGTGACTTATATTATAGCAGAAGGTATCATAGTGATAACTGAAGGGTGTGACTTATATTACTAAAGATTGTGATTTATATTACTAAAGAGTATGCCTGTAAATAAAAAAATCAGTTTCATGGTGAACAAGTTTCACATTATATCAATTCTTCTTATAAACTAACCCTATAGCATTTAGAGTTGGTATGTTGTGGAACTTGTTCACCGTGAAACTGATTTTTTATTTACAGGCATACTCTTTAGTATTCCCTCCGTCCTATTTTTTATTATCCATTTACTGTAGACGCCGAGATTAAGAAAAAGTAAGAAATAATAGTATTAAATGATGTAAAGTGGTAAAATGAGTTTGGTGGAGGAAAATAATAATATTAAATGGTGTAAAGTGGGTTTGGTGGAGATAAATAATAGTATTAAATAATATTGAATGTTGTTTTATTGCCTTATTTGGAAATGGATAAACAAAATTAGAACTACTATTTATGGAAGACGGATAATCAAAATCAGGACGGAGGGAGTAATATAAGTCACACCCTTCAGTTATTACTACGATACCCTCAGCTATATAATATAAGTCACACCCTTCACTTTTATGAGTAATACCCTTTATAGTAAAAAGTCACACCCTTTATAGTAAAAAGTCACACTCTTTAATAATATAAGTCACAGTCCTTAACTAGTTTCACCGTGAAACTTGTTCACCTATAATTTGGGGTATTGACGCTTTAACATTTTGAAAAATGTGAATGTTGATTGGTGCTAAATTGTAATTCGTCTTATACATGAGATCGCCTCATACAAATTTTTGTCATTTTAATTTTATTATATAAAATTTAAATTGTCAATAATAATAAATTATATGCATTTAATTTTATTTTTATCAAAACCCTTACTTTTCTAAATTTTAATGAATTTAGCTCAATATTTACATAATCAGAAACACAATCTAAAATGCTCTCTTTTTTCTTTTAATTTTCTATCGTTTCTTTCAATTTTTTTTTATTTTCTATTATGGGTCAAAATCATTTAAATTATTTCTCAAACTCTCAGTATTATTCAAACTTTCAATCTTTTTAAAACTTTGAAGATTATCCAAATTCTCAATTTTGTCCAAATTTGAATCAAGTTCCTCTCTTTAAACAACATCATAAAACATCTACATAAATTTGTTTTGAGATGTTAAAAAAAACAAATCAAGCGACGGCAAAAAAGGTAGTTTGATGTGTAAAAGAAGATGTAGTCCTAATATCGTTTTGATGTTTCACTAGTGAAAATAACATATATAACAAAAATCATAAGGGTGCTTCGTTATGGGCAGTGGGCACAAGTTTATGATTTATATCACTAAGTTCGAAAAGAAAATGCTTAAGAAATAAGTGACTGAGACATTGCTTCAATGAAAGGTAACTAAAAATGAATTATTGAAAATGAAAGTGAATATATTTTTTGTCCAATTTCAAGTGCTTATTGTCTTTTTTGCCCAATTTTTAAATATTGTTCTATTTACCCTTTTAGGACCTTTCTAACCTTACTCACTCATTCTCATCCCTACTTCTCTATTTCATTCCTTTCATCAATCCCTCCTCTTGATTCCCACTCCCTCACCTATTCCCCCACCTCCTCTCTCTCCTAATGTCTTTTCTCGTCAAGGTTGGAATCCGATTGGAAGCAAGTTGGAAAATAATTGGAATCCTAAATATGAACCAAAATTTAACGAAAATATATATATCCTTCACCAAACAACCACAACATTATGAGCAAATATCCAAAAAAAAAAAAAAGAAATTGGGATTTGCAGCATATCTCGAGGGAGAGGGGCCTCTGGAACTCAAGGTGTGGGATAATTAACTCCCAATTTTTCGTTTTCAAAAAAAATAAAATAATAATAATTAACTCCCAATTGTCATTACTATTCACTCTCAATTCTTAATACTATTAACTCAAAATTATCATTACTATTCAATACTAATTCTCAAACTTTTAATACTATTCACCTTAATTCTCAACACACTAAACATATTTTTATATTATTACCAAACTATTATATTAATATAATGTTGTGCCCGGTTTATGTATCCCGGCCAACAAACAGTAACAAGACAATAAGATAGCAGTTTAGGTGATCAAAACAGGTAAAAAAGATGATATTTGATTACCCAGTTCGTCTATGAATGAGACTACGTCTGGGGGCAACCAAGCCAGGTATATTTTACTATAATTTTTGCCTAGAATACTAAGATTTTCAACCCTTTACAATGAACTCGACATGGAGTATTTATAGACTAGGAATTAGGTCTTTGAGTCTTCTTGGGCCTGGATGATCGGCCTTTAGGATTGGAGACAGATCGGACGAGTATCCCGCGATCTTCGACCAAGATCTTTGATATCCGATACACTTGCCAAATTAGGTCCTCAAAATCCGCTCCCTAATTAATCTGAATATATTCCTTCTTTACGATGATGAAACTCGGATTGATGCAAGTCGCATCTGGCCTGGGAGGCTCTGGGAGGTAAGTCGTCTTGCGACTTGTGGAATTCATGTAAGTCATCTCACAACTTGTTGCCTTTGGGATTTGAGCAAGGTTGAGTCTTAATGGACGAGTAGACCAAGTTGTATTTTATCCCCAGGTTGCCTTAAATGGCCTCGTGGAGGCGAGTTTCTATTTATTGTGATAAACCCAAAAGTCAGATTTATTCATGCTACAACAATTGCCCCTCAAGTCGAGGTTGCGTGTTTGCACCGGGGCCACGACTTGACTCATTGTTCATTCGACTTTCGGCAAGCCATCTTAGGGAAGTGTCCCTGAGGCGGGCCATCATTCTTGGGGGAGGCGGATTCGTCGCCTTGATCCTATGAATCGACGTGACAGATTGATGGGTGTGTCATGATGGCGTGCCAGGCGAATGATATCATGCACCGCGGATCGGCCCAACTGGTGATCATGGTGTTGACCACGCGCGATCTCCGCGACTTCATTTTCCCGAACGGGTCTACAGTTTGCCTAAATTACACTTCGGCCCTTCCCTTTTCCTATAAAAGGACGAGGGTTTTGAGCCCTAAACCCTTCTGTCTTCACCACTTCTTGAGAACTAAGTAATTTTTTTACAGATTTTTGAGACTTCGACGAGTATTAATTCAGGTAAAAGTTTAACTCCTTCTCAATTCTTCACTATGGCTACCGGTTCTCCGATGACCCCATCTGCCTCTCAACCCGTGATTCCATCGTCCTCGGACGAGGATAATGTCGTTATAGCTCAGCTCCGCCGCCACCATGGCTCTAGCTCTGCTGTTGTCAATGTAGGGGTATCCCCATCTGTTGATGCCTCTGATGATAATCAAGATGATGGAGGTAATGACGACGAGTAATTTTTGGAAGAATTGGAGGAAATTGTTCATCTCCCCATTCTGAATCTTAGCCCTCTCCGTTCTGCCACATGGGAGAGGATGGTGGCCGCGGGTCCCTCTGCCCCGGCCCGAGACTATGAATCCTTTGAGCGTGTCTTCGATTATCATTCTTACGCGGCGCGAGCTCCGTACAAGTGACATAAACGCTGTTATCGGAAGTCGATCAGGTCGGATTTCGTGCCCTCTCATGAAAAATATCGATCAGTTATGTCTGATCGGTATGTGCGTTCCCTCTGTCGCTTATATAAGGTGCCCCGGGATGTCCACTTTTATGGGCCGACCTCCGACGAAAGTGCCGACCAGCCACCGCCAGGGATGATTGCAGTGAACGAACATGCCATGGAGGCCAAAATTCGCTTCCCGTTGCACCCGACTATCTCTCATCTGCTCGTGGCCTGGAATCAGAGCCTCACGCAAATTACCCCAAACTGTTGGAGTTACATTATGTCTACAGGCCGGATTTTACCGAATGCTGAACCCAGGTGAAATTTCTTATGTGATGACGCCTATTGCCCAGGCCAGCGGCTACAACGCCGTGCGACTTCGTAAGGGTAGGGAGCTCTTGAGTGGGATCCCCAACAAAGTCGACGGTTGGCACAAAAAGTGGTGGTTCATCGGAGGGGCATGGGAGTATGCGGATCCTTAGAGTACCTTGCCCATACGCATCCCGACAGACTATGCAACTCGTGTTGAGCATGGTAAATTTTATGCTTTTAGCTCTGAGGTCGTACTGATCTAATTCTCTTTTTATCTTCTAGTGTTTACACCTCACTCCGTCGACCTGTACTGGGACTTCTTGGAAGCGTTCAACTTAGTTCATGACACTCCCCCGAGTTGTCAGGACGTCAATGCCTTGAACTCCGAGCTTGATCGGCTCAAGGCCGGCCTGTATACATATCCTCGTCATCTCAAAATCCCTTGTAAGTAACTATCAATACTTGAAAGCTTTATGTGACCGGATTTCTCTGTGTGAATTGTTCCCAATAATCCTATCTACCGACGTCAACCGCCCGCCTCTGTGATGGCTTCTCGTAAGAAATTAGTACTTGGCCAAATGAGGCATGTGACGTCCACTAATGCTCCTCCTCCAATCTTGACTCCTTCTGGTCCCTCTGCAGCCGAGAAGGGAAAGAGGAAGTCCAAGGGTTTGGCTCCGTCGGATTCTGAGCCTGCTCGAAAGAAGATGAGGGAGGAGATAAGCACGTATCAATCGGAGATCAACCGGGGGCTTGGGAAGTCGCCGCTTCGTCCGACCTCACAGCCTACTTCGGCTCAAGAAGGAGGTCGTCTCCTGAAGGATGATTCCTGGCTGAGCTGGGATGCAGACCGGGTGAATGAGTAAGTCTGGTCACAACTCTTCTTGATTGTTATCATTACTCTACTAATGACTTGTATCTTTTGTAGCCTGGAATACACGCCGAACAAATTCTCCCTTGAGGTTCTGAGTTTTTTGAGGTCGTCCCAACTCATTCCGGCCGGGGTCCCTGAAAATTGGCCTGCCTACCTCTCCCGGGACTACATAATCTGCCCCTAGGATGGACGCAAACGGACCATGCCAATGCCCACCGTCAGAAAGTGACCGGCAATCTGTATTCGACTCTTGTCCACTCCCAGAAAGCGTCCCTCTTTTTGGAGAAATCTAGTGCCCAGTTGGAGATAGAGCTCGGGAACTTGAAGAAGGCACAAAAAAGGGTTGCCGATCAAGCTAAGACGATCCTCTCTGCGGTCGAGACCCGGAAGACATTGGAGATGTCCAATTCCGAGCTGACTCAAAGAATTTCAACTCTTGAGGGTCGCTTGGCGGGCGTCGAGGGTGAGCTCGCGGCAGAGAAGGCGAGTGTGGCTAGAGTCAAGGGTGAATTGGCCGAGGCTAAGAAGGAGCTGGTCGCCAAGGAGGCACATTTTAAGGAAATTGAGGAATTAAATGCCAACTTTGCGTACGTGATGGCGTTCGTCGGGGCCATCCGTATTTTCATAATGCGAACCCAGCCGGCAACCTCAACGGATTTGTCACCGAGCTATCCGACTATGTGCATGACAACCCTCCTGTTAGTGTTAGTGTCTTAAAGACAATCCATTGTAAATACATAATGCTCAGATAATATTAAGTATTTATTTAATATTATTGTTTATTTAATATTAAATATATGGTGTTGGACTTATTAGAATATTATGTTTGATTGTTTTCATTTGTTCTTATCTGTGTTCCCTTGAGTCATTGATGTCATTGAGTGAGTGAGAACTCAGATGACCTAAGCATGATTCTCAAATAGCCCCAATCGAGGATCATCAAGAATGGGATATTGATGATGCAATGGAGATTGGTGTGCGATCTGCATCATACTCTTAGAGAGTGTAGTGAGATCTCACTTACTACGAGATACTAGGTATCTCATGATGGATGCACAAATACCTTAGAGGGTATTGGTATACCCATCCGAGAAGCCATTTGATGTAGTTCCACTATATGTGTCTACGGGTGTCTCGGTTAGTGGGAGCGATGTGATACTCCTTTAACTTGAGGTCAATACGCACGACAAGTGTGGAGTGATAAACTTTGACCATGACCGACGCTTGCACCCTTCCATGGGTAGATATGACTTGGATTGGGTTCATCACGAAGTGCATGTGCGTGGTAGTTGAGCCAAGAAAAAGATTCATTCCTCAAAGTGGATTTAGAGAGAATACTCATCTTCTCATCATAATTGGATCAAAGTCATGGCCAATGCACGTCAACTTGGACTTTGTGGCCAAGTGTGACATAAGTGATCAATTAGTGATTAGAGATAAATTGATTAAGTTATTTAAATAGACACTTCATCATGTTCAAGGCTTAATCGAGTATTCGCGAATGAAAGGAGGAAATCGTAATAGCCCATGTTTCATTTACAGATAGTTGCACATTTCCTCGCAACATACCTCATATATTGAGAATGTCTGATTTATTGTCTAGAGTTCAATTAAGACCGTTAGTTTGACTAATCGCTCGGTATATGAGGGCCTATGGGTCACATAACAAGTAACAGTTGTTTACTAATTATAGTTGGTTGATTAAATGTTAAATTATATTTAATATTTAATTTATGGAGAAGTAATTAATAATAGATTAATTTGGAATTAATTATTATTAATATTTAATTAAATTGGATTTAATTAAATAAGAATTCCCAATAATAATATTTGGAATATTATTGTAGGATATAATATAAATGGAAATAAATTGTAGAGATTTGTCATATATGGAATTTAAATCCGTAGAGATTTTATATGTGAGAATAAATCTAAGAGATTTATTTAAATAAAGATTAGGGATTTTATTTCCCAATCAGATTAGCTTGAGATTTAAGCTAGACCTCTCCTATATATATGAGCACTTGGGAATTCATAATACGTGACTTCATATTTTCTCCATAAAATCTCTAAGTTATAATTTTCCTAGCAAATTCACCTTGGGGATTCAACGCTGGCAGATCTGAGCAGATTAGTAAACGACTGTTATGTGGATACCATAGTTGATGAATCTGTGTACGGATCGCTGTAAGGATCCTGTTTACGTTTACTCGAATTTAATTATGCAATTAACTGTTCGTTGTTGGTGAAGTTTAAATTCCGCTGTGCATGTATTACGTGTTTACGTGCCTCTAAATTCCAACAGTGGTATCAGAGCTTCAGGCCCTTGATTTAATTGCATAAATTGTGTTTGATTGATTTGTTTATAAATTTTTTTTTATAAATTTTGGCACGGCCAAATTAGATTTGACCGCACCATTGAAAATCAAATTGGGTTTTCTTTGTTTTGTTATCATTCGGCCCCTTTTGTCTCCCTGGTTCGTCGTCTTCTCCGCTCAGCCTAGGGTTTTCAGACCCATGCCAAGGGCGTCGTTGCCAGTCACGGAGACCGCGACGTGTCGCTTGAAGGCGGTGGCTCAAGCTGCGCTTCGCGACGGTGTCGACCAAACGCGGCGGTGGTGCTTGCTCGCGTTAATCGATTAGCGGCGCTCCATCGCCTGGTTCCGCTCACCTACTTCGCATTCAATCGATTGATTCTGACTCAGATTCGAATTGATTTTTTCGCTCACATCGATTTTTTGTTTGTGCCATCGAATTCGATGTTGAATCGAGCCAAGTTTCGATGCTTGTCGACGTGATGCCCCGTGCATTTCGAACGGCGGTGTTGGTGGGTCACCCGTGCGCTTCCAGCGATGGCGGCGACCCACCCACGACGGCGGCTTGGCTGGCTTCCGACCTTCGTTTACGATTTGAGTTTCTTACGGCTTTGCCGTCTTAACCCATTCATCTGGTGATGCTTCTTCGCCGTCGTCGATTTTGTGAACTTTTGCCCTGTTCTTCGATGTTTTTCGATACTATTTTGAACTTGTCGAATTGTTGATGTTGAATTCTGATAAAGGGTTTGGATTTTGTGAAATTGGATGTCCCGAATTACAGATTGGATGCTGTCGAATTTGGGCGGTGATGGAGGAGGGCTATTTTGCAAATTTGATTTGGGGCAGCCCTCCCGTGTAGATTTTGAAAATTGCACCTGAGCCCCTAGACGATAAACAAATTAAACTGTTTTAAAGTTAATAAAGATTAATTTTTAAAATAAAGTTGAAAGTTGGACTTTTGACAGATTAATTGGATTAATTGTTTCGAAAATTGGTTAAAGTTGGTTAAACATGTTAAAATTGGATTTTGTAATTTGTTTAACAATTTTAATAATGATCAAAATCCCACTTGGTTAACTTGTCTGTTTATTTATTTATCGAAATCGTTAACGGATTTATAGTCCGTTTTATAATTATTTGGGTAGGCGGCGCCCAATAATTGTCGGACCGTATTAAATGCTTGGGTAGACGACACCCAAATATTTGTTAGTCCGTATATGTCATGTTTGGGTAGGCGGCACCCATAATTGCTCAAATGCGACTTAGATATCATGATGGATCTCAATTAAACAATTAATATCCCCGCCTTTAAAATGTTCCTCACTGAAATATGGTTCTCATTAATTTGATAAGATGTCTTCCATCAAAATTAAAAGTAAACCTGAGATTTCGTTCCAATGAGTACTTAAAGACCCTCGTCTTTTCCTCAGATCTACATCTAACGGGATTTTTATAGGGACACGTAATGTCGCCGCTGTTGGAATTTAGAGGCATGTTGGGATATTTTAGTTTTGATGAATTATGCCAAAACATTATCAACTTGTGTTATTCAAGCTAAGTTACAGATAACAAGTTGAGGGGGAACGAGAGAACAAGTTGAGGGGAACTCACGAAATCGAAGTAGATGATCGAGATCGACGAGGTTCTGATTTAGACCGATCGAGATCGGATGAGTAAGATGAGTTCGGTTAAGCGATGATGTGAGCAAAATCGGAAGAAAATAAAAGTTAAACCGGTGATCGGAAGAATCGGGTTACGATCGGATGGACTGAGATCGAAGATCGGGATGATCGAAGACCCGGATCGAGAAGAGGAGGTTGCAGATCAGAAGAGAAGGGTGCAGATCAGAAGAGGAGGTTGCTGATCAAAAAGAGGGCGGAGATGAGCGGTCGAGATCGACGTGATCGAGATCGATAAGAAGACTGATGCAACTAACTTGATATGCTAACATGATGTGTTAACTGATCAGAGAAACCGATATCTTGACTGATCTTTATCTTGATCGATCGGTGAGCTAATCGGATCGAGCGAGAAAAAATCGGACACCGAAGTCACGATCGATGTCCTCGGAAGACAAGTCACCTAAAGACAAGTCACTTTGAAGACAAGTCATCCAAGTCATGTTCATCGAGAATCGAACGCCATCGATGATCGATAGCTTTGAATCTTTAGTGACACGAGGGTCGGGGATGTCGAAGTCGAAGAGTTGAACTCGGTTAGCTTCGAGTGTCGAGATATACTGATCGACAAGGTCCATTTGAAGAGAAGTCTCTTTGAATCAAGAATCACGAGTAAAAAGTATCCGAGACTCGGAAGAATCCTCAAGACTCGGAAGAATCTCAAGACTCGAGAGAACCTCAAGAATATAGCCAGATTAGATTCAAATTTGGCGTGGACCAATGAGAGGAAGACAACCAGCCTGAAAAAGCTTCAGAACTTACAGAATAGTATGAATTTGAATATGATTCTCTCTAACGGTAACATTCAAAATCCACACTATAAATACACGTTCTTCCATCAAATTAAGTGTGGAAGTGTGGAAAAATGTGTGATCCATCAAGCTAAAAGCCAAATCATCCAACATTTTCACCATAGAACACTGAGCAAGAAATACACGCATATATTCAAGAGTGTTATATCCTAGATTAAGCACAAATGTAATATCCTAAGCATAGAGAGATTTTCTCAACCTTAGCATTGAGGCTAAACAAATGTAAAGGAAAATATCACCCTAGTTGGACACCAAACAATCTTTACCCAAACCCAAAAGTTAGGTTGAGTTTGTTAAGCAATGAATTTAAGTTAGTTGGACTAGCTTACTTTCTGGGTGCGAGTGAGAACTCGTTAAACATCTAAGCAATCCCGAAAGGGAGGGTAGGCAATGCCGTGAGGGAGATAAGTCCCGTGAGAGTGAGAACTCATTAAACATCTGTATTGTGTTGGACTAACACGTTAAACTAAGTCCAGTTGGTTAAGTTGGTGCCCCTGCTGATAGGGAAGAGTGGATGTAGGAGTTGGACTCCGAACACTATAAAATCGTGTGTTCCTTACTGCTTTATGTTCTTACTTGTCATATGCATTCGATTATAAGCAAAACACATCCGTTTCAAGAAAAAAACAATTGGAACCACCATTCCCTCACCCCTATTTTATGTGCATTACATGGTTTTTCACTGGACCAACAAGACACGTAAAACACGTAATCACATGCGCAGCGGAAATTAAAGTTCACCAACAACGAACAATTAATTGCATGCAGATTACAATAATCATAACGAAAAATCTTACAGTAACTCAAGAGCAGATTTCTCTACTACGGTATCCACGTAATCCCCAATTATGGATTTGCACGGATTTGCCAGCGTTGAATCCCGAGATAGATTTTGCTAGGAAAAACCAAACTCTAGATTTTATGGAGAAAATATGAAGTCAATCTTTTTGTGAATCCCAATAGCTTGTATATATAGGGAGGCTTAGCTTATTTCCTCAAGTTAGCCCAATTAGGGAAATAAAATCCCTAATCTTGAATTAAATTAATTCCTTTTAGTTTAATTCCCTAGATATAAATCTCTACGGATTTAAATGCCTTATATGAAAATCTCTACGATTTATTTCCATATACATTAAATCCTACAATTATATTCCAAATATAATTATTGGGAATTCTTATTTAATTAAATCCAATTTAATTAAATATTAATAATAATTAATTCCAAATTAATCTATTATTAATTATTTCTCCATAAATTAAACATTAAATCCAATTTAACATTTAATCAACCAACTATAATCCGTAAAAGGGAACTACTTGTTGTGTGACCCATAGGCCCTCATATATCGAGTGATTAGTCAAACTAACGGTCTTAATTGAACCCTAGTCAATAAATCGAACATTCTCAATATATGAGGTACGTTGCGAGAAACATGCAACTACCTGTAACTGAAACGTGGGCAATTGCGATTTCCTCCTTTCATTCACGAATACTCGATTAAGCCTTAAACATGATGAAGTTTCTATTCAAATAACTTAATCAATTTATCTCTAATCACTAATTGATCACTTATGTCACACTTGGCCACAAAGTCCAAGTTGGCGTGCATTGGTCAATGACTTTGATCCAATTATGATGAGAAGATGACTATTCTCTCTAAATCCACTTTGAGGAATTAATCATTTTCTTGGCTCAACTACCACGCACATGCACTTCGTGATGAACCAAATTCAAGCCGTATCTACCCATGGAAGGGTGCAAGCGTTGGTCATGTTCAAAGTTCATCACTCCATACATGTCGTGCGTATTGACCTCAAGTCAAAGGAGTATCGCATCGTTCCCACTAACCGAGACACCCGTATACACATATAGTGGAAATACATCAAACGGTTTCTCGGATGGGTATACCAATACCCTCTAAGGTATTTGTTCATCCATCATGAGATACCTAGTATCTCGTAGCAAGTGAGATCTCACTGCACTCTCTAAGAGTATGATGCAGATCGCACACCAATCTCCATTACATCATCAATATCCCATTCTCGATGATCCTCAATTGGGGTTATTTGAGAATCATGCTTAGTTCATCTGAGTTCTCACTCTCTCAATGACAACAATGATTCAAGGGAACACAGATAAGAACAAATGCAAACAATCAAACATAATATTCTAATTAGTGCAATGCCATATGATGGTCCCAAATTGTAGTGTTGAAAAACCCATTTTGCGCGTGTATTTCTCGCTCTGTGTTCTATGGTGGGAATGCTTGAGTATATATCTTCTTAGCTATGTAGCATTGTTTGCCACATTCTCCACGCATCCACACTTGATAATGAAGGAAGAACTTGTATTTATAGTGTGGATTTGAATGTTACCATTGGAGAGAATCACATTCAAATCCATACTACTCTGTAGCTTTTTGCAGCTTTTTCAGGCTTGTCGTCTTCCTCTCATTGGTCCACGCCAAATTTGAATCTAACGGCTATATTCTTGATTTCTTCGAGTCTCGGGATCTTGATTCTATCGAGCCTTGAGTTATCCGAGCTATCGAGCCTTGAGTTATCGAGCCTTGAGTTATCCGAGCTATCGAGCCTTAGTTATCCGAGCCTCGGTGTCTTGATGACATCTACGAGTCTTGATTTCTTGATTCTATCCGAGTCTCAGGTTTCTTGATTCAGCAGACTTTTCTTCAGCGGACCTTGGAGTTCAGCTCTTCTGAATTCAGACATCCTGACCCTCAGGTCACATTGACTCAGGCTATCTGATTTCTTCTTTGCCTGATCTGATCAGCTCGACTGATCAGATCAATACTTCTTCAGATCAACATATCAAGATAGCATCAGGTCAGTACATCAGGTTAGCATATCAATTTATCATATCGATCTTGATCGCGTCGATCTCGTCGATCTCATCTGCTCATCTTCGTATGTCGATCTCAATCACGTCGATCTTGATCGGTCTCATCTGCCTTTCATCTTCGATCGCAACCTTCTCTTGATTTTCTTTGACTTTAGCTTTTCTTCACTTACGATTTTGCCTGACTCATCAATTAACTCGGAACTCATCTTACTCATCGATCTCGATCATTCACAAATGCAGTAACCTAAATCGATCTCGATCTTCTTCTTCTGATATCGTGAGTTCCCCCTCAATTTGTTCTTTTGTTCCCCTTTAACTTGTTATCTGTAAAATAACTTGAATAACACAAATTAATAATGTTTTGGCATAATTCATCAAAACTAAAATATCCCAACACCATATATTTAATATTAAATAATCAATAATATTAAATCAATACTGAATATTATCTGAGCATTATGTCCTTACAATGGATTGTCTCTAGGACACTAACACTAACAATCTCCCACTTGAACTAGAGCCAATCACCTACATGCCTAACCCCTAGACCATCAAAATGTCTAGTGTGTACATGAACACTCAAAGTCTTGGTGAAAGGATCAGCAAGGTTATCATCCGTGGGGACACGTTCTAACTCTATCTCTCCTCTAGCGATTATCTCTCTTATCAAGTGATAACACCTCAGTACATGCTTGTTTCTATTATTGGATCTCGGTTCCTTAGCTTGCGCAACCGCACCAGTACTGTCACAATATAACTTTATTGGACTACTAGCACTCGGAACTACCCCTAGCTCACAATGTACTCAGCTTCGGTTGTCGAATCCGCATTAGTTTCTTGTTTGGAACTATTCCAACTTACAGCCCCACCATTGAGAACGTAAACATAGCCCGACTGTGATTTGTAATCATCACATTCGGATTGGAAACTTGCATCAGCATAGCCAGTTGCAACTAGCTCTGATTGTCCTCCGTAGACCAAGAAGCAATCTTTGGTACGTCTAAGGTACTTAAGATTGTTCTTGACAGCAATCCAGTGAGGTTCACCTGGATTCTGTTGGTATCTACCAGTGGTGCTAACAGCGAAGGCCACATATGGCCTTGTGCAAGTCATAGTGTACATGATGGAGCCAATTGCAGATGCATATGGTATATCCTTCATGCGCTGGATATCAGCTTCCGTAGAAGGACAATCCTTCTTAGACAGCTTTATCCCATGACACACCGGTAAAGAACCTCTCTTAGAGTTCTCCATCGCAAATCGCTTTAACACTTTATCTACGTAGGTTGACTGTGACAGCCCCAACATCCTCTTGGATCTATCCCTATGGATCTTGATCCCTAAGATGTAGTAGGCTTCACCAAGATCCTTCATCATAAAGGTCCTCGACAACCATTCTTTCACGGACTGCATGAGTGGGATACTGTTTCCCATAATGAGTATGTCATCGACATACACAACTATGAAGACAATATTCTTCCCATTGCATTTTCAATAGACACATGGATCTTTCGAGTTTCTGATGAAGTCAAATGATTTGACAACCTCATCAAATCGGATATTCCAACTCCTAGAAGCTTGCTTCAATCCATAAATGGATCGTTTAAGCTTGCACATAAGATTAGATTTTGGCTTTGATATGAAACCTTCAGGTTGAGTCATAAACACTTCCTTATCAATGTTCTCATTGAGGAAAGTTGTTTTGATGTCCATCTACCAAATCTCATAATCTAGGTGTGCCGCTACCGCAAGTAAAATTCGAATGAACTTGATCTTAGCAACTGGTGAGAAAGTCTTGTCATAGTCAATGCCTTCGCGTTGACTATAACCTTTTGCCACCAACCTAGCCTTGTAGGTTTGTACTTTGCCATTTGCATCAGTCTTACGCTTGAAGACCCATTTGCAACCTATGGGTCTAACCCCTTTTGACAACTCAACCAAGTCCCAAACTTGATTGACGTACATCGAGTCCATCTCGGATTTCATGGCTTCATGCCACTTCTTTGAGTCAACATCTAATGTTGTCTCAGTGTAAGTTCTAGGTTCGTCTTTATCCGGGATCTCCACATCATCATGTTCTTCCACGAGGAAGCCATAATATCTGGTGATTGGATTACGAACTCTAGTGGACTTACGGAGTTGTGGTTGTTCAGGCTGTACATTCTGATCGTGATGGCTCAATATTGGAAATTCATGGTCTATTGGAAGGTCCAATCTTAATTCTCCTAAAGGTCCCTCAAGTAGCCCAAATATTAAGTCCAATAACTGAAAAAGGTGTTTAAAATTAAATAAAATATTGTTGCCTATTTTTCCTATTTTTTTCGAAAATAAATAAATAAAAGAGGGAGAAAGATTTTCTTTGAATTTTGTTATGGAATGAGGATAAGTATTCTTGGAATACAAGTTTATCTCGTTAAATTCAAGAAATCTCCCACTTGACTATTTGTTTAGCAATTTTCGAAAATAATAAAGAAAATAAGGAAGGAAATATTTTCTTGATTTTCTTGAAAAGACATTATGGAAGATATGTATTCTTGGAATACAAGAATATCTCATAAATTCAAGAAGATCCCAATCTTGGAAATCTTGGCCCTTATTTTCGAAAATTCCATAACAAGAGGAGTTGAGATTTTTGTGGAATATTTTAATTATGGAGAAAAGAATATATGAAATATATTCAAGATTTCTTGGAGATCAAGAAAAATATTTTCCCATCTTATTCACACACAAAGTTTTAGTCCAACACCCTCTTTATAAATAGGGGATGAATTTTTCATCCCCATGCAATTCCATGTGTTGGAAAAATTAATAAATCCACAAAGGTGGTGCAACATAATTTTATTTTTCCTTTTGTTAATTTTTCGCGAGTATTTTTCCACCGGATTGTTGAACAAGGACGAGGGAATACTTGAGAGGGCATTGACGCTTTAATACTTTTGGAGGGGTGGGTGTTGATTGTGCTAAATTGTACTCCGTCTCATACATGAGACTGTTTCATACGAATTTTTGTGATAATTAAATACAATTCTTTTCAAAATATTAAAGCGTCAATACTTAATTTATGTCTCGTTTCCCTGTGAAACGGTCTCATGTAAGTATGACTTAATATATAACATATATATATATATGTATGTATGTATGATGGGCATTGTCTGGGCACATAGTATCAGTAAGATTGAAACATGGAAATTGCATATCAGGTGACTGCTGCTGCTTTTGCTTGTGTGGTGCTAACATACGCATGGAGAATACTGAAGTGGGCGTACATCACTCCAAAGAGGCTAGAAAAAGCCCTGAGAAAACAGGGTTTCAAGGGCAATTCGTACCGTTTTTTCTATGGTGATTTGTGTTATAGCTGGAATCGTCCGAGCGTATGAACAATCACTCACAAAATAACAATAACGAACGCAAGTAAGAAATAGAGAGAAATTTGGTGACCCGGTTTGCCAAATTTGGCTACGTCCGGAGGCAATACCAAGCCAGGAATTTTACTAATATTTCTGCCTAAGGACTACGTTTTTTTCTCCATCAACAATGATCCTTACAACATGTATTTATAGTCTACGAGCTAGGGTTTTTCCTCTTCATGGGCCGGAACCCTCTGCCTTCTAAGGTTTTCCGCTGGCTGGGAACAAAATCCTTCCTTCTTGGCACGAATCTCGCCCTTATTTGGACTTTTCCCCATTATGCCCCGAAGATCTGCCTTCATAAACGTCCGCGATCTTATTCCATAACACAGAAACATTTTCACGGGAAAGTCACTGGGCTGAGGCGACCAGGCTTAGGTGGTTGCCCCTTGGTTGCTATAACTTAGTCGCCGCTTTCAATGGTCACCCTTAGATGATCGCCTCGTCGTGGAGAGGCCACAACAATTGCCCCCCAGGTCGCCAGCGAGGAGGTCGCTGGTCGACCTGGCTTGTGCTCCTTAATCCCTAGGGCGACGTTGGTCCATGGGCCTGGGTAAGTTCAACCGTTGCCTCGAAAAGGCAGATGATGATGTCACTCTGCAGGTCATGATGGCGACCACGCACCCGATATTTTCGGGATTTAGCGAATCTGACCCCATTTTTTGAAAATTTTATTTGCATACGGGCTCCCGCCTTCTCTTATAAATTGGTCCTCTTGCTCAGATTTCAAGATCTTCGTCTTCCCTCATCCATTTTCTGCAAGCAGCTATCTTTCGCCTTTCTGCTCATTCGTGCGATTCTCCTTCCTTTGGTAAGTGTGTATTTTTCTTTCTCTTCCACTCCTTACATAATGTCTACGCCTCCCGGTGGCCGTTTGGGTCGGACGGGGGGGGGGACCCTCCTTCTCTGTTTCAACGGGGTCGGATTCCCCGGTGAGGAAGTTTTACCGGCTGGAGTTTCGAGCGGTGCAACTTATTCCAGTGGCATGGGCCCTTCTCGCCATGCCCGGGAAAACTCCCCGATTGACTTGGATGTATTCGGTCTCCTTGAGGACCTTGAAGTTCTTACGCCGGGCTGAAAAAGGGAATGAAACTGTGGCGAAATGTAATCGCCAACTATCCAGCGACCTACGCCGAATTCAGGACCCGCGCGAGCGATATCATCAACACCATGGAACTCTTGGAAGCTAGAATGGGGATGAGAGAAAGGTTGTGCCCCCAAAGGCAAGCAAGAAATATAAGACCCCGGGCAGCTTCAAGCCATTCAAAGATTCAGTGGCAGTCAGACTGATAGAGGCATTCGGTGTATCCCCCGGGTACATTTTCACTCAGATCAAGGATAAATGACTGCTCAACGATCCTCGCCCCATCAAAAAGAGTGACGGCAGGCAAAGCCCGGGAAAGTATGTCCACTATCATGAGACGGTCGGCCACAACACCAGCGAGTGCCGCGACCTTCTGAGACAGCTCTGGAAACTCTACGAAGACGAAATGTTGGACGAACACGTCAAGCGGCCTCAACATAAAGATAACTGAGCTCACGATGTCGCACCGCCTCAGCATGAGGTCAACAGGAAACAGGGAGAGCAGAAGAATGGCCGACAAGCACCCCCCATGCCAGAACTCAGCGGAGAAAGAGTAATCCATACCTTGTCGCCACTTGGGACAGTGGGTGGTCTATCCGCATCAACATCACTGTCAAAGAGATGCCAGAAGACCGAACTAAGAGAAATGACCAATACGATACAACTATGCTTGCCCGTAAATGTGGTCGATCAGGAAAGCAATCGGATCCAGTTCGGTGAACAGGACAAGGCAGGAATCGTGTACCCGAACGCCTACCCTCTAGTCATATCGGCAAAAATCATGGGAGTAACAGTTAAACGACTGCTTGTTGATAGTGGGGCATTTTGCAACATACTGTTCAAGAAGACCTTTGACGAGTTCGGTGACTATCACAGCTATCTTGAGCCGAGCGAGCACCTGGTGAAGGGTTTTGGCGACTCCACTGTAAGGCCCCTCGGAATCATACACTTAGCAGTGGAACTGGTCTCCACCATAGATAAGGCCATTAGGGCCACAAAGCTTTGTGATTTCCTTGTAATAGACCTGTAGTCGACCTTCAATGGTTTCCAAAGTAGGCCCTTTGAACACGTATTCGAGGCTGCATCCTCCACTTATTATTTCTATGTAAAATTCCCCACTTTAGATGGGGTGGTCGGCACCATTAAGGGCGATCAACTTGATGCAAAAGGATGTTCTATTTATATTCGGCCTCATTTAAATTATAGCACACAAGAAATCACAAAGAACCAAACTAACCCAATGATAATCGACCAAAATAAGCAACTAAGCGAGGACATCGAACCAAGAATTGGGCCCGAACCACACGAATTCATCATCCAAGGCGCAATTGACGACCCGAGGGGAGAACAAAATCGTACGACACCAGACGAGGAACTCGAGAAAGTCAAGATGGATCCAACCCGACAAGACTTGGAGGTCATAATCGGCCCTAAGATCTCGCCTAAACTAAGAGGGCAACTGGTCGGCTTTCTCAAGGTGAATCTAGACGTGTTCGCCTGATCTCACAAGGATATGGTAGGAATCGACCCCGAGATCACCTACCACCGACTCAACATCGACCCCAACAAGAAACCAGTCGCACAGAAGATGAGGAAATTCAGACCAGAAGAAGTAAAAAAGCTCCTCAACAACGAGTTAATCATGCAAGCTGACCAGCCCCAGTGGGTGTCCAATGCCATCTTGGTTAAGAAAGCTAACGGGACATGGAGACTGTGCATCGACTTCACCGACCTGAACGAGGCATGCCCCAAAGATTTCTTCCCTATGCCTCACATCGACCATTTGATCGATAACATGGCCGGACACAAAATAATGTCCTTCATGGACGCTTTTGCTGGATACCATCAGATGTCCATGCACGAGGACGACCAATAACATACCTCGTTCCTCACTGAGAAAAATGTGTACTGTTGGATGAGGATGTCTTTCGGCCTAAAGAACACAGGGGCAACTTATCAACGACTGGTAAACCAAATGTTCGCTGAGGAAATCGGGAAATCCATGGAGGTATACATAGACGACATAGTCGTCAAAAGTCTAAAAAAAGAGGATCACCTCGCCGACCTCGCCCGAGCATTCGCCATATTGAAGAAGTTTAACATGAAATTAAACCCGAAGAAGGTGCAATTTTGGCGTGGGGTCGGGCAAGTTCCTCGGCCATTTAGTCAGCAAGCGAGGAATAGAGGTGAATCGACAAAAAATTAGGGTAATACTAGAAATGGGCAGCCCACGAAATCTAAAAGAGGTTCAAAGGCTAGCAGGAAACCTGACAGCCCTTAGCAGATTCATATCTCGCATGGGGGATAGATGCAAACCCTTTTTCGACATACTCAAGAAGGCCAAAAATGATTTTCAATGGACAGACGAAGCCCAGACAGCTTTGGATGGCATCAAAAAGTATCTCGCCGACCCAAAAATACTGGCCAAACCCGTCCCCAGGGAGAAGCTTTTCCTTTACTTGGCCGCCTCTGAAACAGCGTTGAGTTTTGTCCTAGTTCGAGCCGAAGGGCAAGACTACTTGCCAGTATACTATGTAAGCCAAGCGCAAAGCGAAACAGAGCAAATATATCCCCCCCCTCGAGAAGCTCACCTACGCTCTGGTGATGAGCGTGAGAAAATTACGCCCGTATTTTTTCGACCATCAGGTGGAGGTATTGACCTCACTACCATTAAGGAACGCGCTCCAACGCCCCGACACGGCTGGCCACTGCATGAAATGGGCAATAGAGATCGGCCAGTTTGGTATCACGTAAGCCTCACAAACGGCCATCAAGGCACATGCCTTAGTTGATTTCGTGGTGGAGCTCACTTTCTCGACAACGTCGCAGAGAGCACCAACAGGCCCACCATGGGAGCGCTATGTGGATGGATCTGCAACCCAAACCCAAGCCGGGGCTGGCATAGTCCTGACTAGTCCGGACGGACATTCCTTCCAGACGGCTATCGTGTTCGACTTTTAGGCCACTAATAATGGTGCCGAGTATGAAGCTCTAATTGGAGAGGCTGGAGATGGCAATGGGAATGGGGGTGAGAAGGCTGAAAATACATACCGACTCATGGTCGCATGTCAAGTGTTGGGAGAGTATGAGGCCCGATGCGATCAAATGACCGCCTATCAGAAAGTCATCCACAACCTGCTCGAGAGTTTCGACCAAGTCTACGTAGAACTGGTGCTAAGGAATGCGAATTCCCAAGCAGATGCCTTGGCCAAGCTAGCAACATCAGAAGGGCCGGCGGATATGAAGGACGTCACCATCACAAAACTAACCCTCCCGTCCACCGTGCACACCCTGGTCACCCTCACCGACCCAATGGACATTGACCACGAGGACTGGAGGACTCCAATAATCGAATTTCTGAAGACAGTGGGCCTACCTGACAGTAAGTTCGACGCCCGGCGATTGCAGATGAAAGCAGCAAGGTATGTGATAGTCGATGATAACTTATACAAGTGAGGTTTCAGCATTCTGTTGCTCAGATGTGTGACAAAGGCAGAAGGACAAGCCATCTTGAGAGAAATCCATGAGGGCACCTACGGAAACCATGCGGGAGGCCAGTCCCTGGCTCACAAAACCATCCGACAAGGATATTTCTGGCCAACTTTAAAAAGGGACGCTCTCGAATATGCAAGGGCATGCCACCGTTGCCAAATCTTTGCCCCCTCAATCAGAGTGTCCCCGGAGGTGTTAACCAGCATTCTAAGCCCATGGCCTTTCGCAAAGTGGGGAATTGATATCATCAGGCCTCTACCCACTGCTCTAGGGACCGTGCGTTTCACCCTCATAGCGGTCGATTACTTCACCAAGTGGGCAGAAGCCGAGGCCCTCACGAAGATCGACTAGGACAGCGTGATAAAATTCATATGGAAAAACATCATTTGTCGCTTCAGTCTCCCGCAAGCGATCGTAACCGATAATGGAAAGCAATTCGACGGCCTCAAGATCGAAGCATTCTTCAAAAAATGGAAGATAGCAAAGCTCTTCTCCACCCCTTACCACCCTCAATCCAACGGACGGGTCGAGGCTATCAACAAAATTATTAAACATACATTGAAGACACGACTTGAAGGGGGGAAGGGCAAGTGGGCGAGCGAATTGCCTGAAGTATTATGGTCATACAGGACAACCTGCAGGACCTCCACAGGGGAAACACCCTATTCCCTTGCTTTCGGATCAGAGGCAGTAATCCCTGCAAAAGTCGCCATACCGAGCTACCGAACGAGCAACGGAGTCTCAAGCGGGAACGACATGGCTATGACGACTAGTTTGGATCTACTGGAGGAAAAAAAGATAGAGGTTAATCTGAGAAATGCCAGCTACAAACAACAAATAGAGAAATATCACAATTCGAAGGTCAAACTTCGACAGTTTAAGAAAGGCGACCTCGTCCTGAAAAAGGTACTCGGGGTACCTAAAGGAGCGCTCGGCCCTACCTGGGCAGGCCCATTCAGAATATCCAAATGCCTGGCAAACGGGGCATATGAGATCGAAGACCCGGATGGCACACCAACGCAATATCCGTGGAACGTGGCCCACCTAAAGAAATACTACCAGTAAGGGCCATTTAAGAGCCTGTTTTACCTGTCACAACTCTGTAATAGCGCAATAACCTTCAAGGGGAACATTTTATAACAAGTTACGTTTTTGAAACTCTGTGCAAATTCTTAGAATAAGTTATCTAGGAACCGCTACAAGAACGGTCTAGACGACGAGCGTCTAGTCAAAGGAATGGTCGCCGAACGCGTAAGTCGACCACCTACGGCAAGAAGCACCACTTGGAACTCACGTCCACAAAATCGTCATCACTTTGTGTTGGGGAATTAATTGCACGGATCTATTCGTGATGAATATTTAAATACAAATTTAATTCTAACAATTATTACTAGCATGAATTAATCCTATATTAATTCAAATAATAATTTAACAACAAATCATGCATATAAACAGTTCACATAAAACCTAAGCATGCGGAATTACTACGGGTTTACGTGAACTAACCTCTTGGAGTGGCAATGGTCTCATCGGTAAAAACACACAAAAAAGCCTTCCCAAGTATTCTCTAGTCCTTGCTCGTCAATCCGGTGGAAGGAAACTCGCAAACAATTAACAAAAGGGAAAATAAAAATTTATTGCACCACCTTTGTGGATTTACTAATTTTTCCAGCACATGGAATTGCACTTGGGAATGAAAGAATCATCCCCTATTTATAGATGAGGTGTTGCTCGAATTTTAGGGGAAAAATAATGTGGGAATATCTTTTTCTTGATCTCCAAGAAATCTTGAATATATCTCATATATATTCTTTTCTCCATAATTAAAATATTCCATAAAAATCCCAACTCCTCTTGTTAAGGGAATTTTTGAAAAAATAAGGATCAAGATTCCAAGATTTGGATCTTCTTGAATTTATGAGATATACCTGTATTGCAAGAATACATATCTTCCATAATATCTTTTCAAGAAGATCAAGAAAATCTTTCTTTCCCTTATTCTTTCAAAATTTTTGAAATTTACATATAAATAACCAAGTGGGAGATTTCTTGAATTTAATGAGATAATCTTGTATTTCAAGAATACATATCTTCATTCCATAACAAAATTCAAAGAAAATCTTTCTCCCCTTTTATTCATAATTTTTGAAAAATGAGGAAAAATAGCAACAAATATTTATTTTATTTTTAAACACATTTTCCAGTTATTGGACTTTATGTTGGTCTACTTGAAGGGCCTTTAGGAGAATTAAGATTGGACCTTCCAATGGATCTTGAATTATCAATATTGAGCCACAATATTATTCAAGCCCATAAATATTAATTAATCCCACTACATAATTAATATTGCACTATCCATCTTAACCCATATTACAGTGAATTCTTTCTAAAACTGGGAACATAAAGAACGTCTCTTAAAATTAAAACTCTGTTTTCAAAAGACATGTGCACTTCTCCCAGTGCTTCAATTTGTGCCTCTCGTAGCATCGCCCGGTGTGATGAGGATCTCCTCCCACTAAGTTGTCGGATCGGTTTGTTTAAACATGATCGGTGGATCCCGTATCAAAACACTGAATGATCTAAACAAGTTTCAACAACTAGTCGTGAGAATTACCTTTCTTTCCGAATGGGGTTGGAACATGCGCTAAACCATTTCAACACCTTTGTTGAAGTACTTCCTCTTTGGATTTTCCTTGACACCCAAGCATTCCTCATCTTACCATTGCCCTTGCTTGGCTTGATTGAGTTTTATTGCTTATGGCTTTTGGTTCTCTTCTTCTTCTTGCCTACCCTTAGCCTAGATGATGAAGATGGAACACTTGTCGTTCAAAGCTTGAGTTTGGTGCCCCATCAACATCTCTGCCGAGACCAAAGCTTGCAACAAATCAACTAGCGAGGCCAAAATGCTCAGAAACTTTTGGGCAGAGAGTGAAGTACCAAATTCATCTGAGTCTCCAGATTATAATCTGCACTAAGAACCTCAAGTTTGTTCAGATGGGCCATCAATTTTGAGGGCGTAATCCTTACGGGTTTGCCCTCCACCATTTTTAAAGAACGACATCTCTCAAGAAGGTGATCCGACGAGTCCGCATTTTTGACTCGTCGGTTGGCTCATCGATTTTGGTATGTCAAGAATCCACTTGTGTTTTTCTGCAGTTAGGACAATTATAATTTTTCGTTTCCAATCAATATAGTTTACATACTTATTCTATTGACTTTAAGTATAATAGCAGTGGATTAAAAAGTTACGACATGCTGAACTAAAATAAATAATAATATGCATAAGCACAAATATATCACAAGGTTCGATCACATGTTTCATATTAAAATCTCAAAAAATATGAACATGCATCAGCCAACATCTCAAACCAGTTTAAATTAGCCACGTGGGATGGGTCATTATTTAAACACATTCAAGCAGGTTACAAACAAAACGATTACAAACCTTTAATAACTAGATTAATAGTTGGCTCCCACTTGACCAATATAAAATTGACGGGGACTTGGGAAATATATGCATATCAATTTTATACCTAAGTAATAACCATGATTAAAATAAATTATTATTTCGCTTTGAAGCGAGCCTCGTGGGGAGGGTCATCGTCGCCACTAGTAATAATCCACAATCATCCATTTGGAATTTATTCATGTGAAAGCTATCTTTTGACCGTCCCGTGGGGGGAATTTCTTTAAAAGAATTAACAAATAAATAAATCATGGAGGTCAAAATTAATTCAATTTTATTATCCATAAAATTGTCAATTAATTGTTTAAGCATACTTAGTAATTTTCGAAAGTGAGATTTTTCAAAACATTTTCTCATGCATCGCAAATTTAAACACAATTTAAATAAGCATAAATAATGCATAACATCAAAACAAAAAAAATTAAACATATTGGGCACATATATCCAATTGTCATGTCTTGATCTTGAGAAAATTGTCTTCATAGCCTTCATCGTTCATCTCGAAAAGCTCCCACTTGACCGTCTTTAAAAAAATGCCTTGTCGCCACGCGTCATCAACCATTTCATGGTGGAGTGCCCCTAAAGACCCCGCCATGTCAAGTGGCGTCGTCGTCGCGTCTTGGCGGCAAAGCACCGCGTCCCCGGCGAATCACGCCCCTTCGGCAATAAGCCGGCGGGTGTCGGCGGCACCAATTTTAACATCAAACGAACGGCGAAGCTTCGCGCCTCGCCCGCCCACGCCGATCCACGCCGATGCCGCCTCGCCCGTGTCGCCCCATCGGCGCCCATCTTGTCGTAGCCTTGATCGCTTTGCGCAAACCTCGCCAGCGTCCGTGCGTGCATCGCTGGCTAACCAACTGGCGCTTCGCCCACAAGACGAGGCTGCCCAAAACTGTGTCGCCTTGGTTGATCCGATCACGCTTCGGCCCCCTCGCCCTTGCCCCACGCCCACGCCCGCCCGTCTGTCTGCGTCGTGAGAGTGCCTCCCTTAGCACGTTTCGCGCGACGCAAGCTCCCTACTCCCGGTTCCGGATCCCATCTTTTAATTCTTCGTCTCCGCCTCCGTTTCCGATCCGGTTACAATTTTTTTACAAAATAAATAAACCTAGATCTAGACTAGTCTATTACATTGATCAAATCAAACAAATTCTAATCTACTTGTGGATTTTCTAACGAGGCAAAACGAATTCGAACGAATCGAATTAAAAAACCACAATTTATATGCATGCATAAATAAACACATTAAATTCAATGACAATTGGATACTTGCAAAAAAGATCTAGCAATTCTACTATCCAATTTCAAATTTAATGAAAACAAATTAAATTACAATTTAAAAATCAGAGCCCGAAACCGAGGCTCTAATACCAGTTGTTGGGGAATTAATTGCACGGATCTATTCGGGATGAATATTTAAATACAAATTTAATTCTAACAATTATTACTAGGATGAATTAATCCTATATTAATTCAAATAATAATTTAACAACAAATCATGCATATAAACAGTTCACATAAAACTTACGCATGCGGAATTACTACGGGTTTACGTGAACTAACCTCTTGGAGTGGCAATGGTCTCGTCGGTAAAAACACACCAAAAAGCCTTCCCAAGTATTTCCTAGTCCTTGTTCGTTAATCCGGTGGAAGGAAACTCACGAACAATTAACAAAAGGGAAAATAAAAATTTGTTGCACCACCTTTGTGGATTTACTAATTTTTCCAGCACATGGAATTGCACTTGGGAATGAAAGAATCATCCCCTATTTATAGATGAGGTGTTGGTCAAATTTTAGGGGAAAAATAATGTGGGAAAATATTTTTCTTGATCTCCAAGAAATCTTGAATATATCTCATATATATTCTTTTCTCCATAATTAAAATATTCCACAAAAATCCCAACTCCTCTTGTTATGGGAATTTTCGAAAAAATAAGGATCAAGATTCCAAGATTTGGATCTTCTTGAATTTATGAGATATACCTGTATTGCAAGAATACATATCTTCCATAATATCTTTTCAAGAAGATCAAGAAAATCTTTCTTTCCCTTATTCTTTCAAAATTTTTGAAATTTACATATAAATAACCAAGTGGGAGATTTCTTGAATTTAATGAGATAATCTTGTATTTCAAGAATACATATCTTCATTCCATAACAAAATTCAAAGAAAATCTTTCTCCCCTTTTATTCATAATTTTCGAAAAATGAGGAAAAATAGCAACAAATATTTATTTTATTTTTAAACAACTTTTCAACTTATTGGACTTTATGTTGGGCTACTTGAGGGGCATTTAGGAGAATTAAGATTAGACCTTCCAATGGATCTTGAATTATCAATATTGAGCCACAATATTATTTAAGCCCATAAATATTAATTAATCCCACTACATAATTAATATTGCACTATCCATCTTAACCCATATTACAGTTAATATGGCTCCCGGTTATTATTTCCCGTGTTTAAGATTATCTAGCCCATTAATTAATTCAAGCCACTGAAATAGCTTTCCATTAATTAATATCTTTTATCCTTGGTAAAGGAACGGTTCAACATTATTACCAATACCGGAAACTAGTTCCACTTGCAAGATTTGGTATGATAAAACTTATAAACCTCCCAAGGGGGCAAATCAAACAAGCATACTTGCACACGATTCTCCGTATTAAATCTTAGCAATCGCATGTGACCAATAATATTGCCCAAGATATAAAGTATTGAATCTCGTTGATTCTCTACCCGTAATAAGTCAAAGCAATAATTACTAACCACACGCGATCCTATTTAAGGGACGAAGATTAAGAAATAACGAACCACTGAGGTCTAATTCTTCCTAGTTCAGTTCTGAAGAATTTGTCCTCCTGTAGGTCCCCTTCAGTGCACTAGACATGCACTAGTGTAATCTCTTGGTCAAGACAAGCCAATCTGAGAGTTACACTTCAACCTTTCACGATGGATTGTTCATTTCCATCTAGGTCGTGAATGGTGTACTTTTGGTTACAAGGGACTGTTAATTTAGTCTTCTGTGATCTGATATCACTAAATTAACTACAATGTAACACGTACTATTTATTGAACAGTTATGCAGTAAATATATGTAACATTCGATGATATTTAAAGCATCATTGATAAACAATTTATTTCAGTAAATAAGTCCGAAATTCAGTTTGATTATACAAAGTAAAAGCACATTTTCCAGTATAATCCCAACACTTTGGCCATCAGCCGAAGCGTGATGACCTTTTTAAAAAAAGGCAACACCGTAACACGACTGAGCCAAAGTTTAGACACATCGCATAAAAGTAGGACGATCAAAACACAGTCCAGATACATCGTAACACATTCAAACGGCGATTAGGACACAATCAAAACTCATGGTCGCCGATGCATGTCCAAGTTTGCATAACAAAATTTTCTAAGAAATAAAGAAAAGAATACATATATAAATGCGCGGAGCTGACAAACGAGCTGAAGTATTCTTTCATTATAATAAAAAGGGCGTTGAGGCCAATTACAAGATAACAGCCTGAAGAGCCGAGCATACAAATGAAAGTATAGAAAAGTAAACATGTTCAAAAAAAAAAAAAAAGGGGGAGGCTCTAAGCACCGTCCCCCGACCTATCCACCACGACCTGGTCGCTCGTGCCCCCAATGACCTCGCCACCCGGATCAGCCACCACCGCCCAATTGCCTTCGACTGCTTCCGTCGGGGGCACTGGCGATGCCTCGAGGTCGGCAGGCATCTCCCCGGAAGACCCCTCGTGGTCGGAACCCCTACCCGACAGGCCGACCAACCTGCTCTCCGGGGCTAAAAATGACAAATCAATGCCAAAATCTACCAAGTCCGCCACAGGGAGAACCACGTTAATCTCGGGTGGGCAATCAGCAACAAAGGCCTTGAAATCCTCCACGAGCACGAAATGGTCGGCGGAGGGGTCGCGTCGGAAAATGGCCAGGAGGACATCATCATAGGCACTAATGTAGGAAAAAATCCCCAGCGCGGCGTCATCGGGGGCCCGGAGGGAGGCCTCTTTGGACATCTGGAGCACGAGTTCTCCAACCTTGGCTTCATAGTCCACCGCCAATGCATGGGACTCAGTCAACTATCGAGTAAGCTCATCGACTGCCCAAGAAGCGTCACCGGCTTGAGGCGGTCATGAATCGACTTGCGTAACCGTATTCACCTTTTCCACCTGCAAGGCTAGCTCGGCCGACCGCTCCAGCGCAGCCTTCAAGTCTGCCTCCATTTGGGACATGGCCACAGCCGCCTCCTCCAACTTCTTCTTCTGCTCATCCAGTGCCGAGCAGGAGGTCTCTAAATCATGATCATTCTGCTCGACGACCCGCTCGAGGAACGTGGCCGCTTTCTGAGAATAGATTAGGGCGGTGTACAGGTTGTTCTCCTTGCTATTTGAAGAGACGACATGGTGGTCATCCAGAGACTAGCACCGGGGCACGTCCCATACGAAGTGCCGAATATATCAAGGCCAATCAGTTGAGACCCCGACGATAGGGGGCATCTTTGAACGAAGATAATCGGCCATGGGCAGCGGGAAGTTGACGAACCTGAAACATTGCACCATAGGTTAAGAATTATAGAAGCAAGCTACGAAAAAGACGAGAGGGCAGCGGGACTTACGCCCCAGACCAATCTACGAATGTACGGTTGCCATAGAATTGACGACCAGGCGGTGGCGGCGGTGTCGACGGAGGAGGGCGAATGGCAAGAATGGGCTCCCGCTGAGAAGCACTGCTCCCCCCAGGATGGTCGCCCGTGCGACCATGCTTTCGGGTGGGAGAGCCTTCTTGATGGAGCGGGTAGACACCCTCTCGCCCCTCTTTGGCTTTCATTTTCTCCTTGGAGCGATCCGCCCGGGAGGATCCCCCCGCCTCAGACATGCCCCCACGGGACGAAGACGCAGTCCGCGCCGCTGACCCGGTACGAGAAAAGTTAAGGGTGGGATTCCGGCGAGAAGTCATTTATGCGGCAGTCGGGGCAGTCGCTTGTATGGGTACAGAGGAAGCTGCAAGACAAATGACCACAGTAAGTTGAAATGGAATCCCGCAGATGACCAGCCATTTTATAAAGAAGATAGACTCATGAAGGCGATCGGTCTCACGAGGGTACGTCTGCAGACCCCCCCACAATCTCTCGGAAGAAGAGTTATAGAGCTCAACGTGGCGTGATTCCCAAGGGTAATCAAAGGCGATCCGGCGGGCGGTTTCAAAATCCCAATTCAGCTGGCCCTCGTTGGCAACAAGTAAACCTGCAAAAGGGACAAAGGAAATTAGATTAGTACGGAGATACTCAATACCACCTCAGGAAGGGGCCTTACGAGGGGTTCGCTCTTGGAAATTGGTGGGTATAGGAATCTCCAAGACAGAACCCGGGGAGGCGCTCTGCCATGCCCCCCCCCCACAAACCACCATCGAGGGTGCCAATTCTTGATCTTATTGACTATTCCCCACACAATCCGCATACCAGGATGGTTCTTCAGGGCGTAATGACCCTCTTGGCCATGTTGGGCGACCAGCAACTAGAAGTAGTTCACCTCCATAGGAGTAGGCAGTCGATAAAGACCAGCCTGGCCGAGCACCGTCAGAGTCGCCAAAAGATAGCTCCACCCGTTCGGAGTAATCTGTGACGGGGCAAGGTGCCAGATGGCCAATAGATGGAAGATCGTCGGGTGGAGCGGGAAATGAAGTCCCGCATCTATGACCGCCTCATGGATGGCGATCATGCCCTCTGGGGGCTGGTCGGCCCTCTCAAACCCCTCCGGATAATAGAAAAATACGTCGTTCAGAGTTTCATATCGGCGATGAGCTTTGTCCAGACCGGCCTTCAATATGGTGGAACGGTATTTCTCTATCATTTATAAAGAATCGAGATTTGGTCGCCACACGGACCGTGAGACGAAGTGATCGGCGGTGGTGGGACCCGGCCCGGTAGGCTCGGTAGTCGAAGAAATCAGGAGGGTCCTGGTCGCGGCGAGCGGAGGTTTCGGCTCCTCAGGAAGGCCTCGAGGGTTTCCCATTTCCCTCTTCGGCGTAAGAACTTCAAGGTCCTCAAGGAGATCGAATACATCAATCAATCCAGGAGTTTCCGGGAAGCGCGGCCCATGCCTTTGGGATAAGTCACTTGCTCGAAACTCCTGCTGGTAAAACTTCCCTCACCGGGGAATCAAACCCCGTTGAAACAGAGAAGGAGGGCTCCCTCTCCATCCGACCCAAACGGCCACAGGGAGGCGTAGACATTATGCAAGGAGTGGAAGAGAAAGAAAAATACACACTTACCAAAGGAAGGAGAATCACACGAATTAGCGGAAAGGCGAAAGATAGTTGCTTGCAGAAAACGGTGAGGGAAGATGAAGGTCCAGAAATCTGAGCAAGAGGACCAATTTATAGGAGAATGCGGGGGCTACGTCCGGAGGCAATACCAAGCCAGGAATTTTACTAATATTTCTGCCTAAGGACTACGTGTTGGTCCCGGTGTAAATGAGTCTTACACATGTATGGGGGGAATACACGTGTTCAGTGTTTTTTTAAAACTTTTCTTTACTGAGGTCAGCTTGGGTCAGGTTGTCCTGATGATTTGGACCTGAGAAGCACAAATCGCTCTGAGTCAAAGTCTACCTGAGACAGTGATCCTGAGCTGCTTTCAGATACCTCAGATAATCCCAACTGATCCTGAGTTTTCAGAGATCCTGAGCTGCTTGGATCAGATAACTAACTTACTGAACCCTCAAAAGAGTAAGTTCAGTTTGGTAACTATCTGTTCTAGCCACTCAGATGTGCGGAATGGTTGGCCCTTAGTTTATACTCGTTTTAAGCTTTTGCTGAAAACCTTCCTTTTTAATGGAACAGTGATTAGGCTGTGATTCAGTTCAGATGCAACTTCAGTGGATTGATTCCAACTGAATATCAGTGAAAATATGCTTTCAGTTTAAAGATATGCAACAGATAATCAAAGCAAAACAGAAAACAAAGAACACAACAAGTTATAGTGGTTCAGAGACTCAAGCTCCTACGTCCACTCTCCCTGATCACTTCAGAGAAATTCACTAATCACTTCCTAAGGTTTTCTGACTACCTCTGTAGTTTACTAACCTTTCTATTTTGAGCTTTCTGACTACCTCTGTAGTTTACTAACTCAAAACACACACAAGCTTTATGTCTATCCAAGATAGATTACTCACTTCTCCTCTAGAGCTTTCTGACTACCTCCTTGTAGTTTACTAACTCTTTACAACTTCAATCTCACCAACAATCACACTCAAACTACCTTACAAAGGGTTTGGGGTTTGTTGGTTGGTTTCCAACTAGGATGAGATATCCTTTACAATAAGCACAATGAAAAGGCTAGGATATCTCAACTAAGCTTTGGATATATCTTATCAAGCTAGGCTTAGTGGAATGAGCTCTCTTCAAAATAAAGCACTTGGGAAATTCTTGGTTTTTCTAGTGCTTCAACTTGCAATAATAAGTTTGAGCTCTTGAGTTGCATACAAATTTCCCGTAACCTTCAATGTAGAGGGTCACAAGTATTTATAGGCATACACCAAGGTCACTCTTGAAAAACTATATGTTGGAAGAGATAGCTCCATGAGTTTCCTCTTATGGTGTGTGATGAACGGCTATATTTAGGGTTTGAGACTCCTAACACGTTTTAGGTAAGTGCTTTTTTCATGTAATTTGGTCATCACTTTTTGCGATCGGGAACTTGGTACTTCTCGACATCTTTTCAATTGACCGTCATTTGTCGATTGTCGATAATGTCTGATGATGTCTTCTTCTTTTTGACTTTTGTCTCGGTTAAAAGGTAGACAACCTCAGCGACTCTTTTTGGTTACATCTCAGGTGATATAACCTTAACAACACTTTGTCTTAGTTCCTTTTTATGCATGAGAATGTCTTGGGCAATATCTATTTTTTAAGGAATCGCGATTTTTTCGATATTGAATCCTTGGATAGATATTTTTGATTGCCTCGGAACATTGAGGTTTATCTTTGAGCATTGATACATTCTTCGAGTATTGATAATTCTTGTGCCTTGATATCCGCCGATCTTGATCTTGATCTTACATCTTCTGCGTCTTGAGGGTCTTGAGTCTTGAGTCTTGAGCCTTGGTGTCTTCGAGTCTTGAGGGTCTTGAGTCTTGAGTCTTTAGTGACCACGAGTCTTGATGACCGAGTCTTCACAGATATCTTGGCCGATATCTTTGAGTCTTCATCTTCGAGTCTTGATTTCTTCTTGAGTCTTCAGAACCTATCATGATCTATATTTGCTGACTATACATTTTGTAGATAGCATCCTGAACACTCTAAAACCGAATCGACCCAACTATCAAGATTATCTGAACATGTCATACTCGGGGTTTTGGGATCTAATCAAAATCTCTTTTATTAAATTCATCTCCCAACAATTTCCCTTTTTGATGATGCCAAAACCTATCTTGTTTACAACATACTTAACCTATACTCAGGTTTCAATTTATCCTATTACAAGATTGGTTTATCTCCAACAATTTCATAAACAGAGAATCTCCCAACAATTTCTCAAACAGAGAATCTCCAAACAGTTAATCTCAGAGACAACAAACAGGCATATCAAAATTAAAGACATGTAAATTAAGATAATGAGATATTATCTTTTGAGCATAAATGATAAGGTTTCATTGATGTTTGGTAGAGCGATTACAAATTTACAATGAATCTTATCTAACAAAATCAAAAAGACAAAAAGATAAAGGATTACAAGAGTCTTCTGAGTTGATCTTCAGTCTTCTTTGCTTTTCTGCTCTGGCTCTTCAGTTCTGATTTTCCACCTCATCAGCAGGCACCTCAAGGTTGAACATCCCATAATATCTTCTTTTCAGCGCATCTCTTTCTTTAATGATATCAGGATTGTTCCCTGTCAGGCCCAACTGAGTGGCGTACTGAGCAATTTCTTGAGAAATGGTTGCTTCATTTACTAAGCCATTACCAAGTCTAGGAGGAGGGTAAGAGTATGGACCGGGGGCTATTATCTGCACCTTCCCTTCATCCACAAGATTGATCCATCCTTGAAGGTATTTTGGATAGAAGGTCAGGAGATAGTCAATGAACGCCTCATTGGGATCTGAGCTTTCTCCCCTCCACTCTCTGAACACATCATAGTAGAACCAAAAGGTTCTCTTGATTTCTTCCACGCATCGTTGATTTGGATTGGCATCCATTTGTCAACATCGCGGACATTTCCAATAACTTTGTGCTATCCCTCTTCTCTTGCTTTCGCGAACCTCTTGAAACCACTCCTTCTTTTCTGCTCTTCTTCCATCTTCTTTTCGATCCTTTGGAACTCTAGAGGAGAAGCGGCAGATTTTCTTTGCTTGCTCAATTTGGAGTGACTTGAGCACTTCTAGTGTTGAAGACCTTCTTCAGGGCACTTCCTCGGACTCTTCAATATCTGAATCAACTTTTCTCTGAAGGCGGCTTAGAAGCCTTAGTTCTTTTGCCCTTAGGCTCCTCGAAGCATGACTTTTCTTTTTTAATTGGCATTTCGGCTCGACTTAGCTAGTTCAACTCTTCTACCACCCGGTTTCTGAAGCAACTCCTTGCATTGTTTCCTATGAAACCTGAGTGTAGATTGGCTTCTCCACCTTCTTAAACTTCACTTCTCGGTGGCCTCTATCTCCTTCATGGCTCCGGTAACGATTTTCTTTTCAGCTTCCTTGATCGTCTTGCCTTTCTGAGTTTGATCAATAATTTCCTAAGATTAAGACCGGGTTTTCCCCTTCTTGGATCCATACTACGGTAGAAGCCCGGAGAGTCTTTGGTCCATATGATATTGTTCTTCTTGACACTCCCTTACCACCTCCTTGGCCGATGATCTGCTCTCCTCCTCGAGCCTTCTGAGGTGGTTCTTCGCCACTGAGAATTCTTCCGATAGATGAGCAAATTGGCTAGAGAGAGCTTCCTTGAACATGTCTGTCATCTTGGCCATGAGCATTGAGCTCATCTCCTCAACAACGTTCTTCACTAGCATCTCATTCTTCTCTGCCAATTTAGCTCCTAGAGATTCAGTCTGCTCCTAATGCCTTTGCTTCAGCTCTTCATTAAGTTCAACTTTGACCCCCTCCATCTTTTCTTCTAACTTTCCTTCCATGGAGGTCAGCTTCTCAGTCATAGAGTTCTAAAGTTGCACCAGTTCTGAAGAAGAACTCAAGCTTTCAATCTTCTTAACCTGGTTGGCCAATACCTCCTCGATCTAAGCAACTTTGGTCAGGATTGGCTCAACCTTCTCCAGCTTTTCCATCACAGGGGTGAGATCAATCTCGGGGAGCATATATGATCCGATGTGTCTCTCGAAATTTGGGTTGTTCATCCCGAGTCTCGGTCTGAACTCCGAGCTTCATCGAGGCGGGGGCTTCACCACGAGCTTGGGTGTCCTTTGAGCCTCGTCTGCATATCGAGACATTACATATTTAAAGATATGTACTTGATAATCCTGGCATAATTGTTAATAGTGCAAAAGTTACGAAAGGCTAACTTCGATCGAGGATGTTCGACGGTAGCCTCTTGAAGATCGGTTTGGTCTTTCTCTTCCGAGATTGACCCTCATCATCCCTTGTTGGTCCCCATCCTGAGATTTGTCTTTGGAGCTCGGGGCACCAACTTCCGTATCCTTCCTCTCGGCCCTTTTCTCTTAACCAACTCATCAAAGTCGACATTTTCATTACGAGCTTGGTTTTTCTGAAATCGAGAATTCAAATTGGAGAGTAGTTGTTCCTCGTTCCACCGGTCTTTGCCTCCGAATGAAGCTATGTTGAGCATTTACGGAAGAGTCTCGGTTGAGGATGAAGACCATTGACCTCAATGCGAAGAAGATGTCTTGGAGGTCAGGGAATGAGCTAAGCTCAGGGTAGAGGTCAAGAATGAACCGTTCCCCCTTGCTTCGCCATTCGGTCTCTTCAGCTTCACCCTTCTTGAGCATCGGGCTCTCGTGTTCATGAGAATCTGCTTTGAAGGATCGAGTAAAAGATCAGAGCCAGCCCAAAGCTCATCCTCGAGGCTCAAAGAATTCCCGAGGGTTGGGCAGGCTCCTCGGTCTGAATTTGACTTGGTTATGAGGTCCTGAAATGGCCGGCCTCCTCGATTGGGAATTTTAGGGTTGCTCGAGGTCCGAGTGGGCATTTCCTCAGCGAGAATCTGAGCATCTTTTTGTGTCCGAGCCAAAGACTTCCTCGAATGAATCAACTTTCTCTCGAGGTCCGAGGTCCTTGGAATATTTCTTGAGAGAACTTGTGCGAACTTAGCGACGTCTCAAGAACCTCGAGAAGACTTGCTCCTCGGTTTGATCCTGTGCCTTTTGAGATATCCTGAGAAAATACATGTAAGGGCGATTTATTTTGCGGTTTGGCTCTCGGGTTGAATCTCTCCCCTCACTCTCCTCCTCATCATCATCGGTGAGAACCACCATTCTCAAGGCTTTGGAGCCAAGGTCTTTTTCTTCAATTTTTCACCTGCTCCTTCTTGGCCTCCAACAAAGCCTTCCCCCTGGCTTGTTGGGTTTCTTCAGTAGCAGCAGCAACTGGTGATTCCACTTTCTTCTCTTTCTTCTCTTTGATGGTCCTCTTTGCAGCAATGGGCTTGAGCATTACTTTGGACTTAGGGAAAGGAGTCTCGACACATTTCCAAAATAAAAGCTATTTTGGTGGCATGGAGGATCTTGCCTTTGATAGAAATTGAGTCGTCCTTCTTTTTTATGACCTTGGCTTGCTCACTCACCACCTTGATTAGATACTTCAGCTAGTTGAAATCCTTGGTGGGTGAGTCCTCAATTGCCGCCATCAATCGGAGTTTGGGAGTGCTAATCTGCTCAAAACTCCCCGATCGACTCATTATGCACTTACTCACAATATCCATCAAAACTCTGTACTTTGGCCTTAAATGCCGCTTATGTAAGGTCACCTCAAACTTAACAGGATTCTCAGTAATCCTATCAAGATATTCTTGCTCTCGACCTAACATATACAAAGTGGGATCATCTCCCCTATCGCACAACTCAAAAACATCGTTTAAATTTTGAGGGACTATATACGACTCCCGAACAAAATCTATATACTTGATGTATGCTCTAAATCACGAAACAAAAATCTTGGACTCAATATTATCATCCTCATCTATTTCCATATTGAGGCGAACTCTATTACCTCTCATGAATATTCCGCCTCCGATTGGGTTTTGCGACAAAGGTTCGTCGATTTTCTTAATCGATCAAATGAAGCGCCTCTTCATCATGTTTGGCGTTGGAAGTACTCTCCAGAGATACAACGTACTCATACCAAGGTTTATTGGTTTCGGCCAATTTATCAAAAATGGTATAAGTCATTTTGAAGAAATTGAAGGTTAGGGTTTCGGAGTGATGAAGATTTTCTGGGCAAAATGGGATTTTATTTGCAGAGTGATTTGGGAACGAGGGTTTAATAGAAAAATGGCTTGAACTGGCTTCTCAAGGAATATATAGACCGATTTGTGGAAATTCGTATCGGTTTGGTGAGAATCAGCGGTTAAGATTAATCCACGATGAATCGGGTATCGCGAAAGGACTCTCAATTTAAAAATTGTTCGTCATTTTAACCTCATTGGTGAATAAAAGCAACAGAGCATTTAATATTTGTTGACCTTCTTTGGAATTTCAAAGGTCCCACCCAAAAAAAACATTCTTGGTGTTTTGTATTTATTCTGAAATGATTCTTTTCGAGTTTCACTTAAGCAATAAATGAGTTGCATGAGTCATTACCTCTTCGGACTAATTTTCCTATCAGTCTTACTGAGTATTGACCTTGATAAAATGTCAAGATGATCGAAAGTACTAAAAGGGTTCAAGATGGTAATCGAAATCTTGACCTTCAAGACATCCGAGTTTCTCGAGACTCGATTCAATTATTTCATATTTTATCCCGAGTTTCAAGAAAAATTTCGAGAAAACTTCATGCATCTGAAAACCTTTGATTTTTCTGATTTACTCTATACACCTGGATCCAACATCCCTAATTCAACTGATAGTTCCTAAAATCTTGATTCAGCCAAAGGTTTAGTCAAGATATCAGCTCTCTGCTTATCAGTATGAATTTTCTCCATCCTGATGTCCTTTTTTTAAACCACGATCTACGATGAAGTGATGTCTCGATATCCACATGTTTGCATCCGTGTGTAATAACGGATTTTGTGAAATAGCAACAAGACTATTATTATCACAAAATATGGGTACTTCATGGCTACAACTTTGTAATCCCTTAATTGTTGTGCGAGCCAAAGAATCCGAAAGCACAACAAACTTCCCGTGACCATGTATTCAACCGATAATCTTGGTTGCTCGTTTGATCGAGGTCATTGCTTTTGAAAATCAAGATATCAACTTACTTCCAAGAAATTGACAAGTTCTGTAGTGGACTTCTGTCAATTCTCTGACCTCCATAATCAGCATCTGAATAACCAGTTAACTCAAGGTTATCATCAGCTGGATACCACAATCCTCTATTCACTGTGCCCTTAAGATACTTCGGTATCTTTTTGGCAGCCTCCATGTGACTAGCCTTAGGATTAGCTTTGGTATCTTGCACATATCCCAACAAAGAAATGTTATATATCCTGCTACTTTGTGAGATAGAAGAGCATCGATCCAATGATCCTCTATAATCGGTGTGACTTCTTCGACGGCCTTTCGAGGATCGGGATCCATCTTGTAGTTAGTATTCATGGGAATTCTAAACTGCATTGCAATCTCATACACCATATTTGGCAATCAGATCTCTGGTGTACTTTGCTTGGTTGATGAAGATTCCTTCCTTTGATTGTTTCACTTAAAGACCTAGAAAGAAATTCATCTCCCCCATCATAGACATCTCAAACTTGCCTTTCATCAGTGTAGAAAACTTTTCACACAACTGATGATTTGGAGATCCAAAAATGATATCATCAACATATATCTGAACTAGTAAGATATCTTCCCCATCTTCTATCCTGAACAAAGTTCTATCAACAGTTCCTTTGACAAAACCGTGGTCAGTAAGAAACTGAGAAAGAGTATCATACCATGCTCTTGGGGCTTGCTTAAGACCATACAAGGCTTTTCTGAGCCTGTAAACTTGGCCATTCTGTCTGAAACCAGGAGGTTGTTCCACATAAACCTCTTCCTTAAGCACACCGTTCAGAAATGCACTCTTCACATCCATTTGATAGACTGTGAACTTCATGTGGGTAGCATATGCAAGAAACAATCTGATGGCTTCTAGTCTTGCAACAGGTGCAAAGGTTTCATCATAATCCAAGCCTTCTTCTTGGGAATAACCTTGTGCAACTAGCCTTGCCTTGTTTCTTACAATGTTGTTGTTCTCATCTCTTTTATTCTTAAATACCCACTTGGTTCCAATAACATTGTGCCTTTCAGGTCTATCCACTAGCTCCCATACCTCATTCCTTGAGAATTGATTCAGCTCTTCTTGCATAGCAGTAATCCAAAAAGAATCTTGTAGAGCTTCTTCAATCTCAGTAGGCTCTTTCTCTGATAGGAAGCAGCAGAATAGTGCACTCTCACCATGGAACCTTCTTGTCTTAACACCTTCAGTTAGATCACCCACAATCTGACTTGTAGGATGACTATCTAACCAACTTCTTCTAGATGTTCCCCCTTCAATAGTATCATCAACATTTGAAATGTTAGGTTTAGTTAGTTCATTAAACTCAGGGAACAACAGAAAAGGAGAAAAGGAGAAAGGAGAAAAGGAGAAAGGGGAAATTCTATTCAGAACATTGTCAGTGACATTTGTTCCCCTTTGGTTGATAGATTCAGAATTTGCCTCTTTATTTGTGACCACATCTTCATTGGCATCACATACCGAAGTCCGAAGGCTGGTTATCGTTTCAGATTGGTCACCTTTGGTGTGTTGGCTTTCTGAGTCTCACCATCGAGTTCCATCCTCGAACTTCTTTATCTCGAGTCCGAGTCACTCCATTCATAGAAGGTGGTGACTTCTTCTTTTCGTGTTCGATGGATGATTTGTCATTCTTTTTCGGAGCTTAATCTGGTGATTCTATTGGTCATTTCTTTCCGATCATGTTCCTGTTTCTTCCGAACACAAGTAAATTCATCAAAAAACAACATGAGGTGTTTCCTCCACAATAAGAGTCCTCTGGTTGTAAACTCGAAAGTTTTTTATCGACTTGAGAATATCCTAAGAATATTCCTTCATCGACTTTGCTATCAAATGTTTTCAAATCGATCTTTACCATTATTGTGTATGAAACACTTGCAATCAAACAAACGAAAAAAAAAAAAACAAGAGGCTTCCTTTCATTCCAAAGCTCGTATGGTGTTTTGCCTTGACTCTTGGTCAAGATGGATCATTTTGTGAATAGCATGCGGTGTTGGATGACTTCAAATTTCAAAAATCTTTTGGAATTTCAACTTCACCTATCATGGTCCTTGTAACTTCTTTTTTAAAGTCATGTTCCTTCTTTCAGCAACACCATTTTGTTGAGGGGTCCTTGTAGCTGATATTTCATGAGTAATTCCATTTGCTGCACAATAATCAGATATAATATGGTTTATAAATCCAGTTCCTTTGTCAGATCTGATTTTGACCACACTCGGATTTTTCTCAATATCGAGCCTTTTCAAGAATTTCAGCGACTTTATCTCGAGTCTCCTTCTTCTTGAATAAGAATATGACCCAAGTATATCTTGAGTAGTCATCAATCTACTACGAGTGTATATTTCCTGCCATTAGTGCTTACTGGTGTTACTGGACCAAAAAGATCCATATGCAACAACTGAAGTATTCTCTCAGTAGAAACATGTACTTTGCTTTTAAATGATGCTTTAACTTGTTTTCCTTTTTGGCACGCATCACAAACATGTTCCTTACTGAACACTTCATTAGGCAACCCTCTCACAAGAGCTAATCTTGCAAGTTTATCCAGGGTTTTGAAATTCAGGTGATTCATTCTTTTATGCCATAACCAACCTGGTATTTGTGGAACTTTTTGCAACCAAACATGTATCTTTAGGAGTTGAACTCAATCGCCAAGATACACATTTCCTTTTCTTTTGTACGATCAAGAATATTTTCTATGAAATATCATCTTTCACATAACATAAGTTCTTAGAGAACTCAACATTAAAACCCTTATCACAGAATTGGCTTATTGAAAGCAGATTATGCTTCAATCCAGATACATATGAAACACCATGGATATGAACTGAGTCGATTTCTAAAGTTCCATATCCTTCAGTCTGTCCCTTGGAGTTATCTCTAAATGTGATCTGAGGGCCTCTTTGTTCAACATAGTCCTTTCGGGTATCTTCTTGAATCTTGTCATATGTCTTGAGCATCCACTATCAAGATACCATATGGCGAGGGGCCATTTCATCTCCACTCATCAGTGCTATGTGATCTTCAATCAGCTCAGTGCCCTTGTTTTCCTCCTGAAAAACATATCAATTCTTAGGTACCCAATTTGTGTAGGGTCCTACAAGGTTAGCTGTACCTTTAGGAATCCAAATCGCTTCGACAACTCTAATCACTTTAGAGTGGGTGATATGTCTTCCATAAAATGACTACATACACATTTACTACTCTGGGTGCCTTAATAGTTTCACATGTATGAGTGCTAGCCTTGGCATGAACATGAGCCTTAGAATTTTTCTTTGGCATGAGCCTTTTTTTTCATTTACTTTGGCTTACTCGTACCGGGTCCGAATCTTTGTCGACTCGGGTTCAGGTAACCTTTACCCTTAGGCAAGTGGGGTTCAGGTTGCCTGTACTGAAATTTGGGTCTTTCAGTATACTGAGGACTTGGTCTCTTCAGTTGAGAATGTCTCTGCAAAGTGTTTCTCTTCTGAAGATTCCTCGATGGTTCAGTCTGCAGATCCTTTCGGTGTTTGAATTCTTAACCGAGGCTTCAAGTACTTGCTCGAATTTTTCCTCTTGAGTGCTTTCGGGTTTTCTAGCCTTCACATGAGGTTTGGACTTTCTTACCTGATCATTCGGTTTTACTGGAACCATAGGTCCTTTTCCCTTGTCTAACACCTTGGGCATTTCTTCAGTTTGAAGTGTAGGTGCCACTGGTTTAACAAAGATTGTCTTCTTGCTACTTGATGCAGCATTCAGATGACCTTGTGAGGTTCCCCCTGAAATGTATCACAATCCAGATTGTATAGTGGCAGGTCTCTTGATAACTCTGAATTTCATCTATTACTTTAGATGCAGATTCAATAGAGTTAGCTTCTTCCTGTGCACTATCCTCACAGTTCTGTAGAGTCTCATGCTTCTCAGAGAGGTCATTGAACTTGGTTACGATCGGTGAATCTCTTGATGGATTTCTCTAGCTTTTCATTCAAAGGTCACTATCAACTTTTCTTTTTTCGAGAGTTGTACTTTCGTAACATCCGGTTCATCGGTAGCTCCCATTAATCGGAGAAGTAATTTGATATTGCTAAAGTCTTTCCATTTAAGATTTTTGACCTTGATTCCTTTTTCGCTCTTGAGTTTCATTTACGAGTTCTTGTAGAAACGAGATAGTCCTTCATCGATTCTCAAAAGAATCCATCAGTCAAAAAATGATTTTACAGTTGAACTTGACAACTCTTGTGCTAGTGTAGGAGCAACAACAGAGAAAGAAGAGTTTACCTCCTCAGCGGCCATTAGGCAGAGATCATCACTTTCACCTGCGGTCGAGAATATTTCATCTCGAAGAGCTAGATCCTTCCTCGAGAATGTTCTTCTTCCGCAACCATGGCCTTTTGCTAGAGAACTTCTTGTCTCTTTTAGCTTGTCTTTCTCTTCTCTCCTTAGCTTTCGTGTCGGGACAATCATCTTTGGAAGTGACCTTTCTTTTTGGCAATTGTAGCATCTGTTGGCATCATCATCCCGATCACTTTCTTCTTTGGACTTGGAGTCCTTCCTTTTGGATGAAGATCCTTGACTTTCGTGTCCTTCTTCTTCTCGATTGATTTGTCCTCGAACTTTCTTTCCGTAATTGTGATTCCTGTAATAGTTTTTATATTTTCCATATCGACTATTAAGTCTATCAAACCTCCTTGCCATCGGTCTGCTAGCTTATCCTCAAGCTCATCCCGATTCTTAGCAAAGGAGTTCTCGAACTCTCTAGTTTTTTCTGTGTTTTATCCTTGGCTTTGAAAGACACATTTTTACTAGATGATGAATCATCTTTCTTTGTCGACCTTTTTAGATTTCTTATCAATTACAAACTCATAGGCCTTCAGCTCAGAGAAGACTTGTTGATATGGCATTGAATCAATGTTTTTGGTGTTTTCAATCACCACAACATGAATATCCCATTTCTTAGAAAGACCTCTAAGAATTTTCAATGCCTTCTCTCTGTGGATATCTCTTTCCAAGTGCATTCGGATCATTCATAATGCTTAGTGAATCGACTTCCAATTTGTCTATAGATTCACCATCTTCCATTTCAAAACTATCAAACTTTCCAATTGCAACTGAAAGTTTGTTTTCTTTGATATGATTTGTGCCTTGGCACATTACAGCTAGTGTATTCCAAATTTCTTTTGCAGTATTATAGTGAGAAATCATTCCCATCACACCATCATCAATTGTACTGTATAGTGTGTCTTTAGCAATATAGTCTAGATTGACTAACTTCCTCTCCTCAGGAGTCAGTTGGTCATCGGACTTAGGAAATTCTATTCGGGGATCATTTCTCTCATTTTACATTCTCTGGGATTCACCACACAAGAAATTGGAATGGCCCTTCAGAGACCACTCTCCACATAACGTTCATGTTTGGAATCTGGGTGAGCCTCGCATTCTCGGGCCTCCATAAATCATAGTTCTCTACTGAGAACATGGGAAGTTTCTTAGAAGACATTTTATCTGAGTCTTTTAAGAATTCAGCAAAAAAGATCTGTTCAGATAGACCACAAGTATTTTAGCAAATAAGACTTTGGTCAACAAAGCAGGTGGTCAAGTTGAACCACTGCTCTGATACCACTTGTTGGTCCCGGTGTAAACGAGTCTTACACGTGTATGGGGGGGAATACACGTGTTCAGTGTTTTTTAAAACTTTTCTTTACTGAGGTCAGCTTGGGTCAGGTTGTCCTGATGATTTGGTCTTGCAAAGCACAAATCGCTCTGAGTCAAAGTCTACCTGAGACAATGATCCTGAGCTGCTTTCAGATACCTAAGATAATCCCAACTGATCCTGAGTTTTCAGAGATCCTGAGCTGCTTGGATCAGATAACTAACTTACTGAACCCTTAGAAGAGTAAGTTCAGTTTGGTAACTATATGTTCTAGCCACTCAGATGTGCAGAATGGTTGACACTTAGTTTATACTCGTTTTAAGCTTTTGCTGAAAACCTTCATTTTTAATGGAACAGTGATTAGGCTGTGATTCAGTTCAGATGCAACTTCAGTAGATTTATTCCAACTGAATATCAGTGAAAATATGTTGGTCCCGGTGGATAAACCCATTTTGCTCGTGCGGAAGCAAACATGTCGAGCGATGCATATAAAAACAGGGGTGAAGGAATGGTGATTCCAGATTTTTCTCTTTTTGAGCTCATGTGTTGTGTTTTGCTTATGATCGAATGCGTATGACAAGATAAGAACGTAAAGCAGTAAACAACACAACAATGTATAGTGGTTCGGAGACTCAAGCTCCTACATCCACTCTCTCCCTTTTCTAGGAAATTCCTTCAAACACTTCCTAAAGGTTTTTTGACTACCTCTGTAGTTTACTAACCTTTCTACTTTGAGCTTTCTGACTACCTCTGTAGTTTACTAACTCAAAGCCTCTGGACTTATCACCCTCTCGGGCTCGCCTTTAGATGTTTAACAAGTTCGCACTCCAATCGGGGCTTATCACCCTCACTCGGGATTGCCTAACAACTACCTCACTTCACCACTCGTTATCTCTTACGAGAATGGGTTTGGGTTTGGTGTTGTCTCCAACTATGGTGAGATTTTCCCTTACAATGGTTTAGCCTCAATGCCAAGGTTGGGAAAATCTCTCTAAGCTTATGATACATCGTGGGTTGCTTAGGTTGGGTTCTAGAACACTCTTTGAATAGATTTGTATATCTACAGACTTGTGTTCTAGGTGGAAATGCTTGACTATAACGCTCTTGGCTCTGTAGCATCTTGTGCATAATCTCCACACTTAATTTGATGGAAGATCTTGTATTTATAGTGTGGATTTGAATGTTGCCGTTGGAGAGAATCACATTCAAATCCATACTATTCTTTGTATGTTCTGCAGCTTTTTCAGGCTGGTTGTCTTCCTCTCATTGGTCCACGTCAATTTGGATTCCATGGCTATATTCCTCAACTTGATTGCCTCGGAACATTCGGGATATCTTGAGCATTGGTATATTCTTTGAAGTCTTCGATGACAAAAAACATAAAGAAATGCTCTCTATTCGTGCCCGAGGATTCTCGAGTCTCGGTGTCTTGAGGATTTCTCGAGCCTTCGAGCCTTGATTCTCGATTTCATCTTTGAGTCTTAATCTAACTTTGTTCTATATCTGCCGACTATACACGGTGCAGATATTATCCTGAACACTCTAAAACTGAATCCTGACTCATCTATCAAGATTATCCTGAACATGCCATACTTAGGGGTTTTGGGATCTAATCAAAATCCTTTTTATTAAATTCATTTCCCAACAAAATATGCTTTCAGTTTAAAGATATGCAACAGTTAATCAAAGCAAAACAGAAAGCAAAGAACACAGCAAGTTATAGTGGTTCAGAGACTCAAGCTCCTACTCCACTCTCCCTGATCACTTCAGAGATATTCACTAATCACTTCCTAAGGTTTTCTGACTACCTCTGTAGTTTACTAACCTTTCTATTTTGAGCTTTCTGACTACCTCTGTAGTTTACTAACTCAAAACACACACAAGCTTTCTGTCTATCCAAGATAGATTACTCACTTCTCCTCTAGAGCTTTTACGACTACCTCCTTTTAGTTTACTAACCCTTTATAACTCAATCTCACCAACAATCACACTCAAACTACCTTATAAAGGGTTTGGGGTTTTTCTTGGTTGGTTTTCAACTAGGATGAGATATCCTTTACAATAAGCACAATGCAAAGGCTAGGATATCTCGACTAAGCTTTGGATATATCTTATCAAAGCTTAGTGGAATGGAGCTCTCTTGAAATAAAGCACTTGGGAAATTCTTGGTTTTTCGAAAGTGCTTCAACTTGCAATGATAAGTTTGAGCTCTTGAGTTGCTTACAAATTTCCCGTAACCTTCAATGTAGAGGGTCACAAGTATTTATAGGCATACACCAAGGTCACTCTTGAAAAACTATATGTTGGAAGAGATAGCTCCATGAGTTTCCTCTTATGGTGTGTGATGAACGACTATATTTAGGGTTTGAGACTCTAAGACGTTTTAGGTAAGGCTGCTTTTCATGTTCTTTGGTCATCACTTTTTGCGATGCGGAACTTAGTACTCCGCCGACATCTTTTTCATTGACACTCGTCATTTGTCGATTGTCGATAATGTCGATGTTGTCTTCTTCTTTTGACTTTTGTCTCGGTTAAAAGGTAGACAACAACCTCAGCGACTCTTTTTGGTTACATCTCGAGTGATATAACCTTAACAACACTTTGTCTTAGTTCCTTTTGTCTGCATGAGAATGTCTTGGGCAATATCTATTTTTCTAAGGAATCGCGTTTTTCTCAGTATTGAATCCTTCAGATAGATATTTTTAGTGCCTCGGAACATTCAGGTTTATACTGAGCATTGATTACATCATTGAGTATTGATAATGATACGGCCTATGATCCGATCTTGATCTTTCCTGATCTTGAGGTCTTACAGTCTCCTGAGCCTTGAGGTCTTCTCGAGTCTTAGTCTTACGAGTCTTGATGTCTTACGAGTCTTGATTGTCCACGAGTCTTCAGTGACTTCTGAGTCTTCAGTGACTTCTGAGTCTTCACAGATATCTTAAGCGATATAATCGAGTCTTCATCTTTGAGTCTTGATTTCTTCTTGAGTCTTCAGAACCTATCATGATCTATATCTGCTGACTATACATTTTGCAGATAGCATCCTGAACACTCTAAAACTGAATCCTGGCCCAAATATCAAGATTATCCTGAACATGTCATACTCAGGGGTTTTGGGATCTAATCAAACTCATTCTTTATTAAATTCATCTCCAACACTATGTTTTTTTCTCCATCTACAATGATCCTTACAACATGTATTTATAGACTACGAGCTAGGGTTTTTCCTCTTCATGGGCGGAATCCTCGGCCTTCTAAAGTTTTCCACTGGCTGGGAACAGAATCCTTCCTTCTTGGCACGAATCTCGCCCTTATTTGGACTTTCCCCCATTATGCCCCGAAGATCTGCCTTCATAAACGTCCGTGATCTTATTCCATAACGCAGAAACGTTTTCACGGGAAAGTCGTTGGGCTGAGGCGAACAGGTCGCCCCTTGGTCGCTATAACTTGGTCGTCGTTGTTGTACGGGGAGATAACCCAACCTAAGGAAGGCTTGGGATTGGGTAATCTCATATGTAACGTGTTATCCAACTTTGTCCAGCTGGGGTAGGATGGGAGGCGGCTTTGGAGTTTCGGGAGGTCTCCTGCGGCCTGACATAACAAGAAGGTCGCGGTGCGACTTGAAAGAGCCGAAAGTCGCGGTCTAAGTGATCACAAATTCGGTTGGAGATATATATGGACAAGATTAGGGCAGTTATGGTGAGGCGGATTTCTCGAGATGTATCCAGGGAAAGCATATCCGTGAGCGCAACTTGCGGAGCAAGGAAGGAAACCCTGATCAGCCCACGAGGGAAAGCCCATGAAGACTGTAGCCCTAGATTTATGTCTATAAATATCACTTGTAGTGTACGTTGTAAGGGATCGAACTTTTAGTACCCTAGGCATATATTATACAGTACAAATCCTGGCTTGGTGCCCCCAGATGTAGTCTATTCCAAAGACGAACTGGGTAATCAAATCACTTGTCATTTATTGCATTCGCCGTGGTATTGATCGAAACATTACTAAATTATTTGCTTGTTCACCGGTAACAAAACCGAGTACAACAAATGGCATCATCTGTGGGAACCACAATTCCTGAAAAATCATTTTGTTCGAAGGAAGACCCATCTTATCTCTGATCAATACCAATGGTAAGCAATCAAGCCAACCTGAACGGGCAAGATCTGGACGCCCACAATGGGCGCGAGGCCTCTATGAGCTCTCATCACTCCGGTTCCCATCGCGATCGCCACCAAGATCCGATAATGACCCCTGACTGGTGGAATTTGGTGCAGACGCCCGAGGACGCAAAGACCGTGATGGCCATCCTCAACAAGAAACGTCTCGCATTTGATGAGGAGAACGTGCGACCTCTACAGAAGCCGCCCGAGGTCGGACCCTCAAAAAAGAAAGGGGCTCAAACCCGAAGGGGTATTCGGCGACCCAACTGCCTACGATCCGGCCAGCATGCCCCGTCCTTGTCGCCAACTCCTCAAGAGGCCGGCGAGGAATTCAGAAAGCAATGAGTTAGGCCGACTTTGGCGACCTTGGGGGTCGGCGAGCTCGAGGAACGCAGAAGATGAGGCCGCGATTTGAGCCCTATCGTCTTTGGCAATTAGTCTTGACCTGCATACCGCCATGAACCTCCACAACAACAGATATCGAAGTCGACTAATAATATTGCGGCGATCCCAGCCGCAAACGCGACGGCGATCGCTATAATAATGTTGGTCGCGTGGCCGACCACTTGCAGTCAAGCAACCGATGGAGCGATGGAGAGTCAAACGGGCGGCGAGATAGACTAATTCCTCGTCATCCGGACTCCCCCTCGGAACTTTGGTCACCCGGGCGGCTACTCAAAAGCGAAGATCAATGTCGCGACCTTGATCGCTATGATGGGAACAAACCAGCGGTCCATGTGGGCACAATTCATACATGGCTTCTAGGCGCCCCATCGATCGACAAATATCGATTATTCTCTCTCTGACCTTGGCGACCGGGTTCATCAATGGTTCACCTCTCGCCACCATTGTTTGTCAAGGATTAATTTCCAATGACTTCATTTCATTTATTCTTAATGCATTTCAACGCCTGGCACGGACTCCGCGTTAAGCAAATGGACGATGAACACCAATAGGGGGATCCGAATCCGTCGGTCTTACATTGAGAGGATCGACAAAGCTGATTTTTGGAAGGAGACCCCATTGGGGATGAAGCAAAATTGATGGGGGTCATCTCCACTGAAGGGACAAACTCCCGGAACATGATGAAAGTACCCGGGATACTCACGCCGATTTTTGGAGCGGGTCTAAGTGACTGACACACACGGGCGGAGCTCTTGGAATCTCAACTATTTGAGACTAAGGAGGTCGCAGAGCCCAAGAAAAGCTCTAAAAAGTCATTCAAGAAGATGAAGCCGCCGGGAAACTTCAAGCCTTTTGAGGAGAGCATTCCGGTGAAATTGATGGATGCCCGGGCATGACCCTCAAACATTTTCACTCCAGATCCGGGAGGCGAGCGCTTCTCCCGCCCGGGCCAGTGAAGAATAATGGCAAATGTAACCCCAACAAGTATTGCCACTTTCATGAATGAACAGACCGCACTATACGATGAGTCAAGGACACATTGCTGACTCTGGAGATTGTATGAGGATGGCAGCTTGTCGAGTTCATTAGGGCGACCTCGAGAAAGAATGGGACCCGGGCCCTAGGTCGTCGCAAAGGGAGGCGTGTCACGGGAACAACAACCAGGAGCGGGGCAAGGGGAGCGACCCATCCCGCCCATCTTTGGAAAATCTTGGAGATCGTGATGATACACTCTCTCCCCTTAGGGACCTGGCTTGGCTAACCAGCTCCCCTCCAAGCGAAGGATGAAAGCGAAAATAGGGGAGTTAGAGAACGCCCGGGGAAGATGGTGTTGCCCGTCCTCGCCAGATTAGGGAAGAGTCCAAGACTATCAAGTTCGGAGAAACGGGACAAAAGGGGGGTAGTCTACCCCATTGTCTATCCCTTGGTGATCCGTGCCAACATCATGGGGACTACAGTGTGCCGACTCCTGGTCGACGGGGGGGCTTTCTGCAACATCCTATTCAAGAAGACCCTCGGTCAGCTCAGGGATTACGATGCCTATGTCACCTCATGCGACCACCTCGTGAAAGGGTTTGGCGATGCTACTGTGAGGCCCACCAGGATGATCCGATTGGCCGTTGAGTTGGTTTCTACACTTAATAGTGAGGTTAAGGTAGTAGTCGACCTCCCCAGCACCTACAAAGGTTTCCTGGGGAGGCCTTTTGAACATGAATTCGAGGTTGCGCCCTCCACTTTCTATTTTTGTCTAAAGTTTCCCACCAAGAGTGGGGTGGTCAGCACCGTTAAGGGCGACCCTCTAATGCACGGATTCTTTAAAAATGAGTAGTATGCAGAATCGGATTCTTCTGAGGTGCAATTCGGGTGGGATTCGCACCCGATTTGCCACGTGGTGAATCCCAATTTTTTTTAAATTCGGATACGCGTATCCCTTGTCGAGGATACGCGTATCGGATACGTATCGGGGTGTTTTTGTATAATTTATTTAAATTTGGGGTTTTTTTTGTAAATTTTTAAAACTTACTAATAATTTCTAAAACATAAAAATTAAACCTGCTATTTGACTACTTCACGCACACACTACACATACCAGAAAAGAAAAGAAAATTTGGAGGAAAAAAGCTTTTGGGACTTCAACTTCGGTAGCGATTTTTGACTTCAAATGGCGACTTTGGAGCCGACGACTTCACCAATGTCGCGACTTGTGGGTCGGTCTCCCTCTCCGTCAGGTATGTCAATTTTTCAATTATTGTACAGTTAATTGATTTGGGGGAATTTCTAGGGTTTATGTGTTTTCTTAATTTTCTAGTAATTTTTTAATTTTTTTAGGAATAATGGCTACTTTAATTCTGTTAAAAATGCTCCAAATGATTTGATTTAATTGTTATTTTGTTGCAAAACAAAATGGAAATATTTGATTTAATTGTTATTTTGTTGCTTATGGGATGAATTTTTGATATTAGTACATGTGTTTTAAAATACTTTTGGTATTATTACAACTGTTATATATAATTGTTGTAATTTTTTTATATTATTATTTATAGGTGATATATATAATTAAATAAAAATAAATTGATGTATCCTTGTCGTATCGTATCCTAAAATTTTGAAAATCTACGAATCCCCAAGAGAATCGTATCGCAGATTCAAGACTTCGCTACCAAGACCCGCAACAACGAGGCGACCAAGTTGATGCGAGAGGTTGTTTGATTTACTCCTCGTCTCCTTTCAATTCTGCACTAGTACCTATCAAACAAGCACTTGTAATAGATACCAATAAACAAAATGAAGAATTAAGCAAGACAAGGATAAACAGGAAAAAGAACCTACAAGCGACCTCGACCCAAGAATAGGGCATGAACCTGATGAATTCATGATCGAGGCCGAAATTGACGATCCCCGACGAGATGGCCCCAGAGCCGTCCCAGGGGAAGAGCAAGAGAAAGTCAAGGTTTATCCAACTAGCCCGGATCTGGAGGTCATTATAGGCTCCAAGATACCGAACGACCTGAAGGGGGAAGTCATTGACTTTCTCAAAAAGAACCTAAATTTCTTCGCCTGATCGCACAAAGACATGGGGGGATCGATCTAGAGATCGCGTGCCATCGACTCCACATTGACCCATCCCGGAAGCCGGTTGCTCAGAAGAGGCGAAAATTCAACCCTGAGAAGTATGCCGCCTTGGCGGAAGAAGTAAAGAAACTACTCGATAACGACCTGATCATGTAGGGCCGACATTGGGTAGCAATTGGGTACAGTAAAGAAATCAGCGGAGACTGGCGGTTATGTATCGACTTCACCGACCTCAACGAGGCCTGCCCTAAAGACTTCTTCCCAATGCCACATATCGATCACCTGATAGATAATACGGCCGGACACGAAATGATGTCATTCATAGATGCTTTCGCGGGATATCACCAAATAGCCATGCACGAACCAGATCGGCAGCACACCTCGTTTCTGACGGAAAAGAACCTATATTGCTGGAAGAGAATGTCGTTCGGCTTGAAAAATGCATGGGCAACATACCAAAGGCTGGTCAATCACATGTTTGCCAACTAGATAGGGAAGTCGGTAGAAGTCTATGTCGACGACATCGTTGTCAAAAGCCTAAAAAGAGAAGACCACCTGCTTCACCTCGCGCAGACATTCGAAATCCTCAGAAAATTCAGCATGAGACTCAACTCCAAGAAGTGTAACTTCGGAGTGGAGTTGGGGAAGTTCTTGGGACACTTGGTCAGTAAGCGGGGCATCGAGGCGAACCCAGGGAAGGTTAAAGATGTACTAGACATGGGGGCACCCCGAAATGTGAGAGAAGTTCAAATACTCACGGGATGCCTGGCTGCCCTGAGCAGATTCATCTCTCAGATGGGGGACAAATGCAAACTGATGTTCGACACGATCCGTATGAAGGCAAAATTCGAATGGACACCCGAAAGCCAGGACGCTTTTGAAAAAATCAAAGCTTACCTGGCGGATGTGAGCATACTGTCCAAACCTGTTCCAGGAGAGAAGTTGTTCTTGTATCTCGGAGCTTCGGAGACCGCCTTGAGTGCGGTACTGGTCCGAGCAGAAGGTCCGGTTCACCTGCCCGTTTACTTCGTTAGCCAGACATTGAACGAGACGGAGCAACGCTACCCCTCGCTAGAGAAGCTGGCATACGCATTAGTCATGAGCGTGAGAAAACTGAGACCGTATTTCTTCGACAATCAGGTCGAGGTTCTCACTTCCCTACCACTGTGGAATGTACTCCACCGTCCGGACACTTCAGGCCGATGCCTCAAGTGGGCCATTGAGGTTGGGCAGTACGGCGTAACCTACGCGCCACTACCTGCCATCAAGGCTCAGGCACTGGCCGACTTCCTAGTAGAGCTTACGTTCCCGACAGAAGCGGGAAGTTCAGGCAGCTTACCGTGGGAGCTTTTCGTGGATAGGTCGGCAACCTCTCACAAGTCGGGTGTCGGGGTGGTTTTATTGAGCCCTGAGGGTATCTCATTCCAGAATTCCATTACCTTCAATTTTTCCGCGACAAACAATGAGGCCGAGTATGAGGCTCTCATCAGTGGCCTGGAAATGGCAACAGCCATGGGGGTCAAGAGATTGCAAGTTCATACCGACTCCCAACTCGTGGCCTGCCAAGTTTCGGGGGAATACGAGGCTAGGGACGACAGGATGGCGGCCTATCAGGAAGTTGTGAAAACACTGTGCATGAAGTTCACGCAGATCCATGTCAAGCTGATACCGAGAGAGCGGAACTCGTGAGCCGATGCTTTAGCCAGGTTGGCGACCTCCGAGGGATCACCAGATATGAAGGATGTCACCATCACGACACTTCCCCACCCATCCACCGCGCAAGTAACCGTAACAACATTAGAAAACCCGGTGTCGAACTGGATGACACCCATCATGGAGTATTTGATAAGTGGCCTATTGCCGCCTGATCGCGTCCAGGCTCGACAGTTGCAGTTGAGGGCCACCCGTTACACAATGATCGGCGGGGAGTTGTACAAGCGAGGCTTCGGCATACCCCTACTTCGATGTATAACACCCGAACAAGGTCAAGTCATCCTGCGGGAAATACACGAAGGGGCATGTGGAAACCAAACTGGGGGGGAGTCGCTGGCCCACAAAATCACAAGGCAGGGATATTTTTGGCCAACCTTAAGGGCCGATGCCATCGTCTTCACCCGCAAATGCCACAAAAATGTCAGATTTATGCCCCCTCTATCAAGGTCGCACCTGAAGAACTCACTAGTATCCTCAGTCCTTGGCCCTTTGCAAAGTGGGGGATAGACATCATTGGGCCACTCCCAACGGCCCCAGGATCGGTCAAGTATGCCTTAGTAGCGGTAGATTACTTCACAAAATGGGCCGAGGCTGAGGCACTGGAAACCATCGACCAAGATCATGTCATCAGGTTCATTTGGCGCAACATTATTTGCAAATTCGGACTGCCTCAGGCCATCATATCAGACAACGGGAAGCAGTTCGAAGGTACGAAGATCGACGCCTTCTTCAAAAAATGGAAGATCACAAAGCTATTCTCCACCCCATACCACCCCCAATCGAACGGACAGGTCGAGGCCGTGAACAAAATCATAAAGCACACGCTCAAGGCCAAGATCAAAGGGGGGAAAGGGAAATAGGATAGCGAGCTACCAGATGTGTTATGGGCGTACAGAACAACCTACAGGAATTCAACGCGCGAAACCCCTTATTCGTTATCCTTCGGAACTGAGGCGTGGTGCCTGCGGAGGTCGATGTCCCAACTTTCTGGACTAGCCAAGTCGCTTTCAATCACAACGATGAGGCCCTGGAGAGGAACCTTGACCTACTCGAAGAAAAACGATTAGAGGTTAATATGAGAAATGCCAGATACAAGCAAAGGTCTGAGAAATATTACAACTTTAAAGTACGAGTTTGACGCTTTAAGGTCGGGGACCTAGTACTGAAGAAGATACTCGGAGACTCAAAAGGTGCCCTCGGCCCCAATTGGGAGGGCCCATTCCAGATATCGAAGGTCCTACCAAACGGAGCGTACGAGCTTGAGAAAGCAGATGGGACCAAGGCTCAATATCCGTGGAATGCAACTCATTTGAAAAAATACTACCAGTAGATTTAGGTCCTTGTATCGATCAGGCCGATGTAAACAAGTATTTACAATAACAACAATTCTCTCTTCTTTTTGAAATGTAAGATTCCTGTGTAAACCAAGCGGGTCGCATGAAAAACAAATGATCGATGAAATGCATACCACATGAAAGACATGATCGATAACATGCAGGTCGCATGAAAGACATGATCGAAAACATGCAGGTCACATGAAAAACATGATTGATAACGTGCAAACCCGAGGTCCGACTTTAGAAAGACTGGAGGTGAGGTCGCCACCCTAGCGGTGCGGTCATCCCCCGACTGTATAAGACGGCTACGCAAATGTCCAAGAAACAAGTCGCATACAAAATAAGACGACAAGAACTAAGCAAAAGTCACATAAGGAAATCAAGTCAACACAATGAAGGAATTAAAAAGGAGAATTTCATTAATAAAGACCCGGAGGTCGGGGAAAACCCCATTATAATAGTGTTGGGGAATTATTTGCACGGATCTATTCGGGATGAATATTTAAATACAAATTTAATTCTAACAATTATTACTAGCATGAATTAATCCTATATTAATTCAAATAATAATTCAACAACAAATCATGCATATAATTAGTTCACGTAAATCCTACACATGCGGAATTACTACAAGTTTACGTAAACATACCTCTTGGAATGGTAATGGCCTCGTTGATTAAACACACCGAAAAACCTTCCCAAGTATTCCATTAATCCTTTCTCGACAATCCGAGTGGTAGGATTCTCTCGAATAATTAACAAAAGGAAAATAAACTTTGTTGCACCACCTTTGTGGATTTACTAATTTTTCCAGCACATGGAATTGTACTTGGGAATGAAACATTCATCCCCTATTTATAGAGGGTGGTGGCCGATTTTTCTATGTGGAATAGGGAGGAAAAAATATTTTCTTGATCTCCAAGAAATCTTGAATATATCTCATATATTCTTTTCTCCATAATTAAAATATTCCACAAAATCCCACTCCCTTATTTGTTATGGAATATTTCGAAAATAATAGGGATCAAGATTTCAAGATTTGGATCTTCTTGCATTTATGAGATATTCTTGTATTTCAAGAAATACATATCTTTCATAATATCTTTTCAAGAAAATCTTTCTTGCCCTTTATATTCAAAATTTTCGAAAATATCCCCATAAATAACCAAGTGGGAGATTTCTTGAATTTAATGAGATAATCTTGTATTCCAAGAATACATATCTTCATTCCATAACAAAATTCAAAGAAAAACTTTCTCCCTCTTTTATTTATGATTTTCGAAATTATGAGGAAAAAATAAGCAACAAATTTATTTTATTTTTAAACACCTTTTCCAGTTATTGGACTTTATATTGGGCTACTTAGGGGGCCTTTAGGAGAATTAAGATTGGACCTTCCAATGGATCTTGAATTATCAATATTGAGCCACAATATTATTCAAGCTCATAAATATTAATTAATCCCACTACATAATTAATATTGCACTATCCATCTTAACCCATATTACAGTCAATATGGCTCCGGTTATTATTTTCCGTGTTTAAGATTATCTAGCCCACTAATTAAATTCAAGCCTTTGAAATAGCTTTCCATTAATTAATATCTTTTGTCCTTGGTTAAGGAGCGGTTCAACATTATTATCCATCTAGGAAACTAGTTCCACTTGCAAGATTTGGTATGATAAAGCTTTATGAACCTCCCAAGGGGGGAAAATCGAACAAAGCGTGCTTGCACATGATTCTCCGTATTAAATCTTAGCAATCACATGTGACCAATAATATTACCCAAGATAAAAAGTATTGAATCTCGTTGATTCTCTACCCATGATAAGTCAAAGCAATAGTTACCAACCACACGTGATCCTATCTAAGGGGCGAAGATTAAGAAATAACGAACCATCGAGGTCTAATTCTTCCTTGTTCGATTCGGAAGAATTTGTCCTCTCATGGGTCCTATTCGGTGCATCGATCATGCCACTAGTGTAATCTCTTGGTCAAGACAAGCCAATCCCGAGCCCTTACACTTCAACCTTTCACGATGGATTGTTCATTTCCATCTAGGTCGTGAATGGTGTACTTTTTTGTTACAAGGATTATTAATTTAACCTTTCGTGATGCGGTATCACTAAATTAACTACAATGTAACACGTCTTATTTATTGAGCAGTTATGAAGTAAATATATGTAACATTCAATGATATTTAAAGCATCGGTGATAAACAATTTATTTCAATAAATAAGTCCGAAATTAGGTTTTGATTATAAAAAGTAAAAGCATACTTTCAAATTATAATCCCAACAATCTCCCACTTATACTCAAGGTCTTTTAAGTATACTCAAAGATGTCTCGTGTAGTTCCTGTCGTAACATCTAATGTGACCCTACGAACCTAATAATTTCTCCCACTTATACTCAAAGCAGTTTGGCAATGGTCTTGACACCCATTCCTTCCACATGTCTCTCGAATGTATTCTTAGCGGACCCTTTGTGAATGGATCGCTGGGTTGTCTTCGACGCTATCTTTTGCCACCTCTATATCTCTCTCTTAACGATATCTCGTATAAGATGGTATTTCCTTTCAATGTGTTCTTTGGCCTTGTGGGCTCTTAGTTCCTTGAATTTGTAATCGCCTCGGCATTGTAACAATAAATGAGTGATTACGCTAGGCAAATTAGGAACTACATTCAAGTCCACTAGGAAGTTCTTGAGCTAAACCGCTTTTTTTTTGCCTTGACAGACTACATATTCGGCTTCCATGGTAGAATTGCGACGCATTTATGCTTGACGCTTCTCCATGTCATGGCTCCCCCATGCAAAACACACTACTGGGAGGTAGATTTTCGGAATCTAAGTCCGATTGAAATCCGAGTCCGTGTAGCCGATGGGGGATTAGACTATCGTCGATAAATTAATATTCTATCTCGAGTTTTTTTAGATACTTGAGAATGTTTTTAAGCGTAGTCAATGTTCTTTCCCGGGTTACTTTTGATATCTTGCCACCATGCCAAGCGGCAAAGCGGATATCCGGTCTCGTATACTGACATTGCATACATAAGGCTTCCGGCGGTAGAAGCATATGGAATGTCTTTCATGTCATCTATCTCCTTTTTTTTGTGTCTTAGGGCACATTTTCTTGGATAGATGGACTCCATGTCTGAAAGGTACGAAGCCTTTCTTGGAATCTGCATCTTTGAATCGTTTCAAAGGCGGTGTCTATGTATGAAGCTTCGACAAGCCTATCATCATTTTCTTTGCGATCTCGGTGATCTTGATCCCAAGGATGTGTGCGGCTTCCCCTAAGTCCTTCATATCAAACTATTTTGAAAGCCATGCCGCTACGCCCCGATAACACCTTTACATCATTCCAGATGATCAGAATGTCATCTACGTATAGTACTAAGAATACCAATATAGTTCTGACATGCTTTTTGTACACACAACTTTCAAACTCGTTTTGATCAAACCCATAAGACTTTGTAACATAATCAAAACATTGGTTCCAAGCTCTGGATGCCTGTTTGAGTCCGTAAATGGACTTCATGAGCTTACAAACTAGGTGTTCTTGTCCTTTTTCAATGAAGCCTTGGGGTTGTTGCATATAGATCTCTTCATCAAGACTTAGTTAAGGAAAGTTGTCTTGACATCCATTTGCCGATTTCAAAGTCGAGATCTTGTGACAATCAATAAGAGAATTCGGATGGACTTGAGCATGGCTATGGGGCGAAAAAGTTTCCTCATAATCGATCTCTTCTTTCTGAGTATAACCTTTCGCCACAAGTCTTGCCTTGAAGGTTTCCACCTTCCCGTCCGGTCCACTTTTTCTCTTGTACACTCACTTGCAACCAATGGGTTTGACCCCATTAAGTGGTTCGACTAGCTCCCACACTCTGCTATGACCCATATAACCCATTTCGGCTTCAATTGTTGTTTGCCAAGAAACTGCATCCTTGTCTTGGATTGCCTCGTCATATGTCCATGGGTCTGATTTATCTTGATCGGGGATCAAGTCCGAGGACTCTCCTATCCACATGAATCTCTCGGGCTATTTCACAACCCTCCCACTACGACAAGGTTCCGGTTGTGTAAGTGTGTCATTTGGTATGTCATCTTGTGCAGTTGGCACTGAGGTTAGCCCCCTTACCTCATTTAAGGTAATCTCACTTCTGGGTCTTCTTTCGTTCATATAGTCTTCTTCCAAAAATCTAAAGTGGGTGCTTATTACCACCTTTTGATCTTCGGGACCATAGAACATACACCCTTTTTGTTCCTCGGGGTATCCCACAAACAACCTTAATTCTGATCGAGGATCCAATTTATCGGCTTCCTTGTCCAACACGTAGGCCGGACACCCCCAAATCTTCATGTGTCTCAAACTGGGCTTGCACCCGGTCCACAATTCTTTGGGAGTTTTGGGAACCGATTTGGATGGCACCAAGTTCCAGAATGTAGGTCTTTGTTTTCAAGGCATGACCCGTAGGCGACTTGGGAAGATCCGCATAACTCATCATAGATCTAACCATTTCCAAAAAGAGTTATGTTTTTAAGCTCTGCAACCCCGTTTTGTTGAGGGGTTCCGGGTGCAGTTAGCTGGGATGCAATCCCTTTATCAGACAAGTAGTTCAAAAACTCATCGCTGAGGTATTCGCCTCATTGTAGAGACTTGATATGTTTTTCCCTATGATTCTCTGCTTAAGCCTTAAATTCTTTGAATTTCTCAAAGGTCTCAGATTTATGCTTCATAAGGAAAATATAACCGTACCTTGAGTAGTCATGAATAAAAGTGACGAAATACTCATAACCTCCTCTTGCTTTGGTTGACATTGGACCACATACATCCGTGTGAACGATTTCTAACACTTCTTTGGCTCTATTCCCCTTGGCTCCGAATGCCCTCTTGGTCATTTTACTCTTCAAACATGATTCGTAGGTTGGAATTGGTTCAACTTGGAGAGACTCCAGTGAACCTGCTTCTACCAACCTTTGGATCCTCTTTGGATTAATATGTCCCAATCTTAGATGCCATAGAAGTGTCTCGATTCATATTTTTCTTTTATCTAAAGCTTGATTGATGTGTTATAGGATGCATTTCGTGAGTGGTGTGCACAAGATTAATTGTATAGAGATTTTCCATCAATGTCCCATAACAGATACACTCATCATTTCAAGAAATGATTTCATTCTTATTAGAAGAAACTAAGTGTCTATTAGCAGAATTTTAGAAACTGAAAGTGAATTCTTTCTAAAACTGGGAACATAAAGAACATCTCTTAAAATTAGAACTATGTCTTCAAAAGACAGGTGCACTTCTCCCACTGCTTCAGCTGCCACTCTCGTAGCATCGCCCAGTGTGATGAGGATCTCACTGCCACTAAGTTGTCGGATCAGTTTGAACCCAGTGAAGCAAACATGATTAGTGGATACCCGTGAATCAACTACCCTAAACAAGTTTCAACAATTAGTGCGTGAGAAAGCAACAAATACACCGCATGACTTAAGCACTTCCTCTTTGGATTTTCTTGACACCACCAAAGATTCGTCATCTTATCATTGCCCTTGGCAACAGTTGAGTCTGATTGCTTATTGCCTTTGGTCACCTTCTTCTTCTTGCCATCCCTTGGCCTAGAAGATGAAGACGGACCACTTGCCGTCAAATCTTGAGTTTGGTACCCTATCAACATCTCTGCCGAGACCAAAGCTTGCAACAAATCAGCTTGCGAGGCAAAATTGCTCAGAAACTTTTGGGCAGAGAATGAAGTACCAAATTCATCTGAGTCTCCAGATTATAATCGTACTTTCGAGAACTTCAAGTTTGTTCGGGATGGGCCATCAATTTTGAGGGCGTAATCCTTACGGGTTTGCCCTCCACCAATTCAAATGACGACATCTCTCACAAGGTGATCTGACGAGTCTCGCATTTTTGACTCGTCAGTTGGCTCATCTGATTTTGGTGTGTCAAGAATCCACTTGTGCTTTTGTGCAGTTAGGAAATTATAATTTTCCGTTTCCAATCAATATAGTTTCCATACTTATTCTATTGACTTTAAGTATAATAGCAGTGGATTAAAAGGTTACGACATGATGAACTGAAATAAATAATAATATGCATAAGCATAAATATATCACAAGGTTCGATCACATGTTTCATATTAAAATCTCAAAAAAATATGAACATGCATCAATAACATCTCAAAACAGTTTAAATAAGCCACGTGGGGTGGGTCATTATTTAAACACATTCAAGCAGGTTATAAACAAGAATAGTTATAAACCTTTAATATCCAGATTAATAGTTGGCTCCTACTTGACCAATATAAAATTGATAGGGACTTCGGGGAAGTATATGCATATCAATTTTATACCTAAGTAATAACCATGATTAAATCTGAAATTATTATTTCGCTTTGAACGAGCCTCGGGGAGGGTCATAAATCGCCACTAGTAATAATCCACAATCATCCATTTGGAATTCATTCATGTGAAAGCTAACTTTTGACCGTCCAGTGGGGGGAATTTCTCCAAAAGAATTCACAAATAAATAAATAAATCATGGAGGTCAAAATTAATTCAATTTTATTATCCGGAATAAAATTGTCAATTAATTATTTAAACATACTTAGTAATTTTTGAAGGTGAGATTTTTCATTGGGCAACTCTCATGTAAACACATTTAAACAAATTAAATAAAGCTGAGAAAACACAATAATAAATCAAGCAAAAGCGAGGAAAAATAAACATATTGGGCACAAATTATCCAATTGTCATGGTTTGATTTTTTCTTGCTTGATTTTTGAAGAAAACGTCATCTTGAATTTCTCCTCGATCGTCGAAAAAGAACTGTCGCCAGAATGCCATGCAAAAGTAGCTCGCGGCGGGATGCACGCCGCATCGAGCGACCCCTTGTGGCGAGTTAGCCTCGGTAGCTTTCGGCCGCCTCGTGAGGCACCGCCCCCGCGTGCCTCCGACGCACTCCCTGTTAGTAGCTTTCGCCCGGGTATCGCCCAGCGCATCAGCGTCTTGCGCCTTCGCCTCACCCAGGTGGATCTTACTTGGCGCCGCCCGTTGATCCTTGCCCAGCGTTAAGCCATCGCCCGCCCATCGCCAGTTTTGCTTCATGCATGGTCCCCCTGGCGTATCGCGTCGCCCGTCCGTGCCGTAGCGGCGTCGAACCCGATCAGCCAGCGGCGCCAAGCGTGCCTTGATGAGCCGGCGACGTCCATTTCACACGCGTGCCTCCCTTGGCACATTTCGCGCGATGCACGTCGTCCGTGTACGGTTCTGGATCTATCCTTTAATTCTTCGTCTCCGCCTCCGTTTCCGATCCGTTTACAATTTATTTACAAAAAATAAATAAACCTAGATCTAGACTAGTCTATTACATTGATCAAATCAAACAAAACCTAATCTACTCGTGGATTTTCTCACGAGGCAAAACGAATTCGAACGAATCGAATTAAAAACCACAATTTATATGCATGCATAAATAAACACATTAAATTTCATGACAATTGGATACCTGCAAAACAGATCTAGCAATTCTACTATCTAATTTCAAATTTAATGAAAACGAATTAAATTACAATTTAAAAAATTCAGAGCCCAAAACCGAGGCTCTGATACCAGTTGTTGGGGAATTATTTGCACGGATCTATTCGGGATGAATATTTAAATACAAATTTAATTCTAACAATTATTACTAGCATGAATTAATCCTATATCGAAGGTCCTACCAAACGGAGCGTACGAGCTCGAGAAAGCAGATGGGACCAAGGCTCAATATCCGTGGAATGCAACTCATTTGAAAAAATATTACCAGTAGATTTAGGTCCTTGTATCGATCAGGCCGATGTGAACAAGTATTTGCAGTAACAACAATTCTCTCTTCTTTTTGAAATGTAAGATTCCTGTGTAAACTAAGCGGGTCGCATGAAAAACATATGATTGATGAAATGCATACCACATGAAAGACATGATCGATAACATGCAGGTCGCATGAAAGACATGATTGATAACGTGCGAACCCGAGGTCCGACTTTAGAAAGACTGGAGGTGAGGCCGCCACCCTAGCGGTGCGTTCATCCCCCGACTTTATAAGATAGCTACGTAAATGTCCAAGAAACAAGTCGCCTACAAAATAAGACGACAAGGACTAAGCAAAAGTCGCATAAGGAAATCAAGTCAACACAATGAAGGAATTAAAAAGGAGAATTTCATTAATAAAGACCCGGAGGTCGGGGAAAACCCCATTATAATAGTGTTGGGGAATTATTTGTACGGATCTATTCGGGATGAATATTTAAATACAAATTTAATTCTAACAATTATTACTAGCATGAATTAATCCTATATTAATTCAAATAATAATTCAACAACAAATAATGCATATAATTAGTTCACGTAAATCCTACGCATGCGGAATTACTACGAGTTTACGTAAACATACCTCTTGGAATGGTAATGGCCTCGTTGATTAAACACACCGAAAAACCTTCCCAAGTATTCCCTTATTCCTTGCTCGACAATCCGGTGGTAGGATGCTCGCGAACAATTAACAAAAGGAAAATAAACTTTGTTGCACCACCTTTGTGGATTTACTAATTTTTCCAGCACATGGAATTGTACTTGGGAATGAAACATTCATCCCCTATTTATAGAGGGTGGTGGCCGATTTTTCTATGTGGAATAGGGAGGAAAAAATCTTTTCTTGATCTCCAAGAAATCTTGAATATATCTCATATATTCTTTTCTCCGTAATTAAAATGTTCCACAAAATCCCACTCCCTTATTTGTTATGGAATATTTCGAAAATAATAGGGATCAAGATTTCAAGATTTGGATCTTCTTGCATTTATGAGATATTCTTGTATTTCAAGAAATACATATCTTTCATAATATCTTTTCAAGAAAATCAAGAAAATCTTTCTTGCCCTTTATATTCAAAATTTTCGAAAATATCCCCATAAATAACCAAGTGGGAGATTTCTTGAATTTAATGAGATAATCTTGTATTCCAAGAATACATATCTTCATTCCATAACAAAATTCAAAGAAAATCTTTCTCCCTCTTTTATTTATGATTTTCGAAATTATGAGGAAAAAATAAGCAAAAGATTTATTTTATTTTTAAACACCTTTTCCAGTTATTGGACTTTATGTTGGGCTACTTAGGGGGCCTTTAGGAGAATTAAGATTGGACCTTCCAATGGATCTTGAATTATCAATATTGAGCCACAATATTATTCAAGCCCATAAATATTAATTAATCACACTACATAATTAATATTGCACTATCCATCTTAACCCATATTACAGTCAATATGGCTCCTGGTTATTATTTCCCGTGTTTAAGATTATCTAGCCCACTAATTAATTCAAGCCACTGAAATAGCTTTCCATTAATTAATATCTTTTGTTCTTGGTTAAGGAACGGTTCAACATTATTATCCATACCGGAAACTAGTTCCACTTGCAAGATTTGGTATGATATAGCTTATGAACCTCCCAAGGGGGCAAATCGAACAATCGTACTTGCACACGATTCTCCGTATTAAATCTTAGCAATCGCATGTGACCAATAATATTGCCCAAGATAAAAAGTATTGAATCTCGCTGATTCTCTACCCATGATAAGTCAAAGCAATAGTTACCAACCACATGTGATCCTATCTAAGGGATGAAGATTAAGAAATAACGAACCACTGAGGTCTAATTCTTCCTTGTTCAGTTCAGAAGAATTTGTTCTCTGTAGGTCCTATTCAGTGCATCAGTCATGCACTAGTGTAATCTCTTGGTCAAGACAAGCCAATCTGAGCCTTACACTTCAACCTTTCACGATGGATTGTTCATTTCCATCTAGGCCGTGAATGGTGTACTTTTGGTTACAAGGGACTGTTAATTCAATCTTTTGTGATTTGGTATCACTAAATTAAATACAATGTAACACGTACTATTTATTGAACAGTTATGCAGTAAATATATGTAACATTCAATGATATTTAAAGCATCGGTGATAAACAATTTATTTCAGTAAATAAGTCCAAAATTCAGTTTTGATTATACAAAGTAAAAGCATACTTTCCAGTATAATCCCAACAAATAAACCCGAAGGTTGGTAAAGAGAGCATTCCAATACAATGTATTTTTCGGAATCGAGCTAGCGACTTGGTCTATACCACGGAGCCACTTGAACTAGCGACTTGGTCTATACTACATTGCTACTGGGGTGGCATCTCTCGGACGCGGAGGCCGCTGAGGAAGATGCTGCAAAACTATCAGAAAAGGATGTTACAACATCCTTGGAATGTCAGATGCTGCAATGGGGCTTCTCGTGTGAGCAAGCACGAGTGCCATCTTTGCGAAGCAAAAAACTCAAGGGATTGTGAAGGGCATTTTAGCATGATCGGATTCGCATTAAATCCGTATCGCGTATCAAGAGGGGCCCATCACCATTAATCCCGTTCCCCCGATCGGCGCCTGAGACACCGTGAGTTAGGGCCCCCCGCCGTCCGCGTAAAGGGCGGACCCAGAGCCCGGTAACAACAAAAATTGGCAATGGGGTATGGCCACCCTCCGTGAAAGCGAGAATCAAGAGATGGAGGAACCGCAAAGATGGTCGAGTCCACGGAAACAATGAGCCTGAGCGAGAGGCTTCTTGACGAAAAAGGGTTTTAAAACGAGTAGATCGTCGGAATCGCCCATAGCCGGAGCTTGGAGGTGAAAAGTGGGGAGATCAGAGAGGGACAGTATGAGTTTTCAGTGTGAAATACCCGCCCTATTTATAGATGGAGGGAGGGTCAAGTTCTGATTTCCAACTCTCGAGGGCCCCACGAAAAAAACTGCGCGAACACGTGGGAGCGAGCGGACGAGAATCGACTTTTGGTTGGGTCAATTTATGGTGCCCGGCACCACCTAATACCCAGGCCATCATTGTGGATCTGTCAACCGTCACACCGATTCGGAAAATCGAGACAACGTTCTACGACTCCCCAAGGACAAAGACTTGACTCGGGCACAGATCCCAAGATAGACTTGCTGTAAGTCGACTAATTTTGATGATTTAAGATAAGATCCCGAAGCGAGCTCGCAACCTCATCTTGAGGGCAATTGTTGTCTGGGGAGATAACCTTGGACCTAAGGAAGGCTTGGGATTGGGTAATCTCATATGTAGCGTGTTATCCGACTTTGTCGGTATTTGGGGCGGGACGGAGGCGGCTTTGGAGTTTTGGGAGGTCGCTGCGGCGACATAATAAGAAGAAGGAAAAGGATGCGACTTGAAAGAGCGGAAGTTTGCGTTCAAGTGATCACAACCGGTTGAAGATATATATGGACAAGATTAGATAAAGAATGGTGAGGCGGATTTCTCGGGATGTATCCAGGAAAGCATATATCGATGGAGCGACTTATGGAGCAAGGAAGGAAACCCTGATCAGCCCACGAAGACTGTAGCCCTAGATTTATGTCTATAAATATCACTTGTAGTGTACGTTGTAAGGGATCGAATTTTTAGTACCCTAGGCATATATTATACTGTACAAATCCTGGCTTGGTGCCCCCAGACGTAGTCTATTCCAAAGACTAACTGGGTAATCAAATCACTTGTCATTTATTGCTTTTGCCGTGGTATTGATCGGAACATTACTAAATTGTTTGCTTGTTCGCCGGTAACCAAACCGGGTACAACAGCCGTTTTCAATGGTCGCCCTTAGATGATCGCCTCGTCGTGGAGAGGCCACAACAATTTGAAAGAGATGGTTCAGATGGTTCATGAAGCTAAATCGAAGCCCATCAATCTTGATGATGATATCAAGCCTAGAGTTCTTTCTTTTAACACCAAAACTATTAAAAAATACGGTATGTTAATTTCCTACGAAAAAACAGGTTACTATGAAAAAAATCATTAAAATTTAACTTTTTCAAAGGGTTTGTGAAGTTTGATCTTTGATTACCAAATTAATTTGGTTGATGATAGATTCTCTCCAGCTAAATTCTGATTCATATACATTTAAGAAATCAGATTTATATGATTCCTCTGTTTTAAGTGAAAATAAAGCTCTGTTTTAGGTACATATTAAATACTCTGTTTTGGTTTATTACTTGCAGGAGAAGAGGCCATCATTTGGCTTGGCCCAAAGCCTTCAGCTATCATAACAGATCCTGAGCTAGTTAAGGAGGTGTTGACCAAGTCAAATCTTTACCAGAAGCCGGGGAATTCAAATCCACTGGTCAACCTTTTTGCACAAGGACTTGTAAGCTATGAGAAAGAGAAATGGTCCAAACATAGGAAAATCATCAACCCTGCTTTTCATCTCGACAAATTGAAGGTTTTTCTGCTGTTAAATCATGTTTTAGTAACACTTGGGTGCATCAGTGCACGGATCTCAACTGATATTGTTTAATAAAAACACTAATATTGTTATGTGAAAACAGCTAATACTGTTAAATCATGTTTTACGTTGGTTATTCAATAGATTGGTGATGGTCTTGTCTATTGAAGAGAATAGTTTTTTAGTCTTGTAAGTTTTTCCTAGCTTTCGATTTTCGACATTCTAATACTATAACCAGCTTTAGGAGATGAAATATTCGGTTGATATTAAAGGTGGCAGAGTTTAATTGGTCAATCGAAATTTTCACCTCTTATAGCTGGTCACTGGACCAAAATGTTTAAAAATTAAAAGTTATGGACTTTTTTCAATTTGTAAAAATCGACAGGATTGAAATCGAAATATAAGTAATTTACAGGACTAAAAAAACTATTTCCCCTTGTTTTATGCTATCAATGTACACCGTATTCAGAATTTACATTGCTTGTTACAGCTGATGATCCCAACTTTCTATTTGAGTTGCGATGAAGTTATGAAGAAATTTGAAACAAGAATATCGGTCCCAAGGATCTGGCGAGGTGGACGTGTGGCCTCATCTGCAAAATTTGACGAGCGATGCCATATCAAGAACTGCATTTGGTAGCAGCTACCAACAAGGTAGAAGAATATTCGAATTTCAAAGAGAACAGCTTGAGCACATCGTTCCTGCTTTGCATTCCGTTTATATTCAAGGATGGAGGTAGTAACATATTTACATAAATAATTAGAATATATACAAGCCTATAGATATTTTGGGTTCCTCTAAGACGTGTGTTTTGAATCTGTAGATTTGTGCCAACCAAAAGGAACAACAAAATAAAGGAAATTGAAAAAGAAATTCAATTTACAATTAGGCGTCTCATTGGTAAAAGGCTCAAAGCAATGAAAGCAGGGGAGGCTATTAATGAGGACTTATTGAGCATATTGTTGGACTCCAATCTCCAAGAAATCGAACAACATGGCAACAAGAGTTTTGGAATGAGCATAGTGTTGGGATTATACTGGAAAGTATGCTTTTTACTTTGTATAATCAAAACTGAATTTCAGACTTATTTACTTAAATAAATTATTTATCACTGATGCTTTAAATATTATCGAATGTTACATATATTTACTGCATAACTGTTCAATAATTCGTACGTGTTACATTGTAGTTAATTTAGTGATACCAGATCACAGAAGATTAAATTAACAGTCCCTTGTAACTAAAAGTACGTCATTCACGACCTAGATGGAAATGAACAACCCATAGTGAAAGGTTGAAGTGTAAGGCTCAGATTGGCTTATCTTGACCAAGAGATTGCACTAGTGCATGACTGATGCACTGAATAGGACCTACAGGAGGACAAATTCTTCAGAACTGAACAAGGAAGAATTAGACCTAGGTGGTTAGTTATTTCTTAATCTTCGTTCCTTAAATAGGATCACGTGTGGTTGGTAACTATTGCTTTGACTTATCATGGGTAGAGAATCAACGAAAATCAATACTTTTTATCTTGGGCAATATTATTGGTCACATGTGATTGCTAAGATTTAATACGGAGAATCGTGTGCAAGTACGCTTGTTCGATTTTCCCCCTTGGGAGGTTCATAAGCTTTGTCATACCAAATCTTGCAAGTGGAATTAGTTTCCGGTATGGATAATAATGTTGAATCGTTCCTTGACCAAGGACAAAAGATATTAATTAATGGAAAGTTATTTCAGTGGCTTGAATTAATTAATGGGCTAGATAATCTTAAACAAGGGAAATAATAACCGGGAGCCATATTGACTGTAATATGGGTTAAGATGGATAGTGCAATATTAATTATGTAGTGGGATTAATTAATATTTATGGGCTTGAATAATATTGTGGCTCAATATTGATAATTCAAGATCCATTGGAAGGTCCAATCTTAATTCTCCTAAAGGCCCCCTAAGTAGCCCAACATATAGTCCAATAACTGAAAAAAGTGTTTAAAAATAAAATAAATTTGTTGCCTAGTTTTCCTTGTAATTTTTGAATTTTATGGATAAAAGGGGGAGAAAGATTTTCTTTGAATTTAGTTATGGAATGAAGATATGTATTCTTGGAATACAAGATTATCTCATTAAATTCAAGAAATCTCCCACTTGGTTATTCAAGATGGAAATTTCGAAATTTTTAAAATAAAGGGCAAGAAAGATTTTCTTGATTTTCTTGAAAAGATAGTATGGAAGATATGTATTTCTTGAAATACAAGAATATCTCATAAATTCAAGAAGATCCAAATCTTGGAATCTTGGACCCTCTATTTTTCGAAAATACCATAATATGGTGTGGTGGGATTTTTTGTGGAATATTATAATTATGGGAAAAAAAATATAGGAGATATATTCAAGATTTCTTGGAAATCAAGAAAAGTTTTTCCCACATTGTTTTCTTCCCAAATTTTCGCCCAACACCTATCTATAAATAGGAGATGATTCTTTCATTCCCAAGTACAATTTCATGCGCTGGAAAAATTAGTAAATCCACAAAGGTGGTGCAACATAATTTATTTTCCTTTTGTTAATTGTTCACAAGTGTCCTACCACCGGATAGTTGAACAAGGATTAAGGGAATACTTGGGAAGTTCTTTTGGTTAGTCTAATCAGCCAGATCACTGTTATCCCAAGAGGTACGTTCACGTAAACTCGTAGAATTCCGCATGCGTAGGATTTACTTGAATTAATTATATGCATGATATGTTGTTGGATTATTATTTGAATTAATATAGGATTAATTCATGTTAGTAATAATTATAAGAATTAAATTTGTATTTAAATATTCACCCCAAATAGATCTGTGCAACTTATTCCCCAACACCTGGTATCAGAGCCACGGTTTCGGGCTCTGAATTTTAAATTGTAATTTAATTCGCTGACATTAAATTTGAAATTGGATAGTAGAATTGCTAGATCTGTTTTGCAGGTATCCAATTGTCATGGAATGTATTGTGTTTATTTATGCATATATAAATTGTGGTTTTTAATTCGATTCATTCGGATTTGTTTTGCCTCGTGAGAAAATCCACGAGTAGATTAGGATTTGTTTGATTTGATCAATGTAATATACTAGTCTAGATCTAGGTTTATTTATTTTTTGTAAATAAATTATAACCGGATCGGAAATGGAGAGAGCGAGAGCGAAGAATTAAAGGATAAAAATCGAACCGAGCAGCGGCGTCGTCAGGCCACATGAAACGCGTGCCAAGGGAGGCGCGTGTGACGCGGATGCACGCTTGAGCACGCGACGTATGGCAAGGCAAGGCCGAGGGCAGCGATATGACGAGGACAAGGCCCAAGACTCATCATCTTTGGCACGCGTCTGCGGCGCGGACAATGAACCGGCGGAGATGCCAAGCGGTAGGGCGAGGTGTCTGCATGAGTACCGGGGGCGGGAGGCGAGGTCAGCGAATGGATAAATCTTGATAAATGCGTCTGCTCTCTTCGAACCCGTCGAGCCTGCCGAGGGCCGCGGCGGCCTTGCCGAGGGAAAGGGTGCGAATTCCGAAAGTGAACAGCCAAGTGGTCGGCGGATGTGGGCGTGCATCGGTTGTGAGCTACGGGCGTGGTGTTTCGAGACAGAGTATCTTTTCGAGACGATCGAGTGGGAGAAATTCAAGACGGTGTTTCTTCAAGATCAAGCCAAGAAAAATCAAACCATGACAATTGGATAATTTGTGCCCAATATGTTTATTTTTCTGCTTTGCTTGATTTATTATTGTGCTATCTTATGCTTTATTTAATTTGTTTAAATGTGTTTGCATGAGAGTTGCCCAATGAAAAATCTCACCTTCAAAATTACTAAGTATGTTTAAATAATTAATTGATAATTTTATTCCGGATAATAAAATTGAATTAATTTTGACCTCCATGATTTATTTATTTGTGAATTCTTTTGGAGAAATTCCCCCCACGGGACGGTCAAAAGATAGCTTTTACATGAATAAATTCCAAATGGATGATTGTGGATTATTACTAGTGGCGACGATCACCCTCCCCACGAGGCTCGTTCAATACGAAATAATAATCTTGTATTTAATCATGGTTATTACTTAGGTATAAAATTGATATGCATATACTTCCCCGAAGTCCCTGTCAATTTTATATTGGTCAAGTGGGAGCCAACTATTAATCTGGATATTAAAGGTTTGTAAATGTTCTTGTTTGTAACCTGCTTGAATGTGTTTAAATAATGACCCACCCCACGTGGCTTATTTAAACTGTTTTGAGATGTTGGCTGATGCATGTTCATATTTTTTTTGAGATTTTAAATATGATGCACGTGATCGAACCTTGTGATATACTTGTGCTTATGCATATAGTTATTTATTTCAGTTCAGCATGTCGTAACCTTTTAATCCATTGTTAATATACTTAAAGTCAATACAATATGTATGGAAACTATATTGATTGGAAATGAAAAAATTATAATTGTCCTAACTGCACAAATGCACAAGTGGATTCTTGACACACCAAAATCAGATGAACCAACTGACGAGTCAAAAATGCGGGACTTGTCAGATCACCTTGCGAGGGATATCGTCGCTGAAAATGGTGGAGGGCAAACCCGTAAGGGACTACGTCCTCAAAATAGATGGCCCATCTGAACAAACTTGAGATTCTGAGTGCAGATTATAATCTGGAGACTCAGATGAATTTGGTATTTCACTCTCTGCCCAAAAGTTTCTGAGCATTTTGGCCTCGCTGGTGATTTGTTGCAAGCTTTGGTCTCGGCAGAGATATTCATGAGGCAACAAACTCAAGCTTTAACGGCAAGTGGTAAGTCTTCATTTTCTAAGCCAAGGGAAGGCAAGAAAAAGAAGAGGACCAAAAGCCATAAGCAATAAAACTCAACTGTTGCCAAGGGCAATGGTAAGATGAGGAATGCTTGTGGTGTCAAGGAAAAATCAAAGAGGAAGTGCTTGGTGGTAAGGACAATGGAGGTTTACTGTTCCAACCCCAAAAAATTTGGAAAGAAAAGGTAATTCTCACGCACTAGTTGTTGAAACTTGTTTAGCGGCGTATACTTCTCATTCGTGGGTAGTTGATACGGGATCCATCGATCATGTTTGCTTCCACGGGTTCAAGGTGACCCAAGCAACTTAGTGGGAGTGAGATCCTCATCACCTTTGAGGCGATGCTTGACGAGTGGCGGTGAAGCGATGGGAGAAGTGCACCTTTTTTGAAGACGAGTTTTAATTTTAAGAGATGTTCTTTATGTTCCCGGATTTTGGAAAGAATTCACTTTCGGTTTCTAAAATTTGATTAAAGAACACTAAGTTTCTTCTAATAAGAATGACATCATTTCTTGAAATGATGAGTGTATATGTTACGGGACATTGATGGAAAATCTCTATACAATTAACTGTGCACACCACTCACGAAATGCATCATGTAACACATCAATTGTTTTGACAAAAAAAAACGTGAACGAGACACTTCTATGGCATCTAAGATTGGGTCATATAAATCAAAAAGAGGATCCAAAGGTTGGTGAAAGGCGGTTCTTTGGAGTTTCTCCAAGTTGAACCAATTCAACTGCTAATCATGTTTGGAGGGTAGAATGACCAAGAGGGCATTTGGAGCCAGGGAATAGAGCCAAAGAAGTGTTATAGATCGTTCACATACGGATGTATGTGGTCCAATGTCAATCAAAGCAAGAGGAGGTTATGAGTATTTTGTCACTTTTATTGATGATTACTCAAGGAATGCGGTTATATTTTCCTTATGAAGCATAAATCTGAGACCTTTGAGAAATTCAAAGAATTTAAGGCTCAGCGAGAGAATCATAGGGAAAAACGTATCAAGTCTCTACGATCCGATCGTGGAGGCGAATACCTCGGGCGATGAGTTTTTGAACTACTTATCGATGAAGGATTGCATCCGACTCTCAGCACGGAACCCCTCAACAAAAGCGGGGTTGCAGAGTGAAAAACATAACTCTTTTGAAAATGGTTAGATCTATGATGAGTTATGCGGATCTTCCCAAGTCGATTCAGGGTCATGCCTTGGAAGCAAAGACTTACATTCGAACTTGGTGCCATCAAATCGGTTCCCAAAACTCCCAAAGAATTGTGGACGGGTATGCAAGCCTAGTATAAGACACATGAGAATTTGGGGGTGTCCAGGCCTCGTGTTGGACAAGGAAGCGAGAAAATTGGATCTCGATCGAGAATTAAGGTTGTTTGTAGGATACCCAGAGGAACAAAAGGGTGTATGTTCTATAGTCCCAAGATCAAAAGGTGGTAATAAGCACCCACTTTAGATTTTTGGAAGAAGACTATATGAACTAAAGAAGACCCAGAAATGAGATTACCTTAAGTGAGCTAATGGGGCTAACCTCATTGCCAACTGTACAAGATGACATACCAAACGACACACTTACACAACCGGAACCTCGTCGTAGTGGGAGGGTTGTAAGACAGCCCGAGAGATTCATGGGGATAGGAGAGTCCTCGGACTTGATTCCCGGATAAGATGAATCTGACCCATGGACATATGACGAGGCAATCCAAGATAAGGATCTGATTCTTGGCAAACATCAAATGAAAGCGAAATGGGTTCTATGTTTCATAACAGAGTGTGGGAGCTAGTCGAACCACTTAATGGGGGTCAAACCCATTGGTTGTAAGAGGGTGTATAAGAGGAAAAGAGGACGGACGGGGAAGGTGAAAACCTTCAAAGCAAGACTAAAGTGGCGAAAAGGTTATACTCGTAAAAAAGAAGGGATCGATTATGAGGAAACTTTTTCGTCCGTAGCCTTGCTTAAGTCCATCCGAATTCTCTTATCGATTGTTGCGCATCTCGACTTTGAAATCTGGCAGATAGATGTCAAGACAGCTTTCCTTAACGGAAGTCTTGATGAAGAGATCTATATGCAACAACCCCAAGGCTTCATTGAAAAAGGCCAAGAACACCTAGTTTGTAAGCTCATGAAGTCCATTTACGGACTCAAACAGGGCATCGAGCTTGGAACCAATGTTTTGATCATGTTATAAAGTCTTATGGGTTCGATCAAAACGAGTTCGAGAGAGTTGTGTGTACAAAAAGCGTTCGGAATCGCTGGATTGGTATTCTTAGTACTATCGTAGGCGACATTACGATCATCGGGAGCGATGTGAAGGTGTTATCGAGCGTAAGGGCATGGCTTTCAAAACAGTTTGATATGAAGGACTTAGGGGAAGCCGGACACATCATCGGGATCAAGATCACTCGAGATCGCAAGAAAAGGATGATAGGTTTATCTCAAGCTTCATACATAGACACTGTCTTGAAACGATTCAGCATGCAAGACTCCAAGAAAGGCTTCGTACCTTTCAGACATGGAATCCATCTATCAAGAAAATGTGCCCTAAGGCTAAAAAAAAAAGGAGATAGATGACATGAGAGGCATTCCTTATGCTTCGGCTGTTGGAAGCCTTATGTATGCAATGCTGTGTACGAGATCAGATATCTGCTTTGCCGTTGGTATGGTGGCAAGATATCAAAGTAACTTGGGGAAAGAACATTGGACGGCAGTTAAAAATATTCTGAAGTATCTGAAAAGAACTCGGGATAGAATGTTGATTTATCAGTCAGATAGTCCAATCCCCATCGGCTAAACGGACTCGGATTTCCAATCAGACATAAACTCCAGAAAATCTACCTCCGGTAGTGTGTTTTGCATAGGGGAAGGAGCCGTGACATGGAGAAGCGTTAAGCAGAAATGCATCGCATATTCTACCATGGAGACCGAATATGTAACTGCTTGCGAGGCAGCGAAAGAAGCGGTTTGGCTCAAGAACTTCCTAGTGGACTTGGACGTAGTTCCGAATTTGCCCAGCACAATCACTGTTTATTGTGACAATCCGAGGAGAGCGATTTGCAAATTCAAGGGAACCAAGAGCCCCCAAGGCCAGCAAACACATTGAAAGGAAATACCATCTTATACGAGAAATCGTTAAGAGAGGAGATATAGATGTGGCAAAGATACCGTCTGAAGACAACCTAGCACATCCATTCACAAAGGGTCTGCCTCTGAATACATTCGAGAGACATGTGAAAGGAATGGGTATCAAGACCGTTGCCAATCTTCTTTGAGTATAAGTGGGAGAAATTATTATGTTCGTGTAGTGACATTAGATGTCACGAATTAGGAACTACACGAGACATGAGTATAAGTGGGAGATTGTTGGGATTATACTGGAAAGTATGTTTTTTACTTTGTATAATCAAAACTGAATTTTGGACTTATTTACTGAAATAAACTGTTTATCACTGATGCTTTAAATATTATCGAATGTTACATATATTTCTTTGCATAACTGTTTCAATAATTCGTACGTGTTACATTGTAGTTAATTTAGTGATACCAGATCACAGAAGATTAAATTAACAGTCCCTTGTAACTAAAAGTACGCCATTCACGACCTAGATGGAAATGAACAACCCATCGTGAAAGGTTGAAGTGTAAGGCTCAGATTGACTTGTCTTGACCAAGAGATTGCACTAGTGCATGGTGATGCAATTGAATAAGACCCTCTGAGGGGACAAATTCTTGAGCCCGAACAAGGAAGAATTAGACCTCAGTGGTTCGTTATTTCTTAATCTTCGTTCCTTAAATAGGATCACGTGTGGTTGGTAACTATTGCTTTGACTTATCATGGGTAGAGAATCAACGAGATTCAATACTTTTTATCTTGGGCAATATTATTGGTCACATGTGATTGCTAAGATTTAATACGGAGAATCATGTGCAAAGACGCTTGTTCAATTTGCCCCCTTGGGAGGTTCATAAGCTTTGTCATACCAAATCTTGCAAGTTGAATTAGTTTCCAGTATGGATAATAATGTTGAACCGTTCCTTGACCAAGGACAAAAGATATTAATTAACGGAAAGTTATTTCAGTGGCTTGAATTAATTAATGGGCTAGATAATCTTAAACACGGAAATAATAAGGGAGCCATATTGGTATAATATGGGTTAAGATGGATAGTGCAATATTAATTATGTAGTGGGATTAATTAATATTTATGGGCTTGAATAATATTGTGGCTCAATATTGATAATTCAAGATCCATTGGAAGATCCAATCTTAATTCTCCTAAAGGCCCCCTAAGTAGCCCAACATATAGTCCAATAACTGAAAAAGGTGTTTAAAAATAAAATAAATTTGTTGCCTATTTTTCCTTGTAATTTTTGAATTTTATGTATAAAAGGGGGAGAAAGATTTTCTTTGAATTTTGTTATGGAATGAAGATATGTATTCTTGGAATACAAGATTATCTCATTAAATTCAAGAAATCTCCCACTTGGTTATTCATGATGGGAATTTCAAAATTTTGAAAATAAAGGGCAAGAAAGATTTTCTTGATTTTCTTGAAAAGATATTATGGAAGATATGTATTTCTTGAAATACAAGAATATCTCATAAATTCAAGATGATCCAAATCTTGGAATCTTGGACCCTCTATTTTTCGAAAATACCATAATATGGTGTGGTGAGATTTTTTGTGGAATATTATAATTATGGGAAAAAGAATATAGGAGATATATTCAAGATTTCTTGGAGATCAAGAAAAGTTTTTCCCACATTGTTTTTCTTCCCAAATTTTTTCCCAACACCTATCTATAAATAGGGGATGATTCTTTCATTCCCAAGTACAATTTCATGCGCTGAAAAAATTAGTAAATCCACAAAGGTGGTGCAACATAATTTATTTTCCTTTTGTTAATTGTTCACAAGTGTCCTACCACCGGATAGTCGAACAAGGATTAAGGGAATACTTGGGAAGTTCTTTTGGTTAGTCTAATCGGCCCGGATCAACGCCATCCCAAGAGTGCGTTCACGTAAACTCGTAGAATTCGCGTCGCGTAGGATTTACGTGAATTAATTATATGCATGATATGTTGTTGGATTATTATTTGAATTAATATAGGATTAATTCATGCTAGTAATAATTATAAGAATTAAATTTGTATTTAAATATTCACCCCGAATAGATCTATGCAACTTATTCCCCAACACATAGATGAAGTCTTGAAGAGTGCAAGTTGTTCTATTTTGCTGGGCAAGAGGCAACTTCAACATTGCTCGTGTGGACGTTTGTTTTATTAAGTAGATATCCGATGTGGCAGACAAAAGCAAGGGAAGAGGTTTTGCACGTCTTTGGGAATCAAACGCCACACTATGATGGTTTAAATCATCTCAAGATTGTAAGTAATTTGGGTAGGTTAATATCGTTTTTGGTTCCTAAAGTATTTTTCGTAGCTTTGGACGCTTTCTTTCACTTACTATCAAATATGGTCCTGAAAGTATACTTTTACTATCACGTTTAGTACTACCGTTAGTTGACTGTCTGTTAACTAACGAAACTGACTATTTTGGGGTGTTAAATGTAATTGTTTAAAAGTTTGGTCCTTGGATGTAATTACCAAAAAAAAGGAACTTCTAAATTTTTAGCACCCCAAATAGTTGATTCCCTCAATCAACGAACAATCAACTGACGGTGAGACCAAATGTGAGAGTACATGTATACTTTCAAGACTGAACTTGACAACGAGTGGAATAGTGAGACCAAAACTGAAAAAAATGTAAAATATAGTTACTAAAAGTGATATTGTTCCTAATTTAATTTCACTTGAATCTTGATATAATAAATTCTTACAAAGTCTTCTTCACAGGTTACCATGATTTTGTACGAGGTCTTGAGGCTTTATCCACCTGTGGTCTCTCTTGGTCGAAGAGTGAGCGAGGAAACCAAGTTAGGGAAATATACATTCCCAACCGGGGTTCAACTCTCGTTGCCAGTTATCATATTACACCACAACCGCGAAATATGGGGAGACGACACAATGGAATTCAATCCACAGATGTTCGGTGAAGGGGTTTCAAAGGCACAAAAGGGCAACGGTATATTTTTTCCGTTTGGATGGGGGCCGCGAATATGCATTGGACAAATCTTCGCGTTGATGGAGGCAAAAGTAGCTATGGCTATGATTCTACAACGCTTCTCATTTGAGCTCTCGCCGTCGTATGCGCATGCTCCTACAACTTCCTTCTTAACTCAGCCTCAGCATGGCGCTCACTTGATTTTGCACAAGCTCTAAATTGACTCTTGAATCAAATAACATCACTTTACTCCGAGTACAGTAGCAAGTGAGACCGAGTTCAATGCATATTACTATAAAGTGGTCTAATATAGAAATAATTGATGTAATTTTATCCCCTTGGATGTGTTGTTATTAACTTATGTGTTATATATATAGTAATGATATAGAACTAACTATCTGGTTTTTTATGGAACCAGATTAATGACGTGTCATGCCAACTATTCCCTAAACCATGAACCATAAACCCTAAATCATGAACCATTGAATTCGGGTGAACCATGAACCACTCGGGCGGGTGAAGTTACAGTCGAGTTGGTCCGGGTAAAAAAAAAATGTAACTTTTTTTTTACATTGATTTTATTTTTTGAGTTCAATTCAATTTTTCTTTTTACCCGGCCCGAGTGGTTCATGGTTTACCCGATCCGAATGGTTCATGATTTAGGGTTTATGGTTCATGGTTTAGGGAATAGTTGGCATGACACGTCATTAATCTGGTTCCATAAAAAATCAGATAGTTGGTTCTATATCATTACTCTATATATATATATATATACATACATAAATATGGGGAATATTGTTATTGTAGGATGCTAATTACTTGTTATAAAGTTTAATACTAGCTCCGTCCACCAATCTTATGTCTGTTTGACTTTTACACGCGTTTTTGTAAGCGAATTTGATATTACTAATTGAAATGATAAAGGAACTTTTAAGGAGGGGTGTGATAGATGAGGGGTTTATCTATCATACACCTCCTTAAAAGTCACTTTATCATTTCAATTATTAATACAAAATTAGTTCGTAAAAATGTGTGTAAAAGTTAAACAGACATAAGATTGATGGATTAAGAGAGTATTTATTACTCAATTCCGTTACCATATATGTTATGCGCATAATTTAGTACCAAAACCATTTTTCTAAATAACTTCTAGCTAGCTTGATGGGTAGGAAAGTAATTATTGATAATAATTCTAAGGTATATGATATCAATCTATACATATTCTGGATGAGCCACCGCCATTAAATGAATGAAATTAACGATTTTTCACTTCTAAGTACAATAAGGAAATACTCATTATTTAAAAGTACAATTAAATGAACCAACTGCTTCGTCCGTCAAAAAAAAAATGTGATCATTTTTCTTATTTGTCTATCTATCAAAAGCATGTTAATTTTTTTATGGACATACTCAGACTCTATCTTTATCCTCCAATATTTAATTAATTATTCATAGTGTCATTATACTTTAACCACAAAATTTACTTTATTCATAAATGAACCCCACAATATCTTTTACTTTAAAAAAAAAACTCGTATGAGACACTCTCATATAGAAGACGTGGTACAACCTAGTATAAATAACACTCACCCCTCCCAAAGTGTAAGTTAAAATGTCAATGCTCAAATTATGTTCCGTCTTATATAAGTGTGTCACTTACTTTATTTATTTTATCTTTTTTTTTTTTTTTTTTAAATATATGTGTCCAATGAATTGAGTACAAATTTTATGGATAGAGAGAGTATTAGGTTTTGTTTTTTTAAATGTTTTCATTGATTGAGTAATTATTCGGTGGATAAATGTATCATTCTTCTAGAAGAATTGCTTGATTATATCGTAGTCGTATACAAACAAGGAGCACGTCACATCTTATCATGGGTGAAAATAAAAGAAATTGAAAGACGAAAATTTCACATCATGTGATCAGATTTCACTGGAGGGCCCAAATTTTGGTAGGTGGTGCGATATCTCTTTTTATATACGACCTCTTAAATTCGAAGTCACATTTATTTTTTATATTTTTATAAGCGTATTTTATATTAATAATTAAAAATAATAAATTGATTTTTAAGGATGGATAAAATAGATGAGTCTCTTATCTATCATACTCCTCCTTAAAAATTAATTTATAATTTCAATTACTAATACAAAACTCGCTCACAAAAACGCATGAAAACAATAAAATCGTCTTCGAATTCGGGACACCATTTACAATTCTTAGCGTGAGGCTGGTGGTTTCCTAATCGGACCAGCTATTAAATCAGATTTGGCACCAATTGGTAAGGTGGCGCATCTAAAAACTTGACATTTATGTATTAGGATTAAAAAGTTCAGGTGACGCTTCAAAATTAAAAAAAAACATTATAATTACACACGTGACATATGATCAGCTTGGTTACTAGCCTGCTGCGGCATGTTAATGGATCAATTTCAAAAAAAATTGAAAACTTACAGGGTTCAAAAAAAATTGAAAACTTACGGGGTTCATAATCAAAATATGGGTCCGATTATCCGTACCCTATAAGTATACTACAAAAAATTAACCCCAAATAAACCAAGGTAGACTTGAACGATAAGTTCTCTAAAAATGCTGTGGGGTCCATGGGATGTAGATCTTCATTTGGTAGCATTTTTTTTCATTTTATATTCTTCAAGGCTTGGATATTGGTTAGAAAATGGCTGTTATTGCCTATTGGGCTAAAATTTGGGCAGCAACTGCTGTGGGCTAAAGATTAGCAATGAGCCGTGGGCTATTAATTCCCTTTTCTTCGGATTTTGGCTCGTGTAGATGTAGTCCTTAATTCGATCTGCCTTGTCAAATAGTTGGCATGTATGTGTTTTGCTTATCAATTCTTCCAATAACAAGCTAAACCTTGTATACCATAGGCTACTATTATATTGCGTGTAAAAATAACACTTTATAAGTAAAGTGTTATTTTTTTTAAAATAATAATAATAGAAGGGTTATTTCATTACAAAAAAATTAATAATTATCTACGAAATTTATAAATGGCTACGGAATTTTTCTACAAAAATAATTTGATCATTAAAAAATGTGAATTTGCCTACCAATTTTTAGCATAATCTATAAAAAAATTACCTACACAAATAATTTCATAGACAAACAAATTATTTACGAACAATTTGTCCTCCGAACATCTTATACAATTTTTATTTTATTTTTATTTTTTTCTTTAGAAAAAATCCACATGTCGCAACGCTGGCCACAAATGTGAAGAATGATATCTAAAACAACAATCCATGATTAGGGTTGATTGTCAAGTGTGGATAGTTGAATGGTTATAACTCCACCACCTGAGATCTTGAGGTCCCAAGTTTGAGACACAGAGAGAGAATATTTATTCCCTCTTGTGGTGGTCCCCCTCTTGTTGGGTTGCGTTTCGGATGCGGTGAGGTTGAGGGTTCCGAGTTGCATTTTTGGGTGGTCCCTCTCTTGTGGTGATTATAGTTCCGATCTACAGCGAGATGAAATGATATTGTCATGTGCCCGGTGATAGAAGAAATTATTGATTATTTTAAGAAATTAGTGTAATTGATTGTTTTAAAAAAAATAATTAGGGCCGATTCATTAATTAATTGCACTCATATAAAGCAGCATAATTTATCTAGAAGCTGACATTCTAGAAGACATCGACACTCTTTTGAATAAAACTTGATTTTATATTAAATTGAATATTCATTTATGTATGGCCCATAACGGCAGTCGTCGATTAATGAAATTTGAAATGAACATGTGGCTTGTCCTTCCTCAATCACAAAAAACACAGAAATTATTGAAAAGCACTCAAAACCAATGTTTTTTAAAAACAGGTGATCGTTCTCATTTTGTCATAATCAGATTTTTCCATTGATAAAACCCTTATTCAAAGTTGAATTGATTTGATTTAATTTTTTCAATATTTCTTATATTTAGTTAAAAAAAAAAATAAATATACACCTATAAAAATTTAAACATATATTTTTATAACTTTTCATATCTAAAAAAAAATTAAAGTCATATTCATAATAAAAAACAACACAATAATATGAGAGAAAGTAATTTTTAAAAGGGAAAAGTGAACCTTATATTTTTATCTCACATCAACTACATATTAAAAGAAAATGTAAGAGAAAATAAAATCTCATAATTTTGTGTCACATCGAAAATGTTAAAAGAAAAATGTGAGAAAAACAATGTAAAAGGGGAAAAGTGTACTTCACCTCATATATTTGTCCACATCAAAAAGTGTTGGAGGAAAATGTGAGCAAAAGTATTATAAAAAGGGGTGAAGGTGGAACTCGATTCATATATTTATCCTACTTCATACATTTATCCCACATCGAAAGTGTTGGAGAAAAATGTAAGATGAAGTATTATAAAAGGGGTGAATGTGGACCTTGGTCATTTTTATCACCTCATACATTTATCCCACATCGAAAGTGTTGGGAAAAATGTGAGATAAGTATTATAAAAGGGGTGAAGTTGGAGCTTGGTTCATATTATTCCCACCCCATACATTTATCCCACATCGAAAGTGTTGGAAGAAAAATGTAAGATGAAGTATTATAAAAGGGGTGAATGTGGACCTTGGTTCATTTTATCCCACCTCATACATTTATCCCACATCGAAGTGTTGGGAAAAAATGTGAGAGGAAGTATTTAAAAGGGTTAATTAATCTCATACATTTATCCCACATCAAAAGTGTTGAGGAAAATGTGAGAGAAAGTAGTTTAAAAATATTATAAAAAAAAAAAAAGTTAAAACCGGTTTTTTCCGGTTCGCCGGTTGAACCGGTTTTTTTCGGTTTTGACCGGTTCAAACCGGTTCAACCTGAAAAGCTGTTATTAGGGCTTTTTTTGATCGGTTTGCCGGCCGGTTCCCGGTTCAACCGGCCGGTTCAAACCGGTTATGAAATCATTGCTCAAAACATCGTTCTCGTTTTGTCATAATCAGATTTTTCCATTGATAAAAACTTAACCCAAGTCATTGTTGCTTGAATTGCTTCTAGAAAAACAAAGGTGCCCTACTGAGGCTCCCCTTCTATTTTCATGCTAATTTAAAATTAAAGTCATATTTACATATTATAAAGGGATTTTTTTGTTTTCTGTACTCATGTAATTTGTCACAATTTTAAAATTGATCCCAATAATTTTGACTTTTTGAATTTGGTCCTATAAATTTGCAACGATTTTGAAATTGATCCTTTTTACCTACGGTAGAAGGTCACATTCAGGTCAAGACCCATATGTATTTTTAGTTTTGTTTTCCCTCTTCGTTTATGTATTATATGACTTTTTTTTTATGACTTAAAGTCTTATTTATATTTATTAACTTAGAATAACATAATTTATAATTTAAAAAATAATTATTTTATAAAATACTGTTGGAAAATTAATTGCCCGGATCTATTCGGGATGAATATTTAAATATAAATTTAATTCTAACAATTATTACTAGCATGAATTAATCCTATATTAATTCAAATAATAATTCAACAACAAATCATGCATACAAATTCGTCACATAAATCCTACGCATGCGGAATTGCTAGGAGTTTACGTGAACTAACCTCTCGGAGTGACAACCGTTGAGAAGATGGATACTCCGTTCACACGAACACACCCAAAGAGTCTTCTCAAGTATTCCCTCGTGCTTGTTCAACAATCCGGTGGAAGGATGCTCACGAACAATTAACAAAAGGAAAAATAAAATTATGTTGCACCACCTTTGTGGATTTCAAATTTTTCCAACACATGAAATTGCCTTGGGGATGAAAAATTCATCCCCTATTTATAATAAGGTGGTGGACGAAAATTTTGAGGAAAAATAGGATGGAAAAATCTTTTTCTTGATCTTCAAGAAATATTGAATATATCTCATATATTCTTTTCTCCATATTTAAAATATTCCACCAAAATCCAACCTCTTGTTATGGATATTTTCCAAAATAAGGGCCAAGATTTTCAAGATTGGAATCTTCTTGAATTTATGAGATATTCTTGTATTCCAAGAATACATATATTCCCACTAATACACATTTGGTCTTGGACAGCTGTTAAAATAGCCCTTAGAGAGCGGTTATAACAACTGCCCAAGCTTGGATAACTATTACAAAACCGATTTCCAAAAAGGGAGGGAGTTTGGGCGCATTGCAAAGTTTTTTTAACCGTTTTTAAAAAAGTTTGGCTTTGGATACGGTTATAAACCGCTATCCAATTGATAAGATCGACAACGGTTAAAAGCGTTGTCTAACTTTTTTTTTAATAATTTTTTAATTATGTTAGATACCAATTATATATAAACCTTTTTTTGTCCAATATTTATATTTTTTTTAATAATTAATTTATATTTTAAAAATCCTATAATAAAACCATAAACCAAAACTTATACCACTATAATATATATACGTCCAATACCTAAACATCAAATAAATAAACATATACATCATGAAATAAATAAACATATACATCATAAACATATATATACATCCAATACACCAAAAACATGAAATATATATCATCACAAATATATAATTTGATTAAATGCTACCAAAAACTTCAAACAACGATCACTCAATATCGTATGAATATAAGAATCGATTGTAAAAGGTATTCTCGTCAATCTTTTTTTTTCCATTTCTCCAGTCTTTTCTTAGAGTAAGACTTGAGCGGACGTTCATAGACAAATTGCAAATAAATTAATCAATCAATATAGTATGAATTTTTATTCAATCAATAATAATTTAAATAAATCGATAAATTGACTTACACTGAGAGGAATGTTCGTTAGAGAAGTGCGATTATATCTTCAATAAAGCAACATACAAAATGTCCACAATGTTCATTATCTATCTTTGCCTCGAGAACACGTTGATTAGCAATTATAATCACGATTACAATTATGATTTCTTTTCTATTAATTTGATAATTTACTAAATTAAATTTACCTTAATGTTAATCCAGTTCACTTTATTGAAATTAGATCTTGAACCTTGACTCAGAAGGCAACTCCGATACATCGTCATCACACTATTATTATTATAATTAAAAAAATAAAAATAGATTAAATATGCATAATTTTAAAAGTAAAACAAATCATTATATAGAATATTAAAAATGAACTTACGCTTCCCATATATGAAACGAGATCGTATGCGATTTGAAATCACTCCATCCCGAAATGGGTCCATAAAATACACACTTAATGTATTCATGTTTATGGTGACCAGCACCCAATGATTCCTATATTATATTGAGAATATTAAAATTAACTGCAAATTTAACATATATATGTGCAAATATTATAAACATGAATACAAATTTTAACGAAATGTTTATTGCACTCACCCCACATTTACTGGCCAAAAAATGAGATGATCACTGCCAATTTGATTTAGCATATGATTAACTATTGTTGAGATTATACTGGAAAATATGTTTTTACTTTGTATAATCAGATTGAATTTCAGACTTATTTACTGAAATAAATTGTTTATCATTGATCCTGTAAATATCATCGAATGTTACATATATTTACTGCATAATTGTTCAATAAATAGTACATGTTACATTGTAGTTAATTTAGTGATACCAGATCACAGAAGATTAAATTAACAGTCTCTTGTAACCAAAAGTACACCATTCACGACCTAGATGGAAATGAACAATCCATCGTGAAAGGTTGAAGTGTAACGCTCAGATTGGCTTGTCTTGACCAAGAGATTACACTAGTGCATGTCTAGTGCATTGAAGAGGACCTACAGGAGGACAAATTCTTCAGAACTGAACTAGGAAGAATTAGACCTCAGTGGTTCGTTATTTCTTAATCTTCGTCCCTTAAATAGGATCGCGTGTGGTTAGTAATTATTGCTTTGACTTATTACGAGTAGAGAATCAACGAGATTCAATACTTTATATCTTGGGCAATATTATTGGTCACATGTGATTGCTAAGATTTTATCTGAGGAGAATCGTGTGCAAGTACGCTTGTTCGATTTGCCCCCTTGGGAGGTTCATAAGTTTTATCATACCAAATCTTGAAAGTGGAACTAGTTTTCGGTATGGATAATAATGTTGAACCGTTCCTTTACCAAGGATAAAATATATTAATTAATGGAAAGCTATTTCAGTGGCTTGAATTAATTAATGGGCTAAATAATCTTAAACAAAGGAAATAATAACCGGGAGCCATATTACATGTAATATGGGTTAAGATGGATAGTGCAATATTAATTATGTAGTGGGATTAATTAATATTTATGGGCTTGAATAATATTGTGTCTCAATATTGATAATTCAAGATCCATTGGAAGGTCCAATCTTAATTCTCCTAAAGGTCCCTCAAGTAGCTCAACATAAAGTCCAATAGCTGAAAAAGGTGTTTAAAAATAAAATAAATTCTTGTTGCATTATTTTCCTTGAATTTTGAAATTATTAAAGAAAAAGAGGGAGAAGAATTTTCTTGAAAAGATTTTATGGAAAGGAGATAAGCATTCTTGGAATACAAGATTATCCCATAAATTCAAGAAATCTCCCACTTGGTTTCTTTAATTGTAATTTTCGAAATATATAGAGTAATAATAGGAAGAAGGATTTTCTTGATTTTCTTGAGAAGATTTTATGGAAAAAGATATGTATTCTTGGAATACAAGAATATCTCATAAATTCAAGAAAGATCCAATCTTGAAAAGTCTCCTATTAATTTTGAAAAAATGGGTTAAATAAGGGTGTGAGATTTTTGTGGAAAAATACACATGGAAAGAAGAATATATGGGATATATTCAAGATTTCTTGGAGATCAAGAAAATATCTTTCCTAACCCTATTTTGAGCCCTAAGTTTCGTTCGCCTCTCTATTATAAATAGGGGATGAATGTTTCATCCCCAGTGAACACGAAAATTGGTTTTTCGGAAAAATATCAGCGTCGATAAAATATCAAATATTTTGAAACGTCGACAGATTGTGTATTTTTGAAAAATGTCAATTGTGAGTGTACAATTCCATGTGCTGGAAAAATTAGTAAATCCACAAAGGTGGTGCAACAAATTTTTATTTTCCCTTTTGTTAATTGTTCGTGAGTTTCCTTCCACCGGATTGACGAGCAAGGACTAGGCAATACTTGGGAAGACTTTTTGGTGTGTTTATTCGACGAGACTATTGCCACTCCAAGAGGTTAGTTCACGTAAACCCGTAGCAATTCCGCATGCGTAGGATTTATGTGAACTGTTTATATGCATGATTTGTTGTTGAATTATTATTTGAATTAATATAGGATTAATTCATGCTAGTAATAATTGTTAGAATTAAATTTGTATTTAAATATTCATCCCGAATAGATCCGGGCAATTAATTCCCCAACAACTGGTATCAGAGCCTCGGTTTTGGGCTCTGAATTTTAAATTACAATTTAATTCATTTTCATTAAATTTGAAATTGGATAGTATAATTGCTAGATCTTTTTTGCAGGTATCCAATTGTCATGGAATTTAATATGTTTATTTATGCATGCATATAAATTGTAGTTTTTAATTGATTAGCTCAATTGCTTTTGCCTCGCGGGAGAAAATCCACCAGTAGATTAGAATTTGTTTGACGGATCAATATAATAGACTAGTCTAGATCTAGGTTTATTTCTTTTTTCTAAATAAATTGTAACCGGATCAAACCAGAGGCGCGAGACTAAGAATTAAAAGATGGGATCCGAATCGGGGTAGGCAACGGTGTCGCCGCTTAAATGTGCCAGAAGGCACGCTAAGACGACGCGGACGGGCGAGCAAGCGACGGGCATGGGGCGAGGCCGAGAGGCCGAGCTACATGACGGATCGCAGTAGGGCGACGCTGGGCGTGTGGGCGGAGGGTGATGCCAAGGCGTAGGCGCTGGCGATGGAGATGATGCTGGCGAGGCTGGGCGACGCAGCGACATCGCCGAGGGCACGCGAGACGCGAGGCGGCGATGGGGCGGCGACATCAGACAGACGGGCGAAGGGCGAGGCGGCGACAAGGGCGACGCATACGCGGTAAGCCAAGGATACAAGACGGACGCCACTCGACACGGCCGGGGAGTGCTAGGGCGGGCACTCCAACCCCATGAGCCGCTTTTCGTCGATGGCGTGGCTTGACAAGCCATTTTTTTTTAAGACGGTCAAGTGGGAGCCGAGAGAGATGAACGATGAAGGCTATGAAAGCGATTTCTCAAGTTCAAGACATGACAAAAATTAACCATGACAATTGGATATATGTGCCCAATATGTTTAATTTTTTTGTCTTGATGTTTATGCATTATTTTATGCTTATTTAAATTGTGTTTGAATTTGCGATGCATGAGAAAATGTTTTGAAAAATCTCACTTTCGAAAATTACTAAGTATGCTTAAACAATTAATTGACAATTTTATTCCGGATAATAAAATTGAATTAATTTTGACCTCCATGATTTATTTATTTGTGAATTCTTTTGGAGAAATTCCCCCCACGGGACGGTCAAAAGATAGCTTTCACATGAATAAATTCCAAATGGATGATTGTTGATTATTACTAATGGCGACGATGACCCTCCCCACGAGGCTCGATCAAAGCGAAATAATAATTATGTATTTAATCATGGTTATTACTTAGGTATAAAATTGATATGCATATACTTCCCCGAAGTCCCTGTCAATTTTATATTGGTCAAATGGGAGCCAACTATTAATCTGAATATTAAAGGTTTGTAACTGTTCTTGTTTGTAACCTGCTTGAATGTGTTTAACTAATGACCCACCCCACGTGGCTTATTTAAATTGTTTTGAGATGTTGGCTGATGCATGTTCATATTTTTTTTGAGATTTTAATATGAAACATGTGATCGAACCTTGTGATATATTTGTGCTTATGCATATTATTATTTATTTCAGTTCAGCATGTCATAAATTTTTAATCCACTGCTATTATACTTAAAGTCAATAGAATAAGTATGGAAACTATATTTATTGGAAACGGAAAATTATAATTGTCCTAACTGCACAAAAGCACAAGTGGATTCTTGACACACCAAAATCAGATGAGCCAACTGACGAGTCAAAAATGCGGGACTCGTCAGATCACCTTGCGAGAGATGTCGTCGCTGAAAATGGTGGAGGGCAAACCCGTAAGGGATTACGTCCTCAAAATTGATGGCCCATCTGAACAAACTTGAGATTCTGAGTGCAGATTATAATCTGGAGACTCAGATGAATTTGGTATTTCACTCTCTGCCCAAAAGTTTTTGAGCATTTTGGCCTCGCTAGCTGATTTGTTGCAAGCTTTGGTCTCGGCAGAGATGTTGATGGGGCACCAAACTAAAGCTTTGAACGGCAAGTGGTCCATCTTCATCTTCTAGGCCAAGGGTAGGCAAGAAGAAGAAGAGAACCAAAAGCCATAACCAATAAAACTCAATTGTTGCCAAGGGCAATGGTAAGAGGAGGAATGCTTGTGGTGTCAAGGAAAATGCAAGGAGGAAGTGCTTCAACAGCGGTAAGGACAATGGAGGTTTGTCTGTTCCAACCCCAAAAGGGCTGGAAAGAAAGGTAATTCTCACGCACTAGTTGTTGAAATTTGTTTAGCGGCGTATACTTCTCATTCGTGGGTAGTTGATACGGGATCCACTGATCATGTTTGCTTCACGGGTCAAGCTGACCCGACAACTTAGTGGGAGTGAGATCCTCATCACACTGGGCGATGCTACGAGAGTGGCAGCTGAAGCAATGGGAGAAGTGCACCTGTCTTTTGAAGACAGAGTTTTAATTTTAAGAGACTTTCTTTATGTTCCCAGTTTTAGAAAGAATTCACTTTCAGTTTCTAAAATTCTGTTAATGGATACTTAGTTTCTTCTAATAAGAATGACATCATTTCTCGAAATGATTAGTGTATCTGTTATGGGACATTGATAGACAATCTCTATACAATTAACTGTGCACACCACTAACGAAATGCATCCTATAACACATCAATTGTTTCTGACAAAAGAAAACGTTCATCAGACGTGAACGAAACACTTCTATGGCATCCAAGATTGGGACATATTAATCCAAAGGGGATCCAAAGGTTGGTAGAAAACGGTTCACTGGAGTCTCTCCAAGTTGAACCAATTCCAACCTGCGAATCATGTTTGGAGGGTAAAATGACCAAGAGGGCATTCGGAGCCAAGGGAAATAGAGCCAAAGAAGTGTTAGAAATTGTTCACACAGACGTATGTGGTCCAATGTCAACCAAAGCAAGAGGAGGTTATGAGTATTTTGTCACTTTTATTGATGACTACTCAAGGTACGGTTATATTTTCCTTATGAAGCATAAATCTGTGACCTTTGAGAAATTCAAAGAATTTAAGGCTCAAGCAGAGAATCATAGGGAAAATGTATCAAGTCTCTACGATCCGATCGTGGAGGCGAGTACCTCAGCGATGAGTTTTTGAACTACTTGTCAGATGAAGGGATTGTATCCCAGCTAACTGCACCCGGAACCCCTCAACAAAACGGGGTTGCAGAGCGAAGAAACAGAACTCTTTTGGAAATGGTTAGATCAATGATGAGTTATGCGGATCTTCCCAAGTCATTCTGGGGTCATGCCTTGGAAACAACGGCTTACATTCTGACCCTGGTGCCATCCAAATCGGTTCCAAAAACTCCCAAAGAATTGTGGACCGTGCGCAAGCCCAGTTTGAGACACATGAGAATTTGGGGGTGTCCAGCCTACGTGTTGGACAAGGAAGCCGGGAAATTGGATCCTCAGTCAGAATTAAGGTTGTTTATAGGATACCCCGAGGGAACAAAAGGGTGTATGTTCTATGGTCCCGAAGATCAAAAGGTGGTAATAAGCACCCGCTTTAGATTTTTGGAGGAAGACTATATGAACGAAAGAAGACCCAGAAGTGAGATTACCTTAAGTGAGCTAAGGGGGCTAACCTCATTGCCAACTGTACAAGATGATATACCAAACGACACACTTTCACAACCGGAACCTCGTCGTAGTGGGAGGGTTGTGAAATAGCCCGAGAGATTCATGGGGATAGGAGAGTCCTCGGACTTGATTCCAGGTCAAGACGAATCAGACCCATGGTCATATGATGAGGCAATCGAAGACAAGGATGCGGTTTCTTGGCGAAAGGCAATGAAAGTCGAAATGGGTTCTATGGATCATAACAGAGTGTGGGAGCTAGTCGAACCACTTAATGGGGTCAAACCCATTGGTTGCAAGTGGGTATACAAGAGAAAGAGGGGACCGGACGGGAAGGTGGAAACCTTCAAGGCAAGGCTTGTGGCGAAAGGTTATACTCAGAAAGAAGGGATCGACTATGAGGAAACCTTTTCACCTGTAGCAATGCTCAAGTCCATCCGGATTCTCTTGTCGATTGCTGCGCATCTCGATTTTGAAATCTGGCAAATGGATTTCAAGACAGCTTTCCTTAACGGAAGTCTTGATGAAGAAATCTATATGCAACAACCCCAAGGCTTCATTGAAAGGGGCCAAGAACACCTAGTTTGTAAGCTCATGAAGTCCATTTACGGACTCAAACAGACATCCAGAGCTTGGAACCAATGTTTTGATCATGTAATAAAGTCTTATGGGTTTGATCAAAACGAGTTTGAAAGTTGTGTGTACAAAAAGCGTGTTGGAACTTCATTGGTATTCTTAGTACTATACGTAGACGACATTCTGCTCATCGGGAATGATGTAAAGGTGTTATCAGACGTAAGGGCATGGCTTTCAAAACAGTTTGATATGAAGGACTTAGGGGAAGCCGGACACATCATTGGGATCAAGATCACTATCGCAAGAAAATGATGATAGGCTTATGGCAAGCTTCATACATAGACACTGTCTTGAAACGATTCAGCATGCTGGATTCCAAGAAAGGCTTCTTACCTTTTAGGCATGGAATCCATCTATCCAAGGAAATGTGCCCAAAGACACAAAAGGAGATAGATGACATGAAAGGCATTCCTTATGCTTCGGCTGTCGGAAGCCTTATGTATGTAATGTTGTGTACGAGACCGGATATCTGCTTTGCTGTTAGCATGGTGGCAAGATATCAAAGTAATCTGGGAAAAAGAGGATTGGACGGCAGTTAAGAACATTCTAGAGTATCTGAAAAGAACTCGGGATAGAATGTTGGTTTATCAGTCAGACAGTCTAATCCCCATCGGTTACATGGACTCGGATTTCCAATCAGACATAGATTCCAAGAAACTATCTGCCTCAGTTAGTGTGCTTTCTTTTGGGAAGTGTAGCCATGAAATGGACGAGTGTGAAGCAGAAATGCATCACTGACTCAACCATAGAAGCCGGGTAAGTAGTTGCTTGTGAAGCAGTGAAGGAACCAGTTTGGCTCTAGACCTTCTTAGTGGAATTGGATGAAGTTCCGAATTTGTCTAGCAATATTTGCTAGGGGCAGTTGCAAAATCAAGGGAACCAAGAGTCCACGAGACAAACAAGCATACTGAAGGAAAGAAATCTTAGACGAGAAATCGTTAAGAGAGGAGATGAAGAGGTGGCTAAGATCTCATTGGAGGATAACCTAGTGTATCCTTTCACAAAGTGTCTGCCTCTGGAAACATTCAAGAGACATGTGGGAGGAATGGTTGTCAAGTGCATAGCCAATCTGCTTTGAGTATAAGTGGGAGACATTATTAGGTTCGTGTAGGTGACATTAGTTGTCACGTACTACACGAGACATGCTGTAGTATACTTAAAAGCAGACTTTGAGTAAAAGTGGGAGATTGTTGGGATTATACTGGAAAGAATGTTTTTACTTTGTATAATCAGACTAAATTTCGGACTTATTTACTGAAATAAATTGTTTATCACTGATGCTGTAAATATAATTGAATGTTATATATATTTACTGCATAACTGTTCAATAAATAGTACGTGTTACATTGTAGTTAATTTAGTGATACCAGATCACAGAAGATTAAATTAACAGTCCCTTGGAATCAAAAGTACACCATTCACGACCTAGATGGAAATGAACAATCCATCGTGAAAGGTTGAAGTGTAACGCTCAGATTGACTTGTCTTGACCAAGAGATTACACTAGTGCATGTCTAGTGCACTGCGAGGACCTACAGGAGGACAAATTCTTCAGAACTGAACTAGGAAGAATTAGACCTCAGTGGTTCATTATTTCTTAATCTTAGTCCCTTAAATAGGATCTCGTGTGGTTAGTAATTATTGCTTTGAATTATTATGGGTAGAGAATCAACGAGATTCAATACTTTATATCTTGGACAATATTATTGGTCACATGTGATTGCTAAGATTTAATACGGAGAATCGTGTGCAAGTACGCTTGTTCGATTTGCCCCTTTGGGAGGTTCATAAGTTTTATCATACCAAATCTTGCAAGTGGAACTAGTTTCCGGTATGGATAATAATGTTGAACTGTTCCTTTACCAAGGATAAAAGATATTAATTAATGGAAAGCTATTTCAGTGGCTTGAATTAATTAATGGGCAAGATAATCTTAAACACGGGAAATAATAACCGGGAGCCATATTAACTGTAATATGGGTTAAGATGGATAGTGCAATATTAATTATGTAGTGAGATTAATTAATATTTATGGGCTTGAATAATATTGTGGCTCAATATTGATAATTCAAGATCCATTGGAAGGTCCAATCTTAATTCTCCTAAAGGCCCCTCAAGTAGCCCAACATAAAGTTCAATAACTGAAAAAAGATGTTTAAAAATAAAATAAATTCTTGTTGCATTATTTTCCTTGAATTTCGAAATTATTAAAGAAAAAGAGGGAGAAGAATTTTCTTGAAAAGATTTTATGGAAAGGAGATAAGTATTCTTGGAATACAAAATTATCTCATAAATTCAAGAAATCTCCCACTTGGTTTCTTTAATTGTAATTTTCAAAATATATAGAGTAATAATAGGAAGAAGGATTTTCTTGATTTTCTTGAAAAGATTTTATGGAAAAAGATATGTATTATTGGAATACAAGAATATCTCATAAATTCAAGAAAGATCCAATCTTGAAAAGTCTCCTATTAATTTTGAAAAAATGGGTTAAATAAGGGTGCGAGATTTTTGTGGAAAAATACACATGGAAAGAAGAATATATGGGATATATTCAAGATTTATTGGAGATCAAGAAAATATCTTTCCTAACCCTATTTTGAGCCCTAAGTTTCGTTCCCCTCTCTATTATAAATAGGGGATGAATGTTTCATCCCCAGTGAACACGAAAATTGGTTTTTCGGAAAAATATCAGCATCGATAAAATATCAAATATTTTGAAACGTCGACAGATTGTGTATTTTCAAAAAAATTCAATTGTGAGTGTACAATTCCATGTGGTGGAAAAATTAGTAAATCCACAAAGGTGGTGCAATAAATTTTTATTTTCCCTTTTGTTAATTGTTCGCGAGTTTCCTTCCACCGGATTGACGAGCAAGGACTAGGGAATACTTGAGAAGGCTTTTTGGTGTATTTAATCGACGAGACTATTGCCACTCCAAGAGGTTAGTTCACGTAAACCCGTAGCAATTCCGCATGCGTAGGATTTATGTGAACTGTTTATATGCATGATTTGTTGTTGAATTATTATTTGAATTAATATAGGATTAATTCATGCTAGTAATAATTGTTAGAATTAAATTTGTATTTAAATATTCATTCCGAATAGATCCGGGCAATTAATTCCCCAACAATTATCCCATCCCATATCACCCATTATGTAAGACATTTGGGGGGAGACGAAGGAATACATTCCACTTGCTCGGGCATCTCTGGAGAGATATACCTCACCCAAATATCTTTAACCAACATATATAAGCTAATTAATACTCCATTTAAAAAGAAAATTAAACTATACAGAAAGTGAATATTGAGAATTAGTAAACACATATCTGAGGTAAAGGGTTATGGTGGTTGCACTCAACCACTCGTCATTCAAGACTTCACACATATGTTCCTCACCGACGAATTTTTGGAAAGTATTCTGATGAAAGTGAGCAATCATGGGAACTGTGACGGTCTCGAAAGCATTAGACAATACCATCCGGTGCACCCTAGACTGTACATAATCATCGTGATCTAAGTCTCCAGGCATGCGATAACCAAGTTTGCGTGCTGTGGAGTCCCTCGTTCTCCCCCTCTGACTGTCTACGACACCCCTCGATTTCTCTTTAGCCTTTTGTGGTGATTTCTTCTGAGGCATTTGTGGTGTCGGCAGATTCTACAATCAATTTGCAATATTATTTAGAACCACAAATAAGATAATGAACTTTAATAACATATATTTTACCCTCATGGTGATAGAGACCAAGTTGCTCGACCATTCGATGAAGTGCCCGACTCCTGTTCCGACTGTGACGGCATCATCGATTGGTTTTGGCACCGCTAAATCCTCTTGTCCGGCTACCGGTACATCGAGTATGACCCTCACAAAACCAGGAGTGATGGGATGACCATGAATCATTCCATGGAAGTTGTGCAACGTTCCTGTGGCCACCAACCGATCGGGTTCCTTCAAATAAAAGTAGCAAAAGGTCGGTGGCTGTTCTAATAAGATATTTAGTTAGAAAATTTTAATACACTAGTCTTTAATTAAAACAAATGCGAGACATGCACATCTGATACCTGAGAGACGTTTTGAAGTGCCTCAATAAATTCGTCCCTAGGGTTAGCCAAAAACATAGCATTTGTGACACTATGTTCACAGCTTACTCCACTCGACGACATTCTGTGGCTCGATCTTCTCTCGGAACTCAAACGTTCCACATCTTTAGTCAACTTGGCAACCAGTTCCGAAAGTATACCCACCATATTCATGGCTTGAAGACCAGGTGTCATCACTAATGATGTCTTCGTCATGCCATATCTGACACTCCGTAAGCGGTCGGGATGCTCCTGGCGACCTATAGCCCATCCAAACAGATCATCAGGATCGATAATGTGGATGTCGTCGGACATCATGGTCTGAGATAGACGCTCCTGAATCACAAAAACAAAAGATTATTATTTAATTATTTGTTTAGAAATAATAGTTTGTAATTGAAAGATAAATTAATGGATAGATTACAGTTTCTTCGATGATACGTTGTGCACTGGAATCATGAATTTTCCCATCTCGATCCTTTTTGGTAGTCTGAAATAAGTCAAAACGGGTAACAATAGGCTCACTCTCTCCAGCTTTCCTTCTTTATTCTTTCTACGATAGTGATGAACGTTTCCCTTTATTAGATATATTAAAAGTGAATATATTAAAAAAAATTAAAAAGTTAGATTTTGATCTCACCATATCTTATTCTTATTCATGCATAACCTTTGTTCGATCCACGAATATCGAGATCGATGATGAGTTAGATGCCTCCATCAACTTGGCTTGCTCGCGATTTTTTTAGATCGATTCTTATAGTGTAATAGAAATATGATAAACACCGAAAAGATATTAACCTCGATGGAGGGCATTAGAAATTGAGGAAATGACATTGATCAATTTTACCTGGAAATCATCCTACATAGCTCTACTCACAAACTCCTCCTAGTATGGAGCCACCATAGGATATTACGATATCGAGGAGGATGAACCGAAGTCGGATTAGCGAAGACTCGGTAAAGACGGTTTAGATTCAGGTGACGTGGACCAATGAGAGGAAGACGACAAGGATCTCATGTGTTACTTCTCACCAAGCCCAAAATTCTTGGTCATTACTCTAGCTTACGAGCTAAGAAGACCAAGATTTTATATGCTTCTTCTTTGTGTGGTCAAGGCCTCTGAATGTAGTCTATACGCATATAACATAACAATTTAGTAATCATAAAATAATTTTCAATAAACATATAATTAACATTCCGAAAGTTCATCCCATAATCTTTCCTTCAAATGAGTCAGTTGGGGGCTACATCGGATATCCTTGGTTGGATCGATTAGGGTAAAGACGATAGGGATCATGCTATTTACTTTCGTGACTCTAAGGTAGAAGGACAACGACTCACTCTCTTTTCCTATTGCCTGCCCAAACTCATTGAACGATAACTGCAATAACATAGTATTTAATTAGGTTCAACGATTAATCAATATAATTATCGATTTCAAACTGTTCAATTGTAATAAAATTACCTAAAGTGTTTTCCCCTTGCTACGAGCTCTCTTAATAGAAGACATCATTGACAATACGTAAATCAGTATAACTTCTTCAAAACTTCAATTGTAATAAAATTGCTAGGGGGCTCTGGTGGGAGCATCGTGACAATGTCACCCTCTCTCAAGTCATCAGGATGTTGTCGATCATGTGCACCATGATCATATGCGTCTTGATCTCCATCAGAATATCCATCATCATCTCCATCATCTCGAAGATGCTCCCCTTCGAGATGATTAAGTATCTGAAGGATCTCTTTGATTCTGAATCTCGTTCCGAGATTTATGAAGTGATGAGAGATCTGTTTAGATGCCGATTGTCCGAGGGAGGGAAGGTTTCTCCTCATGTGTTGAAAATGATTGGGCTAATCGAGAAACTTGGTCGTTTGGGCATTGAGCTCAAGACCAACGTTGTTGTTTATGCCATTCTTTAGTCGCTTCCCGATTCATATTCGAGTTTCGTGATAAACTTTAATATGAATAAGATGGAATCGACTATGCCCGAGCTGCATAACATGCTAAAGACCTTTAAGTCTTCCACTGCTAAGGAAAAACCAGTGCTCATGGTGAGTGCCTCTACTTCTTCTGCTCCGAAAGGAAAGAAGAAGCGAAGGGGCAAGGCAAAGAAAGGCTCCAAGCCCAGCTTCCTTAAGCCCAAAGGTGGAATTCAAAAGAAGGAGAGGGTGGACAAGGATGTATGCCTCCACTGCAAGCAGAAGGGCAATGGAAGAAGGACTGCAAGGTTCTAGCAGCTGAAAAGAAGACATAAGGTGCCTCAGCCACTGGAACAGATATGTTTGTTATTGACATAAATATGTCCACAAATGATACTAACTGCTGGGTATTAGATACCGGTTGTGGCTCACACATTTGTACAAATGTGCAGGGTCTCAAAGATAGCAGGGCAGTTAGGTCGGGTGAAGTCGCCCTACACGTTGGGAATGGAGCAAGAGTTGTTGCTGAACGTGTTGGCGTTTACGTTTTAGATTTACCCTCTGGTTTTAGACTTGAACTGAATAATTGTTATTTTGTTCCTTCTATTACCCGCAACATTATTTCTATTCCGATGTTGGATATTGAAGGTTTTTCCTTCCATTTTGCAAATAATAATTGTTATTTTTCGCTTAATGGTGATGTGTATGGAAATGCTCCTTTATCTAATGGTTTATACTTGTTGCATTGTGGATATGATGTTCTTAATATACAAAACAAACGACTCAAACTTTGTAATCATGAAAACCCGACTTACTTATGGCATTGTAGGCTTGGTCATGCAAATGATAATAGAATTGCAAGGTTAAGAAAGTTAGACTACTTAACCCCATTCGACTTTGAGTCTTATGAAAATTGTGAATCTTGTCTCAAGGGCAAAATGACCAACAAACCCTTCTCTGGGAAAGGGGTTCGTGCCAAAGAAGTTCTAAAATTGATCCACAGTGATGTCTTTGGACCATTGTCCACTCTAGCTAGGGGTCACTTTGCCTACTTCATCACTTTTACTGACGATTTCTCAAGATATGGATATGTGTATCTTATGAAGCACAAATCCGAATCTATTGAGAAATTCAAGGATGTGGCAAATAAGACATGATCATGTAAAGCAGAAGAAACAACATTTAATAAACAAAAAACAAACAATATTCAATAAAGCAGAAGAAACAACATTTAATAAAGCAGAAGAAACAACATTCAATAAAGTCGTACATTTCTTTTTAGCACTTGTTTTTCTTTTTCGTTTTTTGGTTGACTTTTCTGGTTCATGTCCATAAATGTTAACAAGATCCGGATTGCCATATTCATCCTCATCTCTAATTATTCTCGCATGCGGGCGTGGATTTGCGGGATCATCGAAAGATGGTATGAATGAGTGAAGTTCGAAAAGGATCATCAATTGTGTCAACATCTTCATCGACATGGTCGCTAATCCGAAACTATTGTTAAATTTGTTTGATGAGAACCACAATGGACCATTTCTTATTAACCGGGGTTGGGGACATAGAAAATTTGTTGAGCTTGGTGGTCATTATGTAAGGGTCATCTCAGATCCCACATTCTTCAAATCAACGCGTCACGAACCCCGAACTTTCAACTTGGACCCCCTAATCCTCACCCAACTACACTCGAAGATTGGTTGACAAATGAACAACATAGTCGAGTTCCCAAATGTTGACAATCATCCAAAGTAAGTAGTATTTGATTGATCCCCTGCGATTTGCGATAATGGACACTCTACTATTCTGCATTGTACTTGTGGCATCATGATCTCTGGTATAAAATGTGTATCCGTTGCTAAGATAACACTTGTATAAATACACATGTCTATCAGACATTCTGGATAACCACTTAACTCTTTCATTCACTGATTCTTTATCCTGTGAGTTCAAAGCTGAAGTAGAAAAGCAACTTGGTAAGAGTATCAAGACTCTTCGATCGGATCGAGGAGGTGAATACCTTAGCCATGAGTTCATGGATTACTTAAAGTTACATGGAATCCAATCACAATGGACTCCTCCCGGAACACCGCAAATGAATGGAGTGCCCGAGAGGAGAAACCGAACCTTGTTGGACATGGTAAGGTCCATGATGAGTTTTTCCTCCCTTCCGACATTCATATGGGGATACGCGTTATAAATCTCAGTTTACATTCTGAATAGGATTCCATCCAAATCAGTTGAGCATACACCATATGAATTATGGTGTGGCAAGAAGCCAACTTTTTCACATATCAAAACGTGGGGTTGCCCAGCAATTGTGAAAAAGATGCTCACTGATAAGTTGGAATCCAAAGGTGAAAAGGGTTACCTTGTGGGATATCCTAAGGAAGTGAGAGGATATTATTTCTATCTACCTGAGAAACAAACAATAATTGTTTCTAGGCAGGCCAAGTTCCTCGAAGAAGACTATGTCTTTAAGGAACAAGGTCGTAAGATGATAGAACTTGAAGAAATTCAAGAACCACGGGATAACCAAGTGATGCAAGGAGAAGCGTGAACAAACGAACAATTTTCTCAATCTCCGTTGATTCCAACCATTGGAATACCGGCAAAGAGGAACATGAGAAATCTCTCAATAATATTTTTTTCATCAACAACTGAATAAAACGTTTACAACTACATTCTATAAATAAGAGTGAAAACCTAAAAGATAAACACGAAAAATAATATACATACATAAATTATATCTAATAAATTAAAGATTCTAATTAAACTAATTTTCTAATTAAATCAATATTATAAATAATCAAGATAGCTAACGCGATCTCGTCTCCATCATTATCTCCCTCTTTGAAACGATTCGCCCTCGAATCGACATCGATCTCGTCTCCAGAAGGACAAAAGAAAACCACCAAGCAAATGAGCTCAAAAATATCAGACGTCCGAGTGTGGGTCAAAACCTGGAGACGATAGTAATATTTTTTTGAATTGCCAACAAAATAACTATCATTATTTATAAAAAAATAATAGTTACGTTGTGAGGAAGAACCATCACCGTCGAACTCATCGGACACCATGTTAACATCTGGGAAAAGCGTCTCGTAATCTTCTTCCGTATCAGAATTTTGATAAGGCTCATCTTCAGGCTCAGTGTCGTAGACAGGAAAAAATGGATTACTTGCGGGCAACTCTTTCTCTTCATTATAAATAGGTGGTTCATCATAAAATGGGGACTCACAAAAATTATCCAACGCATCAGAAGACCCGTTATTCACTAAATCCCCAAAAATTTCTCCAGGCCTACTATCACCATAAAAATATTCCATAGGCCCAAGCAAGTCATCCTTCCCAGTAGGAAAATGCCCAACAAACTCAATATCCTCCCACAAATCATCAGGCCCAAAACAATTAACTGTATAATAGTCACGTCCAAATTCTCCATATATGGAATCCATCCCAAATGGCTCATCAAATTCAAACTCATCCAACATTGTCGGCCCACTGCTAGTACAAGAAAAACTAGGCCCATTTGCACTATTAAAATTAAATGAGAAAACATCCTCACCATTTGCAGGAGACGGGCTTTGAAAAATAGGCGGCCCAATGTGTGCGGTTGCAACACGTCGCGGTTCAACCGCAGCAGTTGCAGCATCGTGAATAGCGGCAGAGGCAAGAACTCCCAGAACGCCGGTAACGGATGGCGAAATCTGGTGATCCAATTTGTCGCTTGACGGCTGTGCGGCGCCGTTGGTAGGGTGGTGAACTCAATCGGACCCGTAACGCGATGACGGTGGATCGCGGCGACGCTGTGTAGTCCTGGGTTCCGCAGCGTGACGATGGTTGGAGAAACAGGGATTGAAGCCGATGTTGGTGGTGGTTGAGCGCGACGCCAGCGGGGGAGCGGTGCCGAGGCGCTGTGATTTCCGGTGTAGCACCGAGATTGCGTCGTCCTCAAAAAGAGGGGTTTGGGCTCGATCTCGGAATTGTGCACGACGATCAACCATTTTTGCTTGTTGAACACAATCAGCGACTCAATCGATTGGGCAAGAATCGCAATCTGATCTTTCAATTTCTTCATCTCCCGGGCATTACGACGGGGAGGCATTGAAAGGAGAGTATCGTGACTCTGGATACCAACTGATGCAGGGAGAAGCGTGAACAAACGAACAATTTTCTCAATCTCTGTTGATTCCAAACATTGGAATACCGGCAAAGAGGAACATGAGAAATCTCTCAATAATATTTTTTTCATCAACAACTGAATAAAACGTTTACAACTACATTCTATAAATAAGAGTGAAAACCTAAAAGATAAACACGAAAAATAATATACATACATAAATTATATCTAATAAATTAAAGATTCTAATTAAACTAATTTTCTAATTAAATCAATATTATAAATAATCAAGATAGCTAACGCGATCTCGTCTCCATCACCAAGAGACTGATATATTGTCAAAGAAACGTGACAAGGAATCAGTGGGAGCATTCAGCAACTCTCATGGTGGAAGTTTATCACTTAGTGATCCTTTTTTAGCCAGTGGGAGCGTAATTGGAGTTGCATTGCCTTCGCAACAAACTCCAAGTGGGCTGAATGAGAACAACATAGTTCAAACTCCCACCCAAGAGACATCTGAAAGTGTTGCTCTTGAGGCCTCTCCGGACATTAATGAAATCGATGCACCACAAAATTTTCACGATCAGAATGTACAGCCTGCACAACCACTGCTCCATAAGTCTACCAGGATTCGTAATCCGCCCACTAGATATTATGGTTTCCTCGTAGAGGAACATGATGATGTGGAGATCCCGGATAAAGACGATCCCAGGATTTACACTGAGGCAACATTAGACGTTGACTCAAAGAAGTGGCATGAAGCCATGAAATCCGAGATGGACTCAATGTACACAAATCAAGTCTGGGACTTGGTTGAATTGCCAAAAGGGGTCAAACTCATAGGTTACAAATGGGTCTACAAACGTAAGACTGGTGCAAATGGTAAGGTACAAACCTACAAGGCTAGGTTGGTGGCAAAATGTTATAATCAACGCGAAGCATTGACTATGATGAGACTTTCTCACATGTTGTCAAAATCAAGTCCATTCGAATTTTACTTGCGGTGCAGATGGATGTCAAAACAGTCTTCCTAAATGGCAACATTGATAAGGAGGTGTTTATGACTCAACCGGAAGGTTGTGTATCTAAGCAAAAGTCTAATCTTGTGTGCAAGCTCAAACGGCCCATTTATGGATTAAAGCAAGCTTATAGGAGTTGGAATATCCGATTTTATGAAGCTGTCAAATCAATTGACTTCATCAAAAATTTGGAAGATCCACGTGTTTATCGTAAGCCAGTGGGAGAAATATTGTTTTCATAGTTGTGTATGTCGATGACATACTGATTATGGGAAACAACCTTCCTCTTATGCAGTCGGTTAAAGATTGGCTATCAAGGACCTTCATGGTGAAGGATCTTGGTGAGGTCTGCTACATCTTAGGGATCAAGATCCATAGGGATAGATCCAAGAGAATGTTGGGGTTGTCACAGTCAACCTACGTAGATAAGGTGTTAAAGCGATTTGCGATGGAGAACTCTAAGAGAGGTTCTCTACCTGCGTGTTATGGGATAAAGCTGTCTAAGAAGGATTGTCCTTCTACGGAAGCTGATATCCAGCGCATGAAGGATATACCATATGCATCTGCAATTGGTTTCATCATGTACGCCATGACTTGCACAAGGCCAGATGTTGTCTTCGCTGTTAGCACCACTGGTAGATACCAGCAGAATCCAGGTGAACCTCATTGGATTGTTGTTAAGAACATTTTTAAGTACCTTAGACGTACCAAAGATTGCTTCTTGGTCTACGGAGGATAGTCAGAGCTAGTTGCAATTGGCTATGCTGATGCAAGTTTCCAATCCAACTGAGATGTTTACAAGTCACAGTCGGGCTATGTTTACGTTCTCAATGGTGGGGCGGTTAGTTGGAATAGTTCCAAACAAGATATTATAGCGGATTCAACAACCGAAGCTGAGTACATTGCTGAGGCAGAGGCTGCCAAGGAAGTTGTCTGGATAAAACAGTTCTTAAGTGAACTAGGGGTAGTTCCGAGTGCCAGCAGTCCAATAAAGTTGTATTGTGTCAATACTGGTGTGGTTGTGCAAGCTAAGGAACCGAGATCCAATAACAGAAAGAAGCATGTACCGAGGCATTATCACATGATAAGAGAGATAATCGCTAGAGGAGAGATAGAGTTAGAATGTGTCCCCACGGAGGATAACCTGGCTGATCCTTTCACCAAGGCTTTGAGTGTTCATGTATACACTACACATTTTGATGGTCTAGGGGTTGGACATGTAGGTGATTGACTCTAGTTCAAGTGGGAGATTGTTAGTGTTAGTGTCCTAGAGACAATCCATTGTAAGGACATAATGCTTAGATAATATTCAGTATTGATTTAATATTATTGTTTATTTAATATTAAATATATGGTGTTGCACTCATTAGAATATTATGTTTGATTGTTTGCATTTGTTCTTATATGTGTTCCCTTGAGTCATTGCTGTCATTGAGTGAGTGAGAACTCAGATGACCTAAGCATGATTCTCAAATAGCCCCAATCGAGGATCATCGAGAATGTGATATTGATAATGCAATGGAGATTGGTGTGCGATCTACATCATACTCTTAGAGAGTGTAGTGAGATCTCACTTACTACGAGATACTAGGTATCTCATGATGGATGCACAAATACCTTAGAGGGTATTGGTATACCCATCCGAGAAACAGTTTGATGTAGTTCCACTATATGTGTCTACGGTGTCTTGGTTAGTGGGAGCAATGCGATACTCCTTTGACTTGAGGTCAATACGCACGACATGTGTGGAGTGATGAACTTTGACCATGACCAACACTTTCACCCTTCCATGGGTAGATATGGCTTGGATTGAGTTCATCACGAAGTACATGTGCATGGTAGTTGAGCCAAGAAAAGGATTCATTCCTCAAAGTGGATTTAGAGAGAATACTCATCTTCTCATCATAATTGGATCAAAGTCATTGACCAATGCACGTCAACTTGGACTTTGTGGCCAAGTGTGACATGAATGATCAATTAGTGATTAGAGATAAATTGATTAAGTTGTTTGAATAGACACTTCATCATGTTCAAAGCTTAATAGAGTATTCGTGAATGAAAGGAGGAAATTGTAATAGCCCATGTTTTAGTTACAGGTAGTGGCGCGTTTCCTCGCAACGTACCTCATATATTGAGAATGTCTGATTTATTGTCTAGTGTTCAATTAAGACCGTTAGTTTGACTAATCGCTTGATATATGAGGGCCTATGGGTCACACAACAAGTAACGGTTATTTACTAATTATAGTTGGTTGATTAAATGTTAAATTAGATTTAATATTTAATTTATGGAGAAGTAATTAATAATAGATTAAATTGGAATTAGTTATTATTAATATTTAATTAAATTGGATTTAATTAAATAAGAATTCCCAATAATAATATTTGGAATATTATTGTAGGATTTAATATATGTGGAAATAAATCGTAGAGATTTGTCATATATGGAATTTAAATCTGTAGAGATTTTATATGTGGGAATAAATCTAAGAGATTTATTTATATAAATATTAGGGATTTTATTTCCCAATTAGGTTAGCTTGAGATTTAAGCTAGACATCTCCTATATATATGAGCTCTTGGGAATTCATAATACGCGAATTCATATTTTCTCCATAAAATCTCTAAGTTAGAATTTTCCTAGCAAATTCATCTAGGGATTCAACACTGGCAGATCTGTGCAAGCTAGTAAACAACTTTTACGTGGATACCATAGTTGAGGAATCCGTGTACGAATTGCTGTAAGAATTCTGTTTACGTTTACTAGTAATTAATTATGCAATTAATTGTTCGTTGTTGGTGAACTGTTTATTTCCGTTGCGCATGTATTTCGTGTTTACGTGCCTCTAAATTCTAACATGAGGGCCTATGGGTCACACAACAAGTAGTTCCCTTTTACGGATTATAGTTGGTTGATTAAATGTTAAATTGGATTTAATATTTAATTTATGGAGAATTAATTAATAATATGTTAATTTGGAATTAATTATTATTAATGTTTAATTAAATTGGATTTAATTAAATAGGATTCCCAATAATAATATATGGAATATTATTATAGAATTTAATATATATGGAATCAAATCCGTAGAGATTTGATATACATGAGAATTAAATTCGTAGAGATTTTATATATAAGGAATAAATCTAAGAGATTTATTTTATAAGATTAGGGATTTTATTTCCTAATCAGGTTAGCTTAAGATTTAATCTGGGTCTTCCCTATATATATGAGCTCTTGGGAATTTCAAAAAAAAAAAAAAAAAAAACATTAATTCGTATTTTTTCCATAAGATCTAGAGTTAGAATTTTCCTAGCAAATTCATTTCGGAATTCAACGCTGACAAATCTGTGCAAGTTCGTGAACGGGGATTACATGGATATCATAGTAGAGAAATATGCGTACGGTTTACTATAAGGTTTCTCTTTATGTTTATATGTATTCAATTATGTAATTACGTGTTCGTTGTTGGTGAACTGTTTATTTCCACTGCGCATGTATTACGTGTTTACGTGCCTCTAAATTCCAACAGAATCCTTGTTCCTGAAGCAGATGGATCATACCAATCACACTTGAACAACACAACAGTCTTCTCAGGGAACCCCGGATATCCTACTTCAACGACTTCTTGCAGGTGTCCGAAGTAGTCACGGCTATCTCTATTGAACATTGCACTGTTAATGCAAACACCACTATTTGTAGTAGATTTGGTCGATGCATACTCAATCACATGGAATTTGTAACCATTTACATAGTATCTGGAGTATGTTTTAACCCGACGTAGTGGTCCTCTACTGAGATCCCGTATAAATAGGTTGTCAATGTGTTGATTATAACCCTATGACGGTTTTAGGTTAAATATATAATTGTAAACATATAATGAATTCATTAATAAACAGTGGTTAGATAACACTCACATAGCTTTGGAACCACTCTGAAAAATATCGAGTAATATATTCACCTACTTGTGCATCTGAGATGTTTGGATGTCTACGGTGTAGCTCTTCAGTATAGATCCTAATAGAAAGCAATATATTATTAATCAAATATTATATAATAAATATGTTATTTATTTAAATGATACATATATGAAATACTTACTGAATGTACTATTGAACTTCATTACAATTGAATAACACATATTTATGTGCAGCTTCAATCTGTTGTCGGTTTAACCAGGGCAGTTCATTACTTTTTCCCATACATCGACCTGAAAACTTAAACACGGACAAGTTACCCTCAATATCATCAACAACATTGTTTGTGCCTCTACCTTCGTAATTACGAGGCTCATATCTCAACCTTGTTCTAACATGATCCTTGAAATAGTAAGAACAAAATGTTGTAACCTCCTCACACAAGTAGGCATTAACAATTGATGCTTCAACTTTTGCCTTCTGTTTAGCATTGATCTTCAAGTTATGGAGATACCTATAGATGTATAATAAAAAAAATGATAAGAGCAAAACACAAAAATAGATATATTTGTATAGATAGATGTGAAGTGAAGGTTTACCTCTCAAATGGATACATCCACCTGTATTGCACTGGACTAGCAATTTTGGCTTCATATGCTAAGTGTACCGGTAAGTGCTCCATCGAATCAAAAAAGCTAGGAGGGAAAATGTGCTCCAACTTACATAAAATAACTTGAATGTCTTTCTCCAAACGGACCATGTCGTCCCACATAATCATTGTAGACGTTAAATCTTTGAAGAATAGACTCAATTCAATTACGGCCCTCCAGATATTGTTCGGTAGAAATTCCAGGAATGCGAGGGGCAACACTCGTTGTGACAATCGTGGCTTTTCATCCCAGGCACCTTCCCGTTTGATGTGTTTTAACAACGACTCAAATTGGAGACATACTCATCAGGAAATCTCAGCTCTTCAATCAAATTACACAATGCCACTTTTTGTTTCCTATCAAGTGTAATTAGCTTGGGAATATCTTCCTGTACTCTCATCTCTCTTCAGGTGATCACGTTTGCATATCTCGTTCAACTCATCACGTGACTTACTTTGAAGTGTCTTTTGTCTTGCCCTCTATATTCATGATTGTGTGAAATAAGCTATCGAACACATTCTTTTCGATGTGCATCACATCCAAGTTGTGCCAAATCAAAAGTGAGCTCCAGTAGTATAAATCAACATTTTTCTTGTGGTGTAAATTCCAGCAGAAATATTAAAAGAAACAGATTCATGATTATAATCTACAACTAGCTTCCCTAGTTGCCTAACAGGCTTAGAAACTCATTGTTCTAGAGGGGAGGGGTGAATAGACTTACGAAAACTTTTTCTTGCAGATCGGAGTGTGATGGCGGTTAATTGATCGAGTCAAAAGTGAATCGGTTTAGGGATAACCAACTTACGTTCATAAATCAGTTTAAGCTGATGTGTGCGGAAGCTTAAGTTTTACCCGTGAAAAACCGGTTTTTATAAATCGATTCCAAAGTTAGTGTTTTAACGGTTGATCAAGTGTCAAGCTTGGTGCTAATTGATCTCAACTTAGAATATGTATTGCTTTTAAAGGTTGTGTGTAATTTGTAGACGATTAATCAAAGCGGTAAAAGGCGAGCATAAAGATTTATAGACATTCGGACAAACCCATCCCTACGTCCACTCTTCCCTATCACAAGGGCACCAACTTAACCAACTGGACTTAGTTTTATGTGTTCAAGACAATCGAGATATTTAAGGAGTTCTCACTCAACCGATCCTTAAATCGGAACTAGAAACCCTAGTCTAAAATCTTGCTAAACAACTTAACCTAACTTGGGTTTGGATAAGATTGTTTGGTTCCAACTATGAAATCTTTTCTAGTGTTTAAGGTAGCCTATCGCCTAGATGAAAAGATTTATATCTTAAGAACTTATGGGATGAACACTTAATATAATAATCTTCTTGATCGTGTTCTTCGATGGAAATCGATAATTGCTTGAGCTTCTTGATTGTTCGGTGTTTAGTGTCTTCACTCTGAAGTGTGATCCCATATTTATATACCTTGAAATCAAAGAGCCGTTGGACTAGGTTTGCAGGATTGATGTGACTTTGAGGCGGCATGGCGAAAAGCGTGAACTTGTATTTAATTGTTAGAGAGCATCATCAAATCCCTTAATTGTCGATTCGATCATACGTGTCTTGTTCTTATTGTTAATTGATGAGCCTTTTTTCGGTGTTGTTCTTCCAACTAAGGTTGACATTCTTCTTGTTCGGATCATAGGCGTAACACATTCTTTGTCGGTAAGCGATCGGTGTATGATGGAGTCTTGTGCGGTTGACTTAGCTTCAAAAGTGATGTAGGTCTTACAGTGCGATCTTACGAAAGTCATCGATCTTCAACATTACGAGTTTGAGCTTTATGACTTGGTGAGATATCTTCGATCTTTTGTTCTTCTCTAAAGATTCCGCCTGGCTTCGGAAATTCTTTGGATCTTCAGGATCGACTTATACATATTGAGGTTCCTCAATATGTGACCTATCTATTACATCGGTTGTTCTATACAGTAATTATCAACTGGTATTCTATAAACGGTAATATAAACATCAGTCAGCTAACAGGTCTGACTGGTCCTATTACATGTGTTTCTGGAACTTTTATCAAAACTATAAATTTCCCAACACTCATGATCATCAAACAACAGATAATTATGACATAGATGTCTAGAAAGCTTGGAATGTTGAACAGATGCAAGCATATTCATAGAAACAAAGATGAATAATAAATAACAAAAATAGTAAAAAATTCAAGTAGAGATGCATCATTTCATCATGAGGTCAATCCTAGGGGCAAAATAGAGAGCCTTTAGAGGGCCTGCAATTGATATGTGTACATAGTTATGCATGATTTGCATTCTTCTTGCCAAAAAAATTGAATTGGAAAAGGAAAAGGAATTCTAAAAAATCCCAACAAGGATTATACAGTATACACTTTCTTCTTCAAATAAACTAAACATTGCAAGCCATCCGGACTATGATAAATTATATCAGATGTATCCAGAACTAGAAGAGCTATTAGTCAAAGATCAACATTATAGAAGATAATTTTTAGTTCATTACAAGAACTAGTTTCTCCGAACAAATCCGAGTATGTAAGGGAGAACAAAAAGAAAATAATGTAATTGTAAGATGCGTATCAAACCCTAATATCATGGAGTGGAACACGTCGTACACATAAAGTGCTATCAGTTCTCATCTTATATCATATATTTGTAAAAGTCGTACACATAAAGTGCTATCAGTTCTCATCTTATATCATATATTTGAATGAATCAAAAATGAATAAATTGGTATCAATACTGAAAAAATAAATACAATTCTTCTAATCATCTACGACCTCACCGTCGTCTTCATGTTCAAAATCCAAGACTATTTATTATATCCACATCATTCTTTCAGTCAAGGGTGGCCTTGAGGTGGGACGGGAGGGCAACTGCCCCAAGGCCCCTAGATTAAAAGGGCCTACTAATATTTATATATTATGTATTATATATATAATTCTTATAAAAAAATTAAAAGGTAATACAAATATTTTAACTAGAATTATCATGGTTAGCAAAATATTGTGAAAAAAAAAATATGCACATTTATGATGTGATAATTCAATTGAAGGGACTAATTAGTTTTTCGAAGATTACAGAGAAAATGATTTTACTTTAGATATATGATATCTTCTACAAGTCTTGCACTGGAAATGAAAATTGAACTTACTTTCACTGAAAAAAAAATGAAAAACCTGGGGAAAGAAACTATTTGATGAAAATACACATAATGATGTTGATACACAATCTGGTGAAAATTCTTTTCGAGCTAATTATTTTATTATTGTAGTCTATGTTGCTTTGCCTCTTTAGAAGTAGATTTGAACAGTTGCAAACGTATGATAATATTTTTTGGTTTATTTTTTATTCAAATAAATTATAGTCTTTGGATGATGAAAACTTAGAAGAATGTTGTAAGAATCTTGAGAATACTTTAAAGCATGAAAATTCTTACGATATTGATTTAAGTGGCTTATTTTTCGAGCTAAATGTGTAACAAGTGACTTTATCAGCAAAAAAAAGATGACCGCTTGAAACTCTTGAATTTGTAAATGATTTGAGTTGTTATCTTAATCTCTTTATTGTGTATATAATATTATTGACGATACATGTGACTGTGGTATCTCCAAAAATAAGTTTCTCTAACTTAACATTATTAACAACATACTTTCAAAAAAATTATCAATGAAGATGTTATCGATGATTGCCTCTCAAAATGCTAGAAGATGTCATTTAAATTATTTATGTTTATACACAAACTCTCCTATAAAAATTATTCATAGTATGAAATTGATATCATTACACTTATAAACTGACATCATTACTCTTATAAATTAATACACATTGCATTTAATGTTATGATATTAGTTTATAAGTGTAATGATATGAATTGATAAGTGTTGTGATATTAATTAATAAGTGTAATAGTATAAGTGCACCACACAACACTAGAAATAGTATTAGTCCATACAAGGAACAATATAGTTCCTACAAGCTAGTACTATAATAATATCAATAAAAAAAATTCTAAATTGGAATTTGATTAAATGTACTTGATTACATCAAATAATCTTCATATTTACAATCCAACCTCCCAACATAACACAAAACAAGTCAAACGTCCGATACTTTTCAATAGATCTATGAAAAACATGGCAATCAATTAGGGTTCATATAATTCAGAATATTGAAAGTCGTGATGAACTAATATTTTATTAGATCTGACCAGATCTGGAACTCTAAAAGAAAAATTCATTTTATTGAGTTTACGAGCTATAGAGATATTTACTAGAGAGATTTTGGAGAGGGGCTCAATAGAACTGTAGGTCCCGAACGGGTTTCGTGAGGGCAGAAGTCTAGAGGGGAGGGGTGAATAGACTTCTGAAAAACTTTTTCGTGCAGATCAGGTGTGATTGCAGTTTGCCTGATCAGAGTGTAGGTGAATCAGTTTGGACTGATATCCAACTTACTGATCGCCTGAGGGCAGATCAGTTCGGTATCTATCAGTTTTACTGATTGTGCGGAAGCTAGTTTATACCCGTGTGAAAAACCACTTTATAACAAATTAGATTTCGAAGTTGTTTTCAATCAGATGACTATGGAGTCAATCTGATCAGATCAATAGTTTGGTGATAGCTGATCCTAACTCAGAATATGTATGCAAATTTAATCAAGTTGTGTGCAATAGTGTGAAGCAGTTAATCAAACAGGTAAATGCACACAAGATTTATAGTGGTTCGGACAACCAGTCCTACGTCCACTCTTCCCTATTACAAGGAGCACCAACTTAACCGACTTAACCAACTGGACTTAGATTATTGTGTTAGTCCAACACATTACACCAACAGATATTTATAGAGTTCTCACTCAACCGATCCCAGAAATCAGAACTAGAAACCCTAGTCTGAAATCTTGCTAAACAAACTTAACCTAACTTTGGATTTTGGGTAAGATTTGTTGTTTGTTCCAACTTTGAAATCTTTCCTAATATTTAACTAGCCTAACAGCTAGAGGATAATATTTTTGTGCTAAGAACTATGGGATGAACACTTAGAAAAATAATCTTCAAAGTTGTGTTCTTCGTGCGAAAATTTGGCTAGAGTATGAGCTTCTTGATAATTTCCGTATCTAACTCTGAAGAGTAATCCCATATTTATAGACCTCGAAATCAAAGAGCCGTTGGAGAGAAATTTGAATTTCCGGCTATATTTGGTAGGTTTGCAGGATTTGATGTGACGTGCTTCCAGAAACGGCATGGCCGAAAGCGTGTATGTCATTTTTCTAGCCATTTGACTATGCAGCGCCGAAATTCGCAGTGTCAGCTCAGGTCATAAGTGTCTTGTCTTATTGGTTAACAAGTACAACATGTCAGAGTTTGTTCACCAACTAAAGTTGACATTCTTCTTGTTCAGATCAACAATGTATGACTTGGTGAAACATTAGTTGACACCTGGTGTGAGCTGACCTGATCAGTTACAACTGATCAGTCTACCTGATAGAGTCTTCTGATGTCAGTTGTCTTATCTTCAATTAGCAGACTCGACTGATGTAGGTCTTCTGGTCTTCTGGTCTAGATCTTGATCTTCTAGTAATCTTCTGATCTTCAGGTCTTCTGAGCTATTGGCTTCATGTCTTCACCTGATCATCTGATTAACTGATCATTCGACTAACTGACCTGACATATACATATGGAGTTCCCCCTCAATATGTGACCTACCTTATACATCAGTTGTCTATACATTTCAGCTGGTCATCCTAACCTGATTCTAAGACATCAGTCAGCTAACAGGTCTGACTGGTCCTATTACAAACTGTTTTGGAACTTCCATCAAAATTAAATACAAATTTCCCAACAATTTCCCCCTTTTTGATGGAACCAAAACATATAATCAGAAAAACAGATAACCATGCGAAATGTAAAAACATAAACAACAGAAATCAGAAGACAATGAGATGTTGTCTTAAGATCAGAAAGGTAACTTGTTTTATATATAAGAGATGACGATTACATGTACAAATTTTACCTTTCACCTGATCTAAGACATCTTCTGATTCCTTCAATAAGCAAACTTCTGAAGACTTTCTGGAATGTTGAAAATCTTGTACATTCTCTGCAGCAAGGTCTCCAATCTTTCACTCTCAATAATGTCTCCTCTCTTAGCAAAATCATAGAAGAGTTGTTTGAATCAATTGGGTCAAGAGAGTTATCACTCGAGTGGTGGAATCATTATGCGAAAATTTGGGTGCGAGAGGAGTTAATGACATGATTTTTCCTTCATGCATCACCACTTTGAAGAATTTGGGGTGTTTGATCTCCAGCCAGTTTTGAAACTCAGCATCAAATTCACCCTGATCGGCATGTTCTGGTATCTTCTGAATAATGTAGACGTCGCTCAACCAGTCAATTTTAATCCTTGTCCATTCAGAAATTAAGTCTCGTCTGGCCACCAGAATGCTTTCAACTTCCGCAGGGAAAGCTCTCTCTTCCCAATCTTGCTACGCAGATCTCTTTGCCATCTTAGATTTCCTTTTGACATATCTTCGGTCCAGACCGGCAGCTTCAGCAAGCTTCTTCTTCTTGATAGCTGCTTCAATGACCCCACGCCTCATCAGTTGTTCTTCTTTATCAGCATCTGATGTCTGCAACTGAGTTTGGGTCACGATTGGCTTCTTGATTTACTTCTCAGCTTGCTTGCCTTTCTGCAGTTGTCTTTCTTCAGCAGTGTCTTCTTCTCTCTGCACCTTCTTTGCCAACTCGGGACTTTTCATCTGATCCTCCTGATCAAATCTTTTCTATGCAGTTGACGAGAAGTCTTTAATCTTGTCCACCCTAGCAACAACTTCAGACAGGGCTATCTTATGCTTATTGATTTCTTTTCCCTGAGCCTCGATCTCCTTGTTGTGTTGATCCACAAATTGTTTTAGTTCAGCAGTAGGAGCGATCTCAGAATAGTTGACTTCAGAAGGAGTGGCATCAGACGGAGTGACCTTAGGTAAACCAGAATGGGTCACTTCTGGTAAATCAACATTTACCATCTGCAACTGTTTTTCCGTTTGCATCTGTTTTTCTTTATCTTGTCCTTTCCCCTTTTTGGTTGCATCTAAAAGGTGTGACAACTTGAGATTCAAGGCCTGAAACTGACATGTTATCTCCTCCTTAAGTTCTTCCACATCAAGAGGAGTGATCTGAACATTTGCAGAAGTAGTTGCAGTACCCAGGAACATATTTAATCCAGATTCAATAACTTTCTTGGCCTGAGTAATAGATTGATCAAATCATTTTCTGCTATTGTCCAGACACGAATCAGTACATTCCAAGGATCCCCAGACATTTTCCAAGAGAACCTGCGTCTCTCCAAGCATATCAGTCTGGATCCTCATCTTGTCAGGTCAATTCGTTTTGTTGCCGATTCGAGAATAGAATCGTGCATATTTGTGATCTTCTCGACTGTTAACTTCCTCTCAATCAACTAGGTTTGAGATCCGTCAACAAGTTAACTTCTCTCTTTTCAATCAATCGGTTGCTCTCGGCTTCTTCAAATTTCGTGATCACGACGGCAAAGAAGAGTCGTAAAATTGTGTATCAACCCAAGCTTTTACCCCATCTTGTATTGCTTTTACCCCATCTTGTATTTTCGCAGAAATCAGATCTAGGATATCAGCACTTAACACAGTAGTCTGACCAGATGTTGAAACCTCGCCTGGCTGGGTCTCATCTGCAGCACCCATACCTGGTTCATCGGCAGGTTGCTCATACTCAGTATAAGCATAAGTATCATAACCTCTTTTTCTTCTTCTTCAAATACCAAAACCACGGTGCACCCAACCGATCGATATCGTGCATCAGAGTTAGGCCGCCAGGCTTTGGATTAACCAAACATCTCGCTTCTATTCTTCTCCAGTCAACAAAGTAATCAGACTCCAAGGCATTCATTAAAATTAGGGAAGTCTTCAATATCCTTGAGTCTGATGTTCCTCCATAAGACTATCTCCTCCATCCGCCGGTCCGATCCCAATATGATCGATGAGTTTGAAAGTGCTCGTCCAGATAGGCATTCATTGCCGCCATAGAAAATACACCATAGAGTGTTCTTTGTATGTGTGATTCGAGGAGGGTCCTCTTGTTGAAGGGATTGTGAGACATGGAGACATACATGTCTTTGATCTCAGCAACATCTTGCTCCTCCTGAGCGAGTTCCAGAACAGGTGTTGGAACAAGTTCCTGAATGATTTCTTGAACAGGTTCCTAAATAGCTTAAAAGCAGATGGATTTACTGCGGAATATTCGGGGAGGGTGGAGGGTTTTCTGGTTGACTGGTTGAAGGTTGATCGGGTTGTGGTTCTGATGTGGTTGAAGTTATTTTGGGAGAGAGGGTTCGAGAGGGAGAAGGGGTAAACGATTTCCCGGTGGAAGGTTCAGTTGAAGGTGGTTGTCTGGTTGATGGTTCGGGTGAGGGTGAAGTTTTTCTGGTTAAAGGTTCAGGTGAAGGTGATTTTGAAGATGAGGTGGGTGAAGTGGGGCAGTAGGTGGTTTCATGCCCTCTGAAAAGAGAACTTATGTGAGCTGAGTCTGATGGTTCAGAATCAGACTGATTCTCTTCTGGCTGTACATCAGCTCCACGGATTTCCACCTGAACTGGGTTTTCCACCAGCATTAACTATCGACCTGATTCTTCAGGTTGATCTTCGCCTGATTCCAGAATTTTAACATCACTTCCCTCATCTTGAAGACCTCCAGAAGGCATACCATCCTTCTTAGGCAGCATTGTAGTAAGTGTTTTCTGACGTTTCGCACCTGCATCAGAAGGCTTACTCACAGCCTGCTTCCTCTTTCACGTTCCTCTCTTAGATGGAGCTTTGCCTTCAGGATTTTTAGTCTTCGGCACATATGGTGTTAGATCATCATCAGATAATCCAGATAGTGCCTCATCCTTGTAAAACAAGGCTTTGAATTTTTCCACATATTGCTTCCGCCCATTTTGTGACCAAGGATAGTCACTGGGAAGCTTATCAGCCAAAATTATAGACACCTTGTGAATATTACTGATATTATTGGTCAGCTTCACTCGATTTTCTTCATCTGTGGCAAACTTATCGGGATTTCGCAAAGAAACGATGCTTGAATAACCCCATCCGGTTCATATCCGGGGCTTCTCAATGATTCGGCCATAAAGATGTTTTCTTTGGGTTAGAGCATCCGGGCCGAAAAGAGATCCCAATAATGACTTTTCGAGACAATTTCAAAAAGTTATCTATACTTCCTTCGGAGGTAGGAACTTTGAAATGTGTGAGCCGATTGATGTTCCTGTGTCTCAACAACACTTTCTGCAGATACTCCTTATCTGACATTCCAGCAGTGAACTCATCAGGGTATTTCTTGCCCATTTGAAGACCAAAGATTCTTCTAAGATTATCGTTGGAGACATCAATCCTGGTCCTTCCAACGAATGAGAATAGTTCTTTGTTGTCCGTCTCCTTTAGTCTTCTCAAGAATTCCAATGATTCAAACATATGGGCCAGGTTTTCGATGGCGATAGCAAAATTGATCAAGTCCACGGGATCTTAAGCATTCGAGTATCTCCCTTGATTCTGGATCATTTGTGGTATTGAAAATGACATACTTTTCATCAATGACATTTTTGAGCATAGAGGCATAGTCACAAGTTTCCGATAGCACTATTGTCGATTCCATTTTCTGAAATCATAAACAAGCATACAAAGTGAGTGCTATGTGAAACAACATAATCAATCACACATTGTTATTCATAAAAGAGTAATTTTGCGAATTAATACACATGAATATATATCCCCAATATGCATATAGTTTATGATGTATATAGAAATGACAATGACTGATTTAAATTCCATTTGATCATGATTAACAGTAATACACACAATTTCTATACACTGATCATTATATGCTATTAAAAAAAATAACAAGATGAGTAAGTTACCAGAAAAGCGATATGAGAGTTTTGGAAGATAGATTAATCCCTTGAATATTTTGAATGTTTGAGAGAATTTTCTGGAACTGAAATTTGTGGTTTTAGAAAGTATGAAATGCGAAAGGTTTTCAGAGAAAAGGTATTTAGGGTTTTAAAAGATGGGAGGGAAACATTTTGCACGATTATTTTTGAAGGTACTTGAGTGTCCTTGATTTAAGTGGACGGTCAAGATTAAAGTGGTTGAAGAGTAATTCAATCGTGTGGTTAAGGTTTTAAATCGGCAGACTTTTGGACTTGAAGGTTCGAAAAAAAATGCATTTAATACACAAGCCCCGCGTCCGCATTTAATGTTTGCAGGCATGACATCATAAAGTAATGTGAACAGTAATAGCTAACATAGAATAGGTATGAAGATAAATCAGAAAACGTATCTGACTGACTGATATTGTAATCAGTCAGTTACCACTGTTGATCTTATCTGGTTGACCTGATTACTGTTGACCTTACTGATGGTTGCCTAAACCATAGTATTTCCCAACAATGTCCCACTTATCTGATCAGTTTTCTGATGAGCCAAGCTGATCAGGTGACGTTCCCTTTTCAACTGTTATCTCTGAACAACTCTTTGACTGATCCTTTCTGATCAGTTGAGATACCATATCCAACTGATCCTTCTTATCTGATCAGTTTTCTTCGGATCCATCCTGATCCACTCTTGACCTAGGTCAAGTCTTAGAATGTGCGCTCCTGCCAGAACTTAGTTCTTGAGGAGTCGAAGAGTCGTCTCGATTCCCTAAGTAGGAGTGATTTGACACTTTGTAATGATGGTATGGATACATTGTGATAATTCACACCGTCAACTCATCCAACCATCAGCCGCGTGTTTCTTACGAACTGTCCTTGAGGTGCAAATTTCTCCTAAGGGTCTTGAGAAATTAAATTTGCACCTATACCCCTGCTTTTCTTCTATAAAAAATCTGGGGTTTTAGGCAAACAACACAACATAAACCATTCATCTTCTTTATTTAGCTTATACTCCATATTTTCCGATGAACCCTTATTTTCGGTGAAACTTCCGGCAAAAACCTTTAACCCTTCCCAAATGATTTCAGCTTCTCAAATCAACCCTGTGTGTCCCTTATTACTGTTTTCGTCATCATCGAAGATTACACATACAATTATTGCCAAACTTCTCTACCACCGAGGCGGCGGATCTGCTATAGCAAATGAGAAGACACTTCTCCTAACCGTATGCACCTTGTGTGCCTATCGAGATGACGAAATTAGCATCAACAGACTCAGTCTGATACAAAACATGAGTTTGGTATTCAATTTTGATCAGACAACAGCTGATCATCGTATATCAAACTCAATATTTGCATGTGACATTTGTGGCCATATGGTCTTTGCACCACATCTTTGGCACTTGTGTCCCATTTAACAGCTGGAGAGCCCTATTGATTTTAGGACTAGGGGCTCCTGGCTTAGAAATTCTTCAATGCCGCTCTCGCCCCTCACTCCGAAGCTCTGAGGGTGGCTTAGGAATATTTCAAAGCCTCTCACACCCATTTTAGGGTTGGGGGGAAATGGGAGCATCAGGCTCTAAAATATTTAAAGCCTCTCTCCCCCCCCTTTCTAGGGTTAGGCTTAGGGTTTATGGTTTAAGGTTTATGTACTGACCTCCGGGTCCTTTTGTACTTGTAACTTGTAATGTAAATCTGACCTCCGGGTCCTTATCAATGAAAAGTTCTATTATTTCATTGTTGTGTTGTTTCTACTTACTTATGCGATTTGTAGCCTTAAACTTATACAACTTGCTTGTTGAACATAGCTTAATCGACTTACAAAGTATAACCTTCCAATCTGATTAGTTCCCCCTTAATCTGATAAAGCCTTAATCTGATCAGTTCCTTGACTGATCTTCTGATCAGTTGAGATACCTAACTCAACTGATTCCTCTTAACTTGGTTAGTCTCTTAACCAGCTGGTTCTGGAGATCAGTCCACCAAACATTTCTGGTGCTTTTTCTCCAAGATCCAGAAGCCCTAGCTCATTGCATAATTCTCTGAATCTGATCTCAGCTAGTGGCTTGGTTAAAATATCAACTTTCTGTTTATCAGTATGGATATTTTCCATTCTGATAGTCTTCTTTTCAACATGATCTCTTATAAAATGGTGTCTGACATCCACATGTTTGCATCTTGTATGTAGAACAGGATTCTGAGTGATTGCAATAGCACTATTACTGTCACAGAATATAGGTACGTTCTTAGCTATAATGTTATAATCCCTCAGTTGCTGACTAAGCCAGAGCAGTTGGGAGCAACAGCTTCCTGCAGCCATATATTCTGCTTCAGTAGTAGATGTTGCAACTGATGTCTGCTTCTTTGAAAACCACGAGATCAGTTTACTACCTAAAAACTGACATGTACCTGAGGTTGCCTTCCTGTCAATTCAGCAACCTCCATAATCAGAATTAGAATACCCACTAAGCTCTAGATTATCATCTGATGGGTAGAATAAACCAAGGTTTACTGTCCCCTTCAGATACTTAAGAATTCGCTTAGCTGCTTCCAGATGGCATTGCATTGGATTTGCCTGAAATCTGACACATACACCCTTGCCAAAAGTGATATCCGGTCTGACCGATTCGGTATAGTAAAGATCCAATGAGAGCCCTATATTCTTTCTGATTAGTTTTCTGACCATCCTCATCTGGATCCATCTTGAATCCAGTTATCATAGGAATTCTGGCTTCCTTATAGTTTTGAACTCCAAACTTAGCCAATAAACTCCTAGTGTACTTCCCCTGGTAGATGAATATCCCTTATGTACTTTGCTTAACTTGTAAACCCAGAAAGTAACTCATCTGACCCATCATGGACATCTCGAACTTCCCTTGCATCAGCTTGCTGAATTTTTCACATAAACTCTTGTTGGGAGATCCGAAGATGATGTCGTCCACATAAATCTGAACCATCAGAATATCTTCTCCATCCTCTATTCTGAATAAGGTTCTGTCCACTATTCCTTTAGTGAAACCATTGTCTATCAAGAACTGAGAGAGTGTATCATACCAAGCTCGAGGAGCTTGTTTCAGGCCATAAAGAGCTTTTCTTAAATGGTACACCTAGTCACATTTTTCAAAGCCTGGAGGTTGTTCAACATAAACTTCCTCAGCTAGTACCCCGTTTAAGAATGCACTCTTTACATTCATCTGATACACAATAAACCCTCTGTGAGCAGCATATGTCAAAAACAGCCGAATGGCTTCAAAGCGAAGCGATCGGGTGCAAAGGTCTCATCATAATCAATTCTTCCGATTGGAATACCCCTTAGCAACAAATCTTGCCTTATTTACGGTTATGACATTATTCCCATCTCTCTTGTTCTTGAATACCCACTTTGTGCCAATCACATCTTGACGGGTTGGTGCATCCACCGATTTCAAACCCGATTCCTTTCAAACTGCTTCAGTTCTTCTTGCATGGCTAGAATCCGGTTTGCATCTTGTAGAGCTTCCTCTACTTGGGTTGGTTCCTTCAAAGAGCGGATATAACAACAATACATGAAACTTTCACCTGTCGATGTCTAGTTTTGACTCTATCATATGGGTCTCCGATGATCGGATCGGTTGGATGACTAGTTACCTGGGTCCTTCTTTTCTGATTTGCATCATTTGGAGAACATCATCCTCTTCTGATAGTAGTTCATTACTAGTGATTGGGAGTGGTGCAGAATTATGATCCACTTGACATGGACAAGTCTCAACTGATGTTGGACTCATCATGTGCTGATGTCTGTCCGTAGGAACTTCAAGTGTTCCCCTGAAACGAGATGGTTCGGGTTGATCTTTATCTCGGTATGCACCGAACTTCTTTATTGTGGGTTATGCGCACCTTTTAGGTCCGATTGACTGGTGAATCGCCAGGATCCGGAATATACATTTATTACGTGTTCGATCCTTTTTCCTTAATACTTAGATGATCCATTTTCTGTGCATCAGGTACCGGTTGATCTAGTACTTCTTGTTCTGAGGCAGATTTCTCTTGTTCAGAAGATGTTTCATCAAAGATCACATGAGGCGTTTCTTCCACAACTAGGGTTCGCCTATTGTAAACCCTAAAAGTCTTGCTGGATGAGGAATATCCTAAGAATATACCCTCATCTGACTTGGCCTCAAAAGTCTTCAACTGACTCTTCCCATTGTTGTGTATAAAACACTTGCACCCAAAAACATGGAAGTAAGAAACATGAGGTTTTCTGCCCTTCCACAGTTCATAGGGTGTTTTGTAGTGAGCCTTAGTCGAGAGAGCATACATTACGAGTGTGGCATGCAAGATTGATGGCTTCGCCGTAAACGGCTTGGTGTTGTATGTTCAGCTAACATAGTGCGAGCAGCTTCCTTGAGTGTTCTGTTTCTTCGTTCTGCTACACCATTCTGTTATGGCGTTCTTGCAGCTGATGTCTCATGTTGTATACCAAACTTAGTGCAAAAATTAGTAATAAAAGAGTTCAAAAATTCTGTACCTTTATCTGATCTGATTTTCACTATACTGACACCCTTTTTATTTTGTAGTTTCTTGAGTAGCTCAGGTATCTTTGTTGTTGTCTCATTCTTCTTATACAAGAACACAACCCATGTAAACTTGGAATAATCATCCACGATTACGAGTATATTTGCGTCACGAGATCGACCGGTGTAATCGGGTCCAAATAAATCCATATGGGCGGTTCTTGCAATACTCTCTTTGGATGTTGGTCGAGGATTCCTTGAATGAGGCTTTAACTCGCTTTTCCTTCCGACATGCGACACATGTCCGATCCTTAGAGAATACCTCATTCGGAAGTCCTCAACCAAAGACATCCTTGCTATCTTGTTAAGAGTTTTAAAGTTCGATGACTCATTCTTTTTTGTGCGAGCCAATCGCTACTTTTGGAACTCTTAACAATCGTGCATGCATTTCTTGGACAATTGTTCCAATCACAGATAAATCGTACCTTTCCTTGAACCAGTTAACAAGATCTGTTGAGTAGCTCGATTCCCTATAGTACACTGATCAGTCGAGAACTCAACACTGAATCCGTTGTCGCGGAATTGTGAAACTGATAATAGGTTATGATTTAAACCTTCGACATACGAGACTCCAGTAACATGTACATCATCATTCTCTAAGGTTCTGAATCCTCTGGTAAAACCAAAGTTATCATCACCAAAGAGTACACGTGGGCCTTCTTGTTCTGTGTAAGAGCTAAGGAGATGTTTGCTTCCAGTCATGTGCCTTGAGCATCCACTATTGATGTACCAGATAGTTGCTTGTACACCTCCTTTGTTGGCCAAACCCAAGCGAACCTGCAATCAAGTCAGGCTTTAGGTACCCCTTTTGGATTGGGTCCTGAGGGGTTAGAGTTGGTTTTAGGGATCCATACAAACAGGGTACTTCTATTGTAATCAGATAGATCAGAAGGCCTGATTTGTCTCCCATAAACATCTACATAATCATACATCTCTTCATATGCATTCTGATCAGTATGATTATTTGTGCGAGCCTTGAGTGAATCAGAAGACTTGGGATTTTTCCTTGCAGTTTGTCTTCTTTTAACCCAGTGGGGCTCAGGTGCAGCAGCCCTAGGTTTCTGATTATAAGGGTAGGTACGACTGCTACCATTAAAAGATTCATATCTTTTTGGCATAAATGGTCTTAGCAGTTTACCTTTAGCTTGCTTGTTAGGCAGCTGACCCTGATTAGGTTTCAGATTAGATTTCCCTTTGACAGGTTGTCTTTTCTGATACCTAATCTGCTGATCAGGTTGAGGTCTCTTCAGAAGAACTGGGTTCTTCTGTTGATTCCTCGGCTGATGCTTAATCAGTTGGGGTCCATTTCTGTTCCCTTTCTGATTTGGCACTTGCCTTACTTGTTCAGCAGGTCTCTTTCCCTTATCAGATACATATTTTGCTTTATGTGTATCTATATCAGAAACTCGTTTGATTACACCTTTTTGAAGTGAACCAGAAGGAGCTTTTGAGGATGTAGAAGGGTGGGTTTTCATACCCAATTCTCTTCTTATTAGTTGTCGTTCGAAAATAGTTGTTCATATCCTGAACGGTTTTTGAAGATTTCGTGAAAACCTGTATTTTCTTACGTAAACTATCCTCATTTAATTTCGACTCTCATGTAGTCGGAAGAGTTCATCAAACTTAGCTTGTAAGATTTTAAAATCATCAGCTTGCTGTTTATTGATAGCTAATCGTTCCTTAATGCTTCTCCCCGATCGGAAGAATTAACTTTCAGAACTTTCAGTTCTTCAGTTATCTTCCGAAAGCGGCTCCAGTGATTTTAGTTCATTCTTTATCGACAAAGATTTTCCTTAACAAATTTGAGTATTTTTAATCCTTAGCTTATTGTTTTCGGCTTCCACTATCGTATAAGTGTCTACTGCATTAAAGAGATCATCAAGCAATTGCTCAGAATAGAGCTACAAGTCAATCTCTCCAGCAGGTGTGCTAATTATAGCTAATGTGGAAACTGAAGAAGCAGAAGGTTTAGAGGTTACCTCAGATTGGTCTTCCTCCTTAGCCATCAGACAGATTTCATCATCTGAAGAGAATATCAGATCATCGTAGTGGTAGAAATCATCAGCGTTGCTTATCAGACAAAAGTCCTCTACTGATGAGTAGCCAGAATCCTCAGAAGGCAGATAAGAATCATCAATTTTTGATGTATCAACAACCATGGCTTTCCTGTCTCTATAGTGTTGCTCTCTTCTGATCCGCTTCTCTTCTCTTTCTTTTGGAGTCGTCCGGGCAACCATACCAGAATGACTGGTTTCTCCACCGGTTGAAACACGCTCCACGATCCACGGAACTTCTTCTGCTAGGTGAGTCATTCCGTCTGTAGAATCTGTCAGGTGACTTACCTATCTGATTGTAATCAGAATTTCTTCTTTCAGATCTGTTGTCTCTTCTTTCATCAGACCGATCATCTCTTTTCTTATCTTCTCTGCGATCCTTTTTGTGATCATCTCTTCGGTCATTAGATCCGGTCCTTTCGAGGAGGTCATAGGTGGCCTCCTATCTTCCTCTCTTTGTTTTTGATAATCCTGTAAAATCTGCGATACTTACCAAGTTGAATGTTAGATTTTTCAAGTTTTCTGGTTAGCAAAGCAATCTGTTCAATTTGGCTTATAATATTTCCAACAGTTCGAGAGACTTTGAGTTCTCATTTGGCCGCTTTTGAATGCAACTGATTTTGATGTGGCAGGTGTGGCTTCAGCAGGCGACTCATCTTCTTCTTCTTGCCCTCTTTCGATCAGATCGAACTCATGGGCTTTAAGACTCAGGAACAGGTTGCTTGGCTTCATCTTGGAAATATCTTGACAATCCTTTATTACAGTGACTTTCATATCCCACTTCTTGGTCAGAGATCTCAAGATCTTGTAATTGATGTCTTTATCTGACATTTCTCGTCCAAGTTCCCGTAACTTGTTGACTGACATGGTGATTCTTCCATCGAGCTCATTGATGGTTTCATTTGGTAGCATCTTAAGTTTCTCGAATTTCACCAGTTCACCTTGCAGTCTGCTATCTTTAATCAGATAATTTCCTCCACACATTTCAGCAAGCGTATCCCATATCTGTTTGGCTGTCTTGAGATACTTTATCTTTTCTCTGGTTATCTTGTCCATGGTCTTCATGATTATGTGCCTGGCTATCGTATCCAGAGTGTACAACTTTCTCTCTTCAAAGATCCATCGAGGCGGGACTCTTTTTCGACAAGACTTCCAACCGCAAAATCTGGATCACCTCCAACAGCTGGGTTGTCATGATAGATGATGATGGGTCCTCATTCAAGAACTTCCATCATCCTGCTGCTTATTGATCCCAGATGGTTGCTCATGTATATCGTCCAGTCTGCATACTCATCAATGGAAAATTTAGGCAAATCATGATACATACCCGAAGTATTATCCATGTTGATCGTGAGTTTGAAAATGAATGAGATTTGAAAAAGGTTTTTTAAGATCAGTTCAAGTTACCACAAAGGTTCTTCCTCAAGAACCGATGATATTCAAAGCCGATTGGTGCGTAGAACCACCGCTCTCGATACCAACTTGTAGGTCGACGGGTTTCGAGGGCGTAAGTCTATAGGGAGGGGTGAATAGACTTCGAAAAACTTTTTCTGCGATTAGGTGTGATTGCGGTTTTGCGATCCGATGCAGTGTGAATCGGTTTGGATCGATATCCAACTTCCGACGCTAAGGGCATATCAGTTCGGTATCTATCAGTTTAACTGATTGTGAAGAAGCTAGTTTATACCCGTGTGAAAAACCAGTTTATAACAAATCAGATTCCGAAGTTGTTTTCAATCAGATGACTATGGAGTCAATCGATCGGATCGATAACTTGGTGCTAGGTGATCATAACTTCGTAATATGTATGCAGATTTAATCAAGTTGTGTGCAATAGTGTGAAGCGCTTAATCAAACGATTAAATGCACACAAGATTTTATAGTGGTTCGGACATCCAGTCCTACGTCCACTCTTCCCTATTACAAGGGGCACCAACTTAACCGACTTAACCAACTGGACTTAGATTATTGTGTTAGTCCAACACATTACACCAACATATATTTATTGAGTTCTCACTCAACCGATCCCAGAAATCAGAACTAGAAACCCTAGTCTGAAATCTTGCTAAACAAACTTAACCTAACTTTGGGTTTTGGGTAAGATTTGTTGTTTGTTCCAACTTTGAAATCTTTCCTAGTATTTAAGTAGCCTAACAGCTAGAGGATAAGATTTATGTGCTAAGAACTATGGGATGAACACTTAGAAAAATAATCTTCAAGGTTGTGTTCTTCGTGCGGAAATTTGGCTAGAGTATGAGCTTCTTGATAATTTCTGTATCTCACTCTGAAGAGTAATCCCATATTTATAGACCTCGAAATCAAAGAGCCATTGGAGATCAATTTGAATTTCCGGCTATATTTGGTAGGTTTGCAGGATTTGATGTGACGTGCTTCCAGAAACGGCATGACCGAAAGCGTGTATGTCATTTTTCTAGCAGTTTGACTATGCAAATATTGAAATCCCGCAGATGGTTTCCAGTCATACGTGTCTTGTTCTTATTGATTAACAAGTACAGCATGTCAGAGTTTGTTCACACACTAAAGTTGACATTCTTCTTGTTCAGATCAACAATGTATGACTTGGTGAAACATTAGTTGACACCTGGTGTGAGCCGACTGATCGATTACATAACCGATCGATCTACTTCGATAGAGTCTTCTGATGCCAGTTGTCTTAGTTTCAACTAGCAGACTCGACTGATGTAGGTCTTCTGGTCTGGATCTTGATCTTCTGGTAGTCTTCTGATCTTTAGGTCTTCTGAGCTATTGGCTTCATGTCTTCACCTGATCATCTAATTAACTGATCATTCGACTAACTGACCTGACCTATACATATTAAGTTCCCCCTCAATATGTGACCTACCTTATACATCAGCTGTCTATACATTTCAGCTGGTCATCCTAAACTGATTCTAAGACATCAGTCAGCTAACAGGTCTGACTGGTCCTATTACAAACTGTTTTGGAACTGCCATCAAAACTAAATACAAATTTCCCAACAAGAACTGAGGTGTTTCATGTTCCCACTGTTCATAAGGGAAGGGCCATTCACCAGATCTGGGCGTTATGATAAAATAATAGGGTTTTCATATATTATCTACACTTTGAGGCTTACCCACGAAGTGGGCATAGCATGTTTGACGAGAGCTGAAGAAAAAAAAGTTATCTTTAATTTTGAGGTCATGACAGATTTGAAACATTTGGGCATCTGGCTCACTGTCATAATGTCGCATGATTATGTTAAAAGCAATGAACGTCCTTAAAGAGGAGTGGTTTATTTGATTCAGAGGAATGTCATACAAATCACATACATCATTACACTTATAAACTGACATCATTACTCTTATAAATTAATACACATTGCATTCAATGCTATGATATTAGTTTATAAATGTAATGATATCAATTGATAAGTGTTGTGATATTAATTAATAAGTGAAATAGTATAAGTGCACCACACACCACTAGAAATAGTATTAGTCCATACAAGAAACAATATAGTTCCTACGATCTAGTACTGTAATAATATAAATAAAAAAAAATCCAAATTGGAATTTGATTTAATGTACTCGATTACATCAAATAATCTTCACCTTTACAATCCAAACTCCCAACATAACACAAAACAAGTCAAACGTCCGATACTTTTCAATAGATTTATGAAAAACATGGCGATCAATTAGGGTTCATATAATTCAGAAGATTGAATGTCGTGAACTAATATTTTATTAGATCTGACCAGATCTGGAACTCTAAAAGAAAGTTTCATTTTATTGAGTTTACGAGCTATAGAGATATTTACTCGAGAGATTTTGGAGAGGGGGCTCAATAGAACTGAGGTGTTTCATGTTGCCACTCTTCATAAGGGAAGGGTCATTCACCAGATCTGGGCGTTATGATAAAATAATAGGGTTTTCATATATTATCTACACTTTGAGGGTTACCTACGAAGTGGGCATAACCTGTTTGACGAGAGCTGAAAAAAAAAAAATTATCTTTCATTTTGAGGTCATGACAGATTTGAAACATTTGGGTATCTGGCTCACCGCCATAATGTCGCATGATTATGTTAAAAACAATGACCATTCTTAAAGAGGTGGGGTTTATTTGATTCAAAGGAATGCCATACAAATAACATACATCATTATACTTATAAACTGACATCATTACTCTTATAAATTAATACACATTGCATTCAATGCTATGATATTAGTTTATAAATGCAATGCTATCAATTGATAAGTGTTGTGATATTAATTAATAAGTGTAATAGTATAAGTGCACCACACACCACTAGAAATAGTATTAGTCCATACAAGAAACAATATAGTTCCTACGAGCTAGTACTATAATAATATCAATCAAAAAAATTCCAAATTGGAATTTTATTAAATGTACTCGATTACATCAAATAATCTTCACCTTTACAATCCAACCTCCAACCATAACACAAAATAAGTCAAACATCCAATACTTTTCAATAGATCTATGAAAAACATGGCGATCAATTAGGGTTCATATAATTTGGAAGATTGAAAGTTGTGAACTAATATTTTATAAGATCTGAGCAGATCTGGAACTCTAAAAGAAAGTTTCATTTTATTGAGTTTACGAGCTATAGAGATATTTACTGGAGAGATTTTGGAGAGGGGGCTCAATAGAACTGAGGTGTTTCATGTTGTCACTCTTCATAAGGGAAGTGCCATTCATCAGATCTGGGCATTATGATAAAATAGTAAGGTTTTCATATATTATCTACACTTTGAGGCTTACCCATGAAGTGGGCATAGCCTGTTTGACGAGAGCTGAAGTAAAAAAAGTTATCTTTCATTTTGAGGTCATGACAGATTTAATACATTTGGGCATCTGGCTCACCGCCGTAATGTCGCATGATTATTTTAAAAGCAATGATCGTCCTTAAAGAGGAGGGGTTTATTTGTTTCAGAGAAATGTCATACAAATCACATACATCAGTTAAATAAAGGTTAAATGGTAATCGAAGACCTTCATCTACTTGAGCTCTCTAGAAAGCGAGAGCGAGATATGAAAGGGTATCAGGTTGAGAGATTTCATTATCGGGACATGACATTAATTGATCTTTTATTAATTGTATATCAAATGAAGTTAAAAGAGAGGGACAATTGAAAGTGTTGGTTATCCTACGTTTTAAAAAAGAGGTGTTTTCCGAGCTCGAGTTTGGGAGGTCCGAAGAGGAGAATTGGGAAATTGATTTACAGGGAGAGCGGCTATAGTTACAATATTGGAAGTCTGGGATAAATGATCGAAATGACTTGATTGGAAAAAGTTGATATGGGATTTGACCACCGGGATCAAGACCAGAAGAAGCTGATGGAGTGAAATGAGGTAATGAAGATGAAAAAGTTGACATTTGAATTTAAAAAAAAAAAAAAAAGAAAAGAAGAAGAAAAGGTCACCGAAGAAAAATGGCCGAAATCTTAGAGACAAAAAGCAATGAGTCGCCGGAAATTTAGAAAGGTTAAAATTTGAAAATCTGAGGAAAAATGATATATATACTAGGGTAAAAATAAGGGTGGTCCAATGGAAATGAGACACGTGTCTGAATCTGAAGGGGGGAGTCGAAGAGTTTTCTTAAAATCAACGGATTTGATTGGACCCCGAGTTCTAAGAAAGGATTGATGATGTCAGTACACAGTAATTAATAAAAACCATGATTAGATCTGGGAAACACTTTTGATAAGAAATACTTCTGAAAGTGATTCTCTTTCCACTCGAGTCACTTCTAGATGGGGGGAGTAGTTGTTAGGGATTAGGTTAGAACTGACCTATTGGAATTATATAATTAGTTTCACAATATGTTCAGAGCTGGCCATTTGCCTGATGTCAAATATCTTGAGGCGATGTCTTAGATTATCTTTTAGATCTGATCAACTGTTATATTTTAGAGAAGATTATTTAGCTTGATGTCAAATATTTAGTAAGGAAGTGTCAAGGTGTGTTCCAAATCTGGATCTTTGACCGGTGTATAACGTATCCAGATCTGGACCAACTAAGTTAGTTCTCATAGACATTTTTTCAGATCTGGAGGTTAATATGCTGAATTTGTTTATTCAGATATGCCTTCTTATTCTAATTAGGGTTCATTATTAGATGATAATACCGAAATAGAGGAAGTGAAAAGGAATGTTTTGTCGGAGGTGTGAGGATATCTGGCTCCTCACAGACTTTGGTAGGGTCTATATGTTGGGGAATGTTTTGCCCGGATCTATTCGGGATGAACTTTAAATACAAATTCAAATAAACAATTATTACTAGCATGAATTCATCCCAATATTCAAATAATAATCACCAACAACATACATGCGTACAAATTAATTCACGTAAAATCCTACACATGCGGAATGTAGGTGTTTACACGAATCTTACCCTCGGTTGACACTGATATTTTTCAAAAAAAAATAGCTTCTGAGTTGTGTTGGAGATGAAAAAAATCATCCCTATATATACTAGAGGGGGACGAAAATTATAGGTATTGTTGGGAAATTTGTAGTCAGTTTTGATGGAAGTTCCAAAACAGCTTTGTAATAGGACCAATCGGATATACTAGGGAAAAATTTAATTGTTGGTTTTGATGACTTAGAATCAGGATTGGATGACCAGCTGAAATGTATAGACAGTTGATGTATAAGATAGGTCACATATTGATGGGGAACTCAATATGTATAGGTCAGAAGACAAGATATATCAGAAGGTCAGAAGACCAGATGGGTCAGAAGACCAGATGAATCAGAAGACAAGATATATTAGAAGGTCAGAAGACCAGACGGATCAGAAGATCAGACGAGTCAGTTAGTCAGATGATCAGGTGAAGACATGTAGCCAAAAACTCTAAAGACCTGAAGATCGGATTACTAACCAGAAGATCAAAACCAGAAGACCTATATCAGTCGAGTATGCTAAGTTGTGCTAAGACAACTTGCATAAGAAGAATCTATCAGGTAGATTGATCAGTTTTATCTGATCAGGTCAGCTCACACCAGGTGTCAACTAATGTTACACCAAGTCATACGTTGTCAATCAGAACAAGAAGAATGTCAACTTTAGTTGGTAGAACAAACACTGAATAAGTGTACTTGTTAACTAATGAGAACGAGACACGTACGTACGGAGCTGACAATGCGGGATTCGGTGCTGCATAGTAAAATGACTAGAAAGGACAAACTTATATGCTTTCTTCCATGCCGTTCCTGAAGCACGTCACATCAAGCCTGCAAACTACCAAATATATCCTGAAATTCAAATTGCTCTCCAACGGCTCTTTGATTTCATGGTCTATAAATATGGGATTGTTCTTCAGAGTGAAGACACGAAAATTATCATCAAGCTCAAGCACAAAGAAAATTTCCGCACGAAGAACACAAATTTGAAGAATATTTCTAAGTGTTCATCCCATTGTTCTTAGCATAGAAATCTCATCCTTTAGCTTTAGGCTACCCAAATACTAGGATAGATTTCCAGTTGGAACAACAACAAATCTTATACCCAAACCCACAAAGTTAGGTTAAGTTTGTTTTGCAAGATTTTAGACTGGGGTTTCTAGTTTCTGATTTCTGGGATCGGTTGAGTGAGAACTCTTGAAACATCAGTTGGTTGTACTATGTTGGACTAACACATTAAACTAAGTCCAAGTTGGTTAAGTTGGTGCCCCTGCTGATAGGGAAAAGTGGACATAGGACTGGTTGTCCGAACCACTATAAAAATCTTGTGTGTTTTTACTTGTTCTACCGCTTTTACACTACACTCTTGACACAACCCGAAGTTTAAATCGCATACATATTCGAAAGTTAGGATCACCAGATCAAGCAACTAATCGATGGGGTTTGACACTTTAGTCATCTGATTGAAAATAGATCGCAGACCGATCTTATAAAAACCGGTTTTTCACACGGGTTAAAAACTAGTTTCGCGACATCGCTTAAACCGATAGACACCGAATCGATCCGCCATCAGCGATCAAGAAGTTGGATATCAGGACAAACTTATCCACACGCACTCTGATCAGGCAACCTGCTATCACACCTGGTCTTTTACAAAAAGTTTTCGTAAGTCTATTCACCCTCCCTCTAAACTTACGCCTCATAAAACCCGTTCGACCTACAAAGTGGTATCGGAAAGCGGTGGTTTTATGGACCACTGGCTTTGAGTATCATCGGTTCTTGAGGAAGAACCATTGTGGTCACTTGAACAGATCTTGAAAAACATATTTTTAAATACATCTGTGTTTCAAAACTCACAATCAGCATGGATAATACATCTGGTATGTATCATGATATGCCTAAGTTTTCTATTGACGAGTATGCAGACTGGGTCATACTCATGAGCAATCATCTGGGAGCTATAAGCAGCAGAATGATGGAAGTTCTTGAACAAGGACCTATCATTATCTACTACAACAATCCAGCTGAAAGAGGTGATCCAGAATTTCCAGTTGGAGCCAGAATCAGAAAGGGTCCTTCTCTGATGGACGCTGAGGAAAGGAAATTGTCCAATTTGGATACTGTGGCCAGACACATCATTATGAAGACGATGGACAAGATAACCAGAGAAAAGATCAAGTACCTCAAGACTACGAAGCAGATGTGGGATACTCTAGCTGAGATATGCGAGGGAAACGACAAGATAAAGGACAACAGATTACAGGCTTAACTGGTTAAGTTCGAGAAACTCAAGATGCTGCCTAACGAGACAATCAACCAACTAGATGAAAGAATTACCATGTCTATCAACAAGCTCAGAGAGTTAGGACGAGAAATGACCGACAAGGATATCAACTACAAGATCTTGAGATCTTTGATGAAAAAGTGGGATATGAAAGTTACCGTGATCAAGGACTGCCAGGACATAGTGAAGATAAAGCCGAGCAACATGTTCTTAAATCTAAAAGCCCATGAATTCGATCTGATTGAGAGAGGGCAAGAGGAAGATGATGAGTCATCTGCCGAAACCACACCTGCAACAACAAAAGCAGTAGCATTCAAAGCAGGCGGCAGCTGCTCAAAATCTTCTGAGCCTATTGGAAATATTATTAGTCAAGCTGAACAGATTGTTCTACTCACCAAAAATCTTGAACGATCAAACATTCAATTGGGAAAGTATAGAAGATTCTACAAAGACTATCAGAATAGCAGAGAAAGAGAAAGAAGATCGTCTGACAGATCGCAGGAAAGAAACAGATCTGATGACAAAAGAGACGACCAAAGAGAAAAGAAAATAGATGATCGTGTTGAAGATCACAAATCAGAAAGGAGAAATTCAGATCAAAGGCAAATCGGGAAGTCACCTGACAGATCATACAGAAGACATGACTCACCTGCCAGAAGAAGTTCTATGGAGAGAGGAGTCTGCTTCAACTGCCAGAAACCAGGTCACTACAGTGCAGACTGCCCTGACCTGACGCCTAGAGAAAGAGAAGATAAGAGGAACAGGAGAGAGCAACGATATAGAGATAGGAAAGCTATGGTTGCTGACACTGCTGAAATGGATGATTCTTATCTGCCATCAGAAGATTCTAGTTACTCATCTGTAGAGGACTTCTGCCTGATGAGCAATGCTGATGACTTCAACGACTTTGATGATCTAATGTTCTCATCTGATGATGACATCTGTCTCATGGCCAAGGAAGAAGATCAATCTGAGGTATCTTCTAAACCATCTGTGTTTTCTGTTTCCACACCAGCTGTGCTGAGCACACCTGCTGGAGAGATTGACCTGCAGCTCTATAGTGAGCAATTGCTTGATGATCTCTCCAATGCAGTAGACACTTATACTTTAGTGGAAGCTGAGAACGACAAGCTAAGGATAGAGAACATTCAGCTTGTTAAAGAAAATGCTACAAGAAAAGCTACTGAACTTAAATCAGTTGAGACTGTTCAGAAAATGACTGCAGAACTGGAGCTTCTGAAAGTCAATTCTTCTGATCAGGATAAACTGATTAAAGAACAGCTAGCCATTAACAAATAACAAGCTGATGATCTCAAAATCCTTCAAGCTAAGTTTGATGAACTCTTCCGACTGCATGAGAGTCTAAAAGCTACTAAGGATGGTTTATGTAAGAAAATAGAGGTCTTCACGAAATCATCTAAGACCATTCAAGATCTGAACAACTATTTTCGAACGACAACTAATAAGAAGGGAATTTGGTATGAAAACCCTTCTGCATCCTCAAAAGCCCCGTCTGGTTCACTTCAGAAAAGTGTAATCAAACGAGTTTCTGATCAAGATATACGAAAAGAAAAAATTTGTATCGAGATAAAGGAAATAGACCTCACTTGAACAAGTAAAAGGCAAGTGTAATCGATCGAAAGGGACCCCTAATCGATCAAGCATCGGTACCGAGGAATCAATAGAAGACTATGTTCTTCCTCAAGAGACCTCAACTCGATCAAACAGATTAGAATCGAAAAGACTACCTCTCAAGGGAAAATCTTATCTCAAACCTAATCAGGTCAAGCTGCCTAACAAGCAAGCTAAGGGTAAACTGCTAAGACCATCTATGCCAAAAAGATATGAATCTTTTAATGGTAGCAGTCGTACCTACCCTTACAATTAGAAACCTAGGGTTTTTTTTGAGCCCTAATTAATGGATTAAAAGAAGACAAATATCAATGAAAAATCCCAAGTCTTCTGATTCATCCACGGCTCACACTAATGATCATACTGACCAGATTGCATATGAAGAGACGTATGATTATGTAGATGTTTATGGGAGACAAATCAAGCCCTCTGTTTTCAACAAGGGTGCCAGATTTGTTTGGATCCGAAAAGGTATTTCTAACCCCCCTCAAGACCCGATTCTCTTTGGGGTACCTAAAGCCTGATCTGATTGCAGGTTCGCGTGGGTTTGGCCATTAAAGGAGGTGTACAAGCAACTATCTGGTACATCGATAGTGGATGCTCAAGGTACATGACTGGAAGCAAACATCTCCTCAGCTCATACACAGAACAAGATGGCCACGTGTACTCTTTGGAGATGATAACTTTGGTTTTACTAGAGGATTCGGAACCTTAGAGAATGATGATGTACAGGTTACAGGAGTCTAGTATGTCGATGGTTTGAAGCACAACCTATTATCGGTTTCACAATTCTGCGACAACGGATTCAGCGTTGAGTTTTCGACTGATCAGTGCACTATCAAGAATCGAGCTACTCAACAGATTTTGTTAACTGGTTCAAGGAAGGGAACGATCTACACTAGTAGTTGGCTCTGGCACAAGAGAATGAGTCATCTGAACTTTAAAACTCTTAACAAGATAGCAAGCATGTCTCTGGTTGAGGGTCTCCCAAATGAGGTATTCTCTAAGGATCAGACATGTGTCGCATGTCAGAAGGGAAAACAGGTTAAAGCTTCATTCAAGGGGATCCTGGGACCAAAGATTCAAATAGAGTAATCGCGAATCGCTCCATATGGACTTATTTGGACCAGTTACTCCACTTAGTCTAAGCGGACGCAAATACACTCTGGTGATCGTGGATGATTAGTCCAAGTTTACCTGGGTGGTATTCTTGTTAGGATTATACTGGAAAGTATGCTTTTACTTTGTATAATTAGACTAACTGAATTTCGGACTTATTTACTGAAATAAATTGTTTATCACTGATGCTTTAAATATCATTGAATGTTACATATATTTTTTTCGCATAATCGTTTCATTAAATAAGACGTGTTACATTGTAGTTAATTTAGTGATACCCGATCACAGAAGATTAAATTAACAGTCCCTTGTAACCAAAAGTACACCATTCACGACCTAGATGGAAATGAACAATCCATCGTGAAAGGTTGAAGTGTAACGCTCAGATTGGCTTATCTTGACCAAAGAGATTACACTAGTGCATGTCTAGTGCACTGAAGAGGACCTACAGGAGGACAAATTCTTCAGAACTGGACTAGAAAGAATTAGACCTCAGTGGTTCGTTATTTCTTAATCTTCGTCCCTTAAATAGGATCACGTGTGGTTAGTAAGTATTGCTTTGACTTATTACGGGTAGAGAATCAACGAGATTCAATACTTTATATCTTGGACAATATTATTGGTCACATGTGTAGCTAAGATTTAATACGAAGAATCGTGTGCAAGTACGCTTGTTCGATTTGCCCCCTTGGGAGGTTCATAAGTTTTATCATACCAAATCTTGCAAGTGGAACTAGTTTCCGGTATGAGTAATAATGTTGAACCGTTCCTTTACCAAGGATAAAAAGATATTAATTAATGGGCTAGATAATCTTAAACACGGGAAATAATAACCGGGAGCCATATTAACTATAATATGAGTTAAGATGGATAGTGCAATATTAATTATGTAGTGGGATTAATTGATATTTATGGGCTTGAATAATATTGTGGCTCAATATTGATAATTCAAGGTCCATTGGAAGATCCAATCTTAATTCTCCTAAAGGCCCCCCAAGTAGCCCAAGATAAAGTTCAATAACTGAAAAAGGTGTTTAAAAATAAAATAAATTTGTTGCCTATTTTTCCTTGTATTTTTCAAAATTTATGGATAAAAGGGGAGAAAGATTTTCTTTGAATTTTGTTATGGAATGAAGATATATATTCTTGGAATACAAGATTATCTCATTAAATTCAAGAAATTTCCCACTTGGTTATTCATATAGTGTGTTTCGAAATTTTTTAAATATAAAGGGCAAGAAAGATTTTCTTGATTTTCTTGAAAAGATATTATGGAAGATATGTATTTCTTGAAATACAAGAATATCTAATAAATTCAAGAAGATCCAAATCTTGGATTCTTGGTCCCTCTTATTTTCGAAAATTCACCATAGCAAGATAAGGTGGGATTTTTGTGGAATATTTTAATTATGGGAAAAAGAATATATGAGATATATTCAAGATTTCTTGGAGATCAAGAAAAGGTTTTCCCACATTGTTTTTTCCCTAAAAATTCGACCACCACCCTATCTATAAATAGGGGATGATTATTTCATTCCCAAGTACAATTCCATATGCTGGAAAAATTAGTAAATCCACAAAAGTGGTGCAACAAAATTTATTTTTCCTTTTAGTTAATTGTTTGCGAGTGTCCTTCCACCGGATTGTCGAGCAAGGACTAGGGAATACTTGGGAAGGTTTTTTGGTGTGTTTTCATCAACAAGGCCATCGCCATTCCAAGAGGTAAGTTCACGTAAACTCATAGAAATTCCGCATGCGTATGATTTATGTGAATTGTTTATATGCATGATTTGTTATTATTTGAATTAATATGGGTTAATTCATGCTAGTTATAATTGTTATAATTAATTTGTATTTAAATATTCATCCCGAATAGATCCGGGTAAATAATTCCCCAACAATTCTTATATAAGAAAAATGAGACAACAACTAAGATACCCGAGCTGCTCAAGAAATTGCAAAATGAGAAGGGTGTCAGTATTGTGAAAATCAGATCCGATAAAGGTACAAAATTTCTGAACTCCTTTATTACTGACTTTTGCACTAAGTTTGGAATACAACATGAAACATCAGCTGCAAGAACACCACAACAGAATGAAGTAGCAGAACGGAGAAACAGAACACTCAAAGAAGTTGCTCGTACTATGTTAGCTGAACATGCAACTCCAAACTGTTTCTGGGCAGAAGCTATAAACACTGCATGCCACACTCAGAACAGATGCTCTCTGACTAAGATTCACTTTAAAACACCTTATGAACTGTGGAAGGGCAGAAAACCTCATGTTTCTTACTTCCATATTTTTGGGTGCAAGTGTTTCATACACAAAAATGGGAAGAGTCAGTTGAAAACCTTTGAAGCCAAGTCAAATGAGGGTATATTCTTAGGATATTCCTCAACTAGCAAGGCTTTCAGGGTGTTCAACAGGCGAACTCTAGTTGTTGAAGAAACACCTCATGTGGTCTTTGATGAGACATCTTCTGAACAAGAGAAATCTGCCTCAGAACAAGCAGTACCAGACCAACCGGTACCTGATACACAGAAAATGGATCAGCTAAGTATCAGAGATATGGGATCAGATCACGTAACAGTGTATGTCCCAAAACTTGATCTTACTGATTCACCAGGTCAATCAGACCCAAAGGTATGTACAATTGTCGATGAAGAAGCTGGTACAGCTGAGACAGTAACAACTGAACCATCTGGTTCAGGGGGAACACCTTATGTTCCATCTGACATCAGCATATGATGATTACAACATCAGCTGAGACTTGTCCATGCCAAGTGGATCCTATATCTACACCACTCCCAAGTACTAGTGACTCAATATCAGATGAGGATGATGATATCCAAACTGATATACATCAGAAAAGAAGGACTTGGTTAAGTGACCATCCGACTGATCTGATAATTGGCAATCCAAATACCCGAGTCCAAACTAGACATCAGGTTGGTGAAAGTGCCATGTATTGTTGTTATCTGTCTTTGAAGGAACCAACCACCATAGAAGAAGTTATACAATATGCTAGCTGGATCCTAGCCATGCAAGAAGAATTATAACAGTTTGAAAGGAATCAGGTTTCAAAACTGGTGGACAGACCAACTCATCAAGATGTGATAGGCACCAAGTGGGTATTCAAGAACAAGAGAGATGAGAATAATGTCATAACCAGAAATAAGGCAAGACTTGTTGCTAAGGGGTATTCACAATCAGAAGGAATTGATTATGATGAGACCTTTGCACCAGTCGCTCGCCTGGAAGCCATTCGGCTGTTTCTGGCATATGCTGCCCACAGAGGGTTCATTGTGTATCCGATGGATGTAAAGAGTGCATTCTTAAATGGGGTACTAGCTGAGGAAGTTTATGTTGAACAACCTCCTGGCTTTGAAAAGGGCAACCAGGTGTACCATTTAAGAAAAGCTCTTTATGGCCTGAAACAAGCTCCTCGAGCCTGGTATGATACACTATCTCAGTTCTTGATAAAGAGTGGACTCACTAAAGAAGTAGTAGATAGAACCCTATTTACAATAGAAAATATTCTGATGGTTCAGATCTATGTGGACTATATTATTTTCGAATCTCCCAACAAGAGTCTATGTGAAAGATTTAGCAAACTGATGCAAGGAAAATTTGAAATGTCCATGATGGGTCAGATGAATTACTTTCTGGGTCTTCAAGTTAAGCAGAGTACAGAGGGATATTCATCTGTCAGGCAAAGTACACTAGGAATTTATTGACTAAGTTTGGAATTCAGAATAGTAAGGAAGTCAAAATTCCTATGATGACTGCATTCAAGATGGATCCAGATGAGAATGGTCAGAAAACTAATCAGAAAGAATACAGGGCTCTCATTGGATCTCTATTATACCTGACTGCCAGCAGATCAGATATAACATTTGCAGTAGATGTATGTGCCAGATTTCAGGCAAATCCAATGCAAAGTCACCTGAAAGCAGCTAAGCGGATTCTTAAGTATCTGAAGGGGACAGTAAACCTTGGTTTATTCTACCCATCAGATGACAATCTAGAGCTTAGTGGGTATTTTGATTCTGATTATGGAGGTTGCAGAATAGATAGAAAATCAACCTCAGGTACGTGTCAGTTCTTAGGAAGCAAACTGATCTCTTGGTTTTCAAAGAAGCAGACATCTGTTGCCACATCTACTACTAAAACAGAGTATATGGCTGCAGGAAGCTGTTGTTCCCAACTGCTCTGGCTTAGTCAGCAGCTGAGGGATTACAACATTGTAGCTACGAACGTACCTATATTATGTGACAGTAATAGTGCTATTGCAATCACTCAGAACCCAGTTCTACATACAAGATGCAAGCATGTGGATGTCAGACATCACTTTATAAGAGATCACGTTGAAAAGAAGAACATCATAATGGAAAAGATCCATACTGATAAGCAGTGAGCTGATATCTTAACCAAGTCACTAGCTGAAGTCAGATTCAGTGAACTATGTAATGAGCTAGAACTTCTGGACTTAGGAGAAAGTGCACCAGAAATGTTTGGTGGACTGGTCTCCATGACCAGTTGGCTAAGAGACTAACCAGATAAGGAGGATCAGTTGAGTAAGGTACCTCAACTGATCAGAAAGATCAGTCAGGAACTAATCAGAAAAGGGATATCAGATGAAGGGGGAACTGATCATATTGGATCAGAAGAAATCGGATCAGATAAGTGGGACATTGTTGGGAAATACTAATGGATAGGCTACCATCAGTAAGGTCAATAGTAATCGGGCCAACCAGATCAGAACACAGTGGTAACTGACTGATTACAACATTAGTCAGTCAGATACGTTTTCTGATTTCTCTTTATGCCTACTCAATGTTAGCTATTAATGTTCCCTTTACTTTATGACGTCATGTCTGCAAGCATTAAATGCGGACATGGGATTTATGTATTAAATGCATTTATTGCAAAGTTTTAAATCCAAAAGTCTGCTAATTTAAAATCCTTGACCACACGATCTACTTACTTTTCAACCGCTAAATCTTGATCGTTCAATTTAATCAGGACAATCAAGTGCATTTCAAATTTACGTGCAAAATTATTTTTCCCTCTCACTTATATAAACCCTAAAATACCATTTTTGGAACCTTTTCACATTCTCTACATTCAAACACGCATTCATTTTCCAGAAAATATTCAACCCTCTCAAAATACTCAAGCGATTCTTTCTATTCTTCAAAGTCACTCAAATCGCTCATCTGGTAATTTGCGGTGGTTAATATTTGGTATTTCATATGTATTATGTGCTAGGTTTACAAGTTTTGTTGATATATATGGTATTTGTTTTGTTTTGTGTATGCATATACTTATGATAAATCACTGATAAATGTTTATATGGTGATATGTTTTCAGACAATGGCATATACACAAACTTGTGATTACTCCTCCATGCTTAAGCAAGTCATCGATGAGAAATACGTTTTCTTCCACATCACTCGCGATCTGGAATCCATGGAAATAATGGAGTGTTTGAGAGCATGTGGATTAGAACAGTTTTGCTACAGGCACTTAGATAGTGTATCTATAATCGAATCCCTGGAGTTTCTGCAAAAATTGGAAGAGACGGAAAACAAGGAACTCTATTCCTTCGTTGGTGGCAACAGGATTGATGTCACGAATGCGGACTTGCAGAGGATATTTGGACTCCCGATGGGCAGGAACTACCCTGATGAATTCAATGCTGGGATGTCAGATAAGGAGTATTTGCAGAAGGTGCTGCTGAGGCCTGAGAACATCTCGAATATTATAAATGTCAAGGTTCCCTACCTCCGAAGGAAGTACAGGTTGCTTTTCGAGATTGTCTCGAAGGTCATTCTGGGAATTGCATTTAGCCCAGATGCCCTAACTCAGCAGAAGCAGCATGTTATGACTGCTATTATCGAGAAGGCCCCAGATATGAACTGGATGGGGTTGTTCAAAAATAGGCTTCTGCAGGAATATGCAAAATTTGCGGTTAATGACCAAGACCAGGTGGTTCTGACCAAGAACATCTGTAATATTCACAAGGTGTCAATCATCCTTGCTGATAAGCTCCCAAACTACCCCTGGTCAGATATTGGGAGGAAACCTTACCTGGTGAAGTTCAAAGCTATCTTGCTAAGGGACGAGGAGCTATCTGGGCAATCAGATGACGATCTTGCTCCGTACGTGCCCAAGTCTAAAGCGGCATCTGTGCAGACGGAGGCAAGAGCCCAACCAAAGGCTAGAGCTGCAAAGAGGAAACAAGCTGTGAGTAAGCTTTCTGATGCAGGTGTGAAGCGTCAGAAGAAACTCACGTCTTTGCTGCCGAAGAAGGTTGGAATGCCTTCTGGGGTCTTCGGGATGAAGACAGCGATGTTGAGATCATGGAATCGGGAAGAGATATGCCAGAGGGTCAGGAGCTGATGCTGGTGGACGAACCAGGTCCGACGGAGGCTAGAGAGGAAGAAGCACAAGCTGAGGAGGCTCAGACTGAGTCTGAACCATCTGACTCAGCTCATCTGAGTTCTCTTTTTAAAGGCCATGAAACCACCTACTTCCCCAGATCACCCACTCCCTCATCCAAAACTCCTTCTCCCATAACCCAGATAACCCCGTCTTTTTCACCTTACCCCTCACCCATACAACAAATATCATCATCTACCCCAGAAACCGCTCAACAGGAGCACTCACCAGATGCTGCTGGTGATGATCTGTTTGTATCCATCTCCCACAACCCCTTCAACACAAGAATAGTCCTTGGCTCGCCTGAACAAGAAAATTCCACCATATATTTTCTGCGGCACCAAGTTAATGCCTTTCTGGACCAGCACTTTCCTGATCTCATCAATCACCCTGGGATCATAAAGCAGATAGAAGAAATTATCTTTTGGAGGGACATCAGGCTCAAGGACATAGAAGACTTTCTTATTTTGATGAATGCCTTGGAGCCTGATTACTTTGTGGATTTGGAGAAAAGGGCCAAGTAGAATGCTGGTGTATCCAGCGCAGCCGAACTTGCTACAGATGCTGATATCAGATGGTTGGTGCACCAGAAGTTAGGCATTTCTGAGGATGAAGAAGACCTTGCTCAGACTTACCCTGAGTATGAGGAAGATGTCGATGAACCAATCGAGGGTGCTATAGATGAGACCCTGATTGGCGAGGCTTCAACATCTGGTCTGGTTGTTGCTATCTTTGCTGAAACCCTGGAGCTGATTATGAAGAACATACAAGAAGGGGTCAAGGCATCTGTCGATCAGCATTTCCAAACGCTGACTCAAAATCTGATGGACAGATTCAGAGAAGAACAACAAGTCTTAGTGGAGACAGAACGGAAGCTCACGATTGACAAACTGCTGCACATGCATGATCAAATTACTGCATCAGTCATGAGCCGCATCGATCTGTTATCTGATATGCTGTCAGCAGAGGTCTCCATTTTATCCGACATTGGCACCCTTCTGCAGAGTATCTACTCATCTTTGGGGAAGACGGATATAAGTCTTGATGCTGTATGGAGAAGACTAGAGGGCTCCATCAGCAAAGCTCAGAAGGTGTTGCAATCTATTCTGAATCGGGTAATATGACCTCCTCTAACAACTTCCACTGTTCAGATCACCACTCTTGCAGTCGACAAGCTAAGATCTGAGATGCGAAGGGAATTCAATGCCCTGAACATCAGACTTTCGAACCTTTTTTATGCAACCAAAAAGGGGGAAGAGGGTGGATCAGAAAAACAACCCGCAAGAACAGCTGCTGAGACTCCTGATATGGAGGTTGCTGAGATGTTCCAATCTGTTGAAGAACACAGCAGGCTGATTCAGAGTCAAGATAAGGCAATATCTGAACAGAAATCCTCCCTTGGTGAACTGATTACAAGGGTGGACAGAATTGAAGATTTCTCATCATCTGTTCAAAAGCGATTTGATCAAGAAGATCAGGCAAAAAGTCTTGACCTTGCAAAGAGGTTGCAGGAAGAGGAAGAATCTGCTGGGCCAGAAGAGAAGACACAAAAAGAAGCAGAAGGCCAAGCAGATCAAGAAGCCCGTAGTGACCCGGTCTCAATCGCAGATGACAGCTGCAGAAAGAGAAGAGCAACATATGAGGCAAGGGGTCATAGAAGCGGTTATTAAGAAGAAGAAGCTTGTTGAAGCTGCCGATCTGGGCCGAAGGTATGTAAAAAGAAAAAGTAAGAAGGCTGCAGAAGCAGAATAAATAGATTGGGAAGGGAGAGCCTTTCCTGAGGAGGTCGAAGGTATTCTGGTGGCCCGACAAGACTTGCTTCCTGAATGGACAAGGATTAAAGTCGATTGGCTGAGTGATATGTATATTATTCAGAAGATACCAGAACATACTGATCAAGGAGCATTCGATGCTGAATTTCTCAATTGGCTGGAGATCAAATATCCCAATTTCTACAAGGTGGTGATGCATGAAGGGAAAATCATGTCCTTAATCCCTTCTGCACCCAAATTTCAGACAATGATTCCGCCGCTCCGAGCTGATAAATCTCTTGACCCAGTCGAATTCAAGAAGCTCTTCTACGATTTTGCTAAGAAATGAGATATATTTGAGAGAGAAAGACTGGAGGCCTTGCTGCAGAGAATGTACAAGATTTTCAATATTCCAGCAGATCTTCAGAGATTCTCATTTTGAAGAAGTCAGAAGATGTATTCTTTAGATCAGATGATAGGTAACCCTTGTACTTGTAATTTTCAAACTCTTATATATAAAACAAGTTACCTTTCTGATCTTAAGACAACAACTCACTGTCTTCTGATTCCTGTTGTTTTTATCTTTTACATTTCGTATGGTTATCTATTTTTCTGATTAATATGTTTTGGTTCCATCAAAAGGGGAAATTGTTGGGAAATTTGTAGTCAGTTTTGATGGAAGTTCCAAAACAGCTTTGTAATAGGACCAGTCAGACCTGTTAGCTGACTGATGACTTAGAATTAGGATTGGATGACCAGCTGAAATGTATAGACGGCTGATGTATAAGATAGGTCACATATTGAGGGGGAACTCAATATGTATAGGTCAGAAGACAAGATATATCAGAAGGTCAGAAGACCAGATGGGTCAGAAGACCAGATGAATCAGAAGACAAGATATATCAAAAGGTCAGAAGACCAGACGGATCAGAAGATCAGACGAGTTAGTTAGTCAGATGATCAGGTGAAGACATGTAGCCAAAGACTCGGAAGACCTGAAGATCGGATTACTAACCAGAAGATCAAAACCAGAAGACCTATATCAGTCGAGTCTGCTAAGTTGTGCTAAGACAACTTGCATCAGAAGACTTTATCAGTAGGTCGATCGATTTTTATCCGATCAAAGCATTTCACACCAGGTGTCAACTAATGTTACACCAAGTCATACGTTGTCAATCAGAACAAGAAGAATGTCAACTTTAGTTGGTAGAACAAACACTGAATAAGTGTACTTGTTAACCAATGAGAACGAGACACGTACGTACGGAGCTGACAATGCGGGATTCGGCGCTGCATAGTCAAACGGCTAGAAAGGACATGCTTTCGGCCTTGCCGTTCCTGAAGCACGGCACATCAAGCCTGCAAACTACCAAATATAGCCTGAAATTCAAATTGCTCTCCAACGGCTCTTTGATTTCATGATCTATAAATATGGGATTGCTCTTCAGAGTGAAGACACGGAAATTATCATCAAGCTCAAGCACAAAGAAAATTTCCGCACGAAGAACACAAATTTGAAGAATATTTCTAAGTGTTCATCCCATTGTTCTTAGCATAGAAATCTCATCCTTTAGCTTTAGGCTACCCAAATACTAGGATAGATTTCCAGTTGGAACAACAACAAATCTTATAACCAAACCCACAAAGTTAGGTTAAGTTTGTTTTGCAAGATTTCAGACTAGGGTTTCTAGTTTCTGATTTCTGGGATCGGTTGAGTGGGAACTCTTGAAACATCTGTTGATTGTATTGTGTTGGACTAACACATTAAACTAAGTCCAAGTTGGTTAAGTTGGTTCCCCTGCTGATAGGGAAGAGTGGACGTAGGACTGGTTGTCCGAACCACTATAAAAATCTTGTGTGTTTTTACTTATTCTTTACTTTTACACTATCGCGACACAACCCGAGTTTAAAGCGCATACATATTACGAAGTTAGGATCACCAGATCAAGCAATTGATCTGATCAGTTTGACACTTTAGTCATCTGATTGAAAACAGACTGCAGAATCTGATCTTATAAAATTGGTTTTTCACACGGATTAAAACTAGCTTCCGCACATCAGTTAAACTAATAGACACCGAACTGATCTGCCATCAGGCGATCAATAAGTTGGATATTAGTACAAACTGATCCACACGCACTCTGATCAGGCAACCTGCTATCACACCTGGTCTTTTACAAAAAGTTTTCAGAAGTCTATTCACCCCTCCCCTCTAGACTTCTACCCTCACAAAACTCGTTCTGGACCTACAGGTATAATATGGGATATGAAAATTTCTTTGTATCTTCCCCAAGATACAATATTGAATATATCTCATATATTATATTTTTCATAAATAACTTCCCACAAAAAACTCCCCTAATTTTCTCCTCAATCTTTTCAAAAATTCCATGTATAAAAGACCAAGTCAAAGATTCTTGAATTTATGAGATAATCTTGTATTCCAAGAATATTTATCTTTTTTCCATAAAATCTTTTTAAGAAAATCTTTCTTTTCTTTCATACATATTTTTCAAAAATTTGGAATAAATAAGCAACAATATTTTTCTTTTAATTTAATTACCTTTTCGTTAATGGACTTACATTGGGCTACTTGAGGGCCCTTTAGGTGAATTAAAATAGGACCTCCCAATGGGCTCTGAATTACAATATTGAGCCACAATATTATTCAGCCCATTAATATTAATTTATTCCACTATAAAATTAATATTGCACTATCCATCTTAACCCATATTACAGTAATATGGCTCCCGGTTATTATTTCCTGTGTAGAAAAAAAGTTGTTTGGTCCCATAACTTTTCTGTCCGTTTTTTATCCCAAAAAATTTAACTATCTAATTTTGGTCCCCTAATTATCAAGATTGTCCAATTTTGGTCCCATTTTTATCGAAAAATAGAAAAATTAAGGGGGACTTACTAATAGGTACCATTTATAAGACACTATTGCTCTTAAGTGCTACACTTTTTAAGTGTTACTCCTAGGTACAAAAATTATGTGTGAAATACTTAAATACCCTTAACCAAATTTTGGCATATTTGAATTTATTTTTCTTCCATTTACTTTCCCCCTAATTGAGCAAAACACACATTACTGCTCACACATTGCTCCTAATTGACTTTCCCCCATAATTGACCAAAACTAAAAAAATCCCACTAATTGAACGAAACACACAAAATTTGTGCAGCTGTTCAACCAAAGATTTGGGCATAAAATTAAATCTGCTCATTTCCAAAATTGCACCCCAATAATCTTGAGAATCCATGCACACACATTGCTCCTCGACCCTGAAATTCACCGGATTCTAGAAAAATCTGCACACCCATTGCTCCTCGACCCTGAAATTCATCGAATTCTGAAAAATCGTTGCACACCCATTGCTCGTTGAAGTTGAAATTCATAGAAAATTGTACACATAGAATTGCACACCAAAATCTCGTTTCAAGCTGCACACACTAAAAAGCGGCCTGCAGAGCCTGTACACACAACCAGAAATCTGCACACATGGCAATATTCTGCACACATACCAAGACTTTAAAGTTGTACATACAGCCTAGAAATCACACACAAAAAAAATAGCCTGCACATCCTATTCACACAACCAGATATCTCTACACACATTGCAATATTCTGCACACATTACAAGATTTTGAAGCAACACACAAAAAAAAATGCTAAAAAACCTTAAACTGAACAGAAAGTGTGTGGCAACCAATAAAGCCTAATAACAATCATAAAAAACTCAAAGTACATGTAACAATCGATGATAAATAATACCAAATTTCTTCGTTGAACAATTTCGGCGATTTCGGCTAACAATTTTGGCAATTTTTTGATTTGGAAAGAGATTGGGATTCCTTCGCAGTAATTTTCGGCTAACAATTTTGGCAATAATACAAAATTTCTTCATCGAACAATTTCGGCGATTCCGACGGAAAATTTCGGCAATGTAGTTTTGGGAAGAGATTGGGTTTTCTTTGTGTGGTGTAATTTGCCAATGATATTTGGGATTTCCATTTGCAAAAGATTTTTGAATTACATGAATTGGAATAGACAAATTTGTGATGCTGAATTTGTTGCAATTTTTTAGGGGTTGTGATTTTTGGTAGTTTTTGAGGTTTTGACCGGATATTCCTATTATAATATGACTAATTTATTAATTAGTTAGCATAACGACATAAATGTGAACTATTGCACCTAAGAGTTATACCAAAAATGTAGTGCACCTTGGAGTAAGACTACACTAAAAATGGTACTAGAGAGTAATTTTCCCAAAATTTTATCATTTTCAGTCTTGCGCAAGTCACGTATCGGTTAAAAATGCGGGTTTTTGAGCTCGTATTTGATATGGACACTAATTGTTAAAAGAAAAGTTCATTTTTCTAAAAAATTAGAAAAAACAAGAAAATTTCTCCCAAGTGCGGAAAAAATGAATTTTTAATGTCCACGTCAACTACGAGCTCGGAAAATCCCAATTTTAACCGGTATGTGACTTGTGTGTGATAAAAAGAAAGACAAAATTTTATGTTTTCCAGTGAAAATGGGACCAAAATTGGACAATCGAGATAGTTATGGGACCAAAATTGAAAAGTTAAATTATTTGGGACCAAAAATGGATTACAGGAAAGTTATGGGACCAAAAAACTTTTTTTCTCATTTCCTGTGTTTAAGATTATTTAGTCCATTAATTAATTAAGCCACTGAAAATCTTTATATTAATTAATATATTTTCCTTGGAGTAAGGACAACTCAACATTATTATCCATACCGGAAAGTAATCCACTTGCAAGATTTGGTATGATAAAACTTCTGAGGCCACCAAGGGAAAAATTCAAACAAGTTTTTCCTTGCACACATTTCTCTATATTAAATCTTAGCAATTGTCATGTAACTAATAATATTGCCCAAAATACAAAGTATCGAACCCCTCTCTAATTCTCTACCCAACATAGATCAAATGAATAAATATTAATTACACACAATCCTATTTAATGGATAGAGATTAAGAAATCAACAACCACTGAGGTCTAATTCTTCATCCCGTAAGTCAATACGGAAAAATTTATCCTCTCTGTAGGTCGCTTCAGCGCATCATTATGCACTAGTGTAATCTCTTGGTCAAGACAAGTTAATCTAAGCTTTTACATCAACCTCTACTAATGGAGTGTTCAATTCCATCTAGGTTGTGAATATGTACTTATTTACAAGGGACTGCTAATGCGATCTTCTGTGATCTGTTATCACCACATTAACTACAATGTAATTCGTACTAATATTGAACGATTTGCAATAAATAATTAACATTCATTCATATTTAAAGCAACTGTGATAAAAGATTTATTCTCAGTAAATAAGCTCAAGATTCAGTCTGTTATACAAAGTAAAAACATATTTTCACGTATAACCCCAACACCATAAGAATTCGATTATGAATGTGTCAGAATAGTACTATGACATTAGATTATTCACCCGGTTCCAGGGAACAAAATAATTTTTTGACCTCATAGCACAAAGGTATATATAGCTACTGTTTCTCAGGTAAAAAACGTATCATCACTTTTACTATTCACTCTAATTATTTCCTTCAGTTTTCGTTTATCTTCTCTTGAATATTCGCTGACTTGAGCATCGAGGAGGGTCGTCGGAATCCTCTTCGGCCCGATTTTTCTGCAGGCGTTTATCTTGATCGGAGGTGTTCGTATCTGATCAGGCGTGCTTTTCTCAATAGTTTTTAGGGATTGTTTGGAGAATTGATAATATGTATAGTTTCTTTATTTATTATGTAGAATATTTGTTAATGTGGATCTGAACCGGTCCACATCAACTGGCGCTGTCTTATCGTAATAATTCATTTTCATGATCATTTAAATTTTCTTATACCAACATTAACCTTAACTTTTTATAATTAAATATTTATAACAATAAATACTATTAGCTGGAAAAATTATTCACACAACATATTTGTAGAAAAATTAAATATTTTAATAACCATAAAAAGTAATCATTAAGGGTATATATGAGATAATGATATGTGAAAATGTCAAAACGATATGTATTATATTAATATATATACGACTGAAATGAGTATGGCATGTAATTTTAAATGAAGGAAGTAATTTAGAATAAAAAATGAATAAAAATATGTATAAATAATATTAAAATATAAAATTATACATGTAATTAAATATTTAAAATATTTTAATTAAAATTAACAAAAAAAATCTATACATATATAAAAATAGAATAGTGTGAAAAAAAAATGTTCCCGCCTATTTTGCATTGTTCATGTTAATGGGTGCAACTAGTCTTACGTGTATGGGGGAATACACGTGTTAGGTGTTTTTAAAACTTTTCTTTTCTCGAGGTAATAATTGAGTCGGGTTGTCTCGAAGATTTGGTCCGAGAAGCACAAATCACTCGAGTCAAAAGTCTCATCGAGATGGTGATCTATTTCTTTGAAACCTCGAGATAATCCCAACCGAGTCCCGAGTTTTCGAGAGATCCCGAGTTGCTTGGATCGGATAACTAACTTCTTGAACCCTCGGAAGAGTAAGTTCAATTTGGTAACTATCTTGTTCTAGCTACTCAAATGATTGAATGGTTGGCCCTTTAGTTTATACTTTTTTAAGCTTTCTTTAAAAACCTTCCTTTAAAATGGAATATTGATTAGGTCGTGATTCAATTTATATGCAACTTGTGGATTGATTCCAAGAAAGTATGTCGAAAATATGCTTTTTGATTTAAGTCAAAAAATTAAGCCGCAGATAAAAAAAGCAATAAACAACACAAAGAATTTATAGTGGAAAGACTCAAGCTCCATTATATCCACTCTCTTCTCTTGAGAGAAATTCACTAATCACTTCCTCGAAATTTTCGACTACCTTGCGTGGTTTACTTACTCAACTTCGCCCTGAGCTTTCTCGACTACTCCAAAAGTTTACTTACCCAACCCGACCTTGAGCTTTTCGACTACCTCCGTGGTTTACTTACTCAAACACAAACAAGCTTTGGACTACCTCTGAGCTTACTAACTTTCACCTCTAGAGCTTTTCGACTACTCATCGTAGTTTACTAACTCTTTACAACTCTTCTCACCAACAATCACACTCAAACTACCTTATAAAGGGTTTGGGGTTTCTTGGTTGGTTTCCAACTAGGATGAGATATCCTTTACAATAAAGTACAATGCAAAGGCTAGGATATCTCGACTAAGCTTTGGATATATCTTATCAAGCTAGGCTTAGTGGAATGAGCTCTCTTGATTTAAAAGCACTTGGGAAATTCTTGGGTTTTCGAAGGTGCTTCAACTTGTGATAATAAGTTTGAGCTCGTGAGTTTGCTTACAAATTTCCGTAACCTTACAATGTAGAGGGTCACAAGTATTTATAGGCATACACCAAGGTCACTCTTTGAAAACTATCCGATTGGAGAGAGATAGCTGAGAGAGTTTCCTCTTATGGTGTGTGAAACGGCTATATTTAGGGTTTGACACTCCCTAACATGTTTTTTAGGCAATAGTCTTTCATGTAGGTCGGTCTTCACTTTTTTCGATCACGGAACTTTGGTTGACATCTTTTAAAATGACCATCCTTTGTCGATAATCGGTTTTATAGGATCTTTGTCTTCCTCTTTTTGACTTTTGTCTCCGTTAAAGGTAGACAACTCAAGCGGCTCTTTGGTTACAATCTAATTTGATATAACCTTAACAACACTTTGTCTTAGTTCCTTTTGTGCGCATTTTGAATGTTGGGCAATATCTAACTTTCTAAGGAATCGCGATCTTTAAGATAAAGATCCTTCAGATAGATATGTTCGGTGCCTCGGAACATTTGAGTTTATATCGAGCATTAAATACATTATCGACTCTAAATTAAATTCAAATATTCTTGATTAAAATTCTTGATAATAATGTCTTGTAGTCTTACGAGTCTTTGGTCTTCTTTTGAGTCTTTACTTAATGTCTTATTGATATATCGATTCTTCACATTTTTTATTTAATTAAGTCTTGATATCTCACTTTCATCTTTGAAGTCTTGATATCTCGATTTCATTTTTGAATCTTCAATATTTAGATCTAACTTTCTATATAAAATTAAATTATACATTTTAAGAGATATCATCTGAATACTTAAAACCGAATCGACTCAACTATCAAGATTATCTGAACATGTCATACTATAATTTTTTGGGATCTAATCAAAATCATATATCTTTATTAAATTCATCTCCCAACAGTTCATAATTACTATTTTGCCAATTATTTCTCTCTCTCTCTCCTCTTCACAATAGTTCTCTCTCCATTTTTAATAATTGTCCACTCCCATTTTTTTAGCACACTTCTCATCACTTTCAATAAAAAGAAATCGTGCTTATTTCAAACAGTATTTTCATAATCGAACCGGTGATCGAACCGGACAGACCACCGGTCAATGGTTCAACCGGTCGGACCGGTTCAACCGACAGTTCAACCGTTGAAATGATTTATGTCTATTTTTTTTCAATATTTCTTAAATTTAGTTAAAAAATAAAATAAATATACACCTACAAAAATTTAAACATATATCTTATAACTTTTTATATCTAAGAAAACACAATAGAGTAATGGTCATAATAAAAAAACAACGCAATAATATGAGAGAAAGTAACTTAAAAGGGAAAGGTGAACATTATATTTTTATCCCACATCAAGTAAATATTAAAAGAAAATGTAAGAGAAAATAAAATCTCATAATTTTGTCCCACATCGAAAATGTTAAAAGAAAATGTGAGAGAAAACAATATAAAAGGGAAAAAGTGTACTTCACCTCATATATTTGTCCCACATCGAAAGTGTTGAAGAAAAATGTGAGAGAAAATATTATAAAAGGGGGTGAAGGTGAAACTTGATTCATATATTTATTTCACTTCATACATTTATCCCACATCGAAAGTGTTGGAGAAAAATGTAAGATGAAATATTATAAAAGGGGTGAATGTGGACCTTAGTTCATATTATCCCACCTCATACATTTATCCCACATAGAAAGTGTTGGGAAAAAAATGTGAGAGGAAGTATTATAAAATGGGTGAAGTTGGACCTTGGTTCATATTATCCCCACCTCATACATTTATCTCACATCGAAAGTGTTGGAAGAAAATGTGAGAGGAAATATTATAAAATGGGTGAAAGTGGACCTTGGCTCATATTATCCCACCTCATACATTTATTCCACATCGAAAGTGTTGAAGAAAATGTGAGAAGAAATATTATAAAAGAGTTATCTCACCTCATACATTTATCCCACATCAAAAGTGTTGAGGAAAATGTGAGAGAAAGTATTTTAAAAATATTAAAAAAAAAGAGAGAAATCGGTTTTTTCCGGTTAGGCGGTCCGTCGGTTGAACCAATTTTTTCCGGTTCAAACCGGTTCAACTTGAAAAACGGTTATTAGGGTGTTTTTTGATCGGTTTGCCGGCCGGTTCAAACCGGTTATGAAATCATTGATTTCAAAAGTGTTTCAAATATTTTCATTCTAATTTAGTAATAATTTTTTTTCCATTTATTTTTATTATTTATAATTTTCTTTGCAGTATCCTATTTTAGTTGACTTATTTGAAAGGATTTCGTCTTCTTCCTTTGAGTATAAAAAAAAATGCTTGGAAAATAAATATATTATCTGTAAATTAAATTCAACTGTCATTTTCAAAAAAAAGTAATAACTTTAAGTAAATTAATATTTTGCCATTAATTTGCATTATCACTGTTAATATAGTAAATATTGGAATATTAAACATTCTCTAATTAATTAACTAAGTTACTATGTAATTTGAATGTGTTGCAATTTAAATTTAATTTTTTTAAATGTTATTTAATTGTGTTTTGTATAAAATTAAATATATGCATTCTAAGATTACAATATTTATATGATAAATTATTAATTTGTGAAAAATCTTAATATAATTTTTTCTGATCAACCTAATAATTTTAAAGCAGTGCATTTTTTATTTCATTACTTTTATAATTATTATTTTCATGACATAATATTATTTAACTAATGTAATGAATATTTTGTGATCTATTTCAATTCATTAAATAATTGGTTTTTAGATTAGTTTTTTTAAGCAGATTTAAGACAATTTTTTTTAGTTAAATTTCATTTTTTTTCCTTCTTCAAATATTCAATCTACTTACTATATCTCATATGTGAGACAATCTCCACTTGATATTTAAGTCATGTTTTCTCTGATTAGGTTAAAACTCCATGAACTAATAATTTGATATATAATATACATAGTATATGTGACCCATTTTATAAATTTATTTTATATTTTAATATAATAAATTTTAATAAACGAGCATCGCTCGGGTAAAATACTAATTATTTTAAATCTCGCATAGTACGGAATTTTATGCTAATTTGACATAAAATAAAATATCACTCTATCAAAATCTCAAAACAAACGCATATTTTTTTGATTGAGTGTGAAAATTATTTATATTATTAGAACATACTCCGGCAGCGGGGTCCAATGCTTCTCCAGGATCGGGTTCCAATGGTTTGAAGGTAGGTACATCATGTTCCAGTCGATTCCGGCAGCGGCCATCGTTTCTCCGGCGTTGCTCTCTAGGTACAATCCTTCATCTGAATCTCGATTTTTCTATCTGGGATCCCAAATTGGAAATTTGTAAATTATACTGAATCAAGAATTGATTTTTATTTTCTGAATAAGAATTGGTAATTGTAAATCATACTGAATCAAGAATTGATTTTTATTTTGGAGTGGGCTTGAATCTGATTTAGAGAATCCGTTTGAATTCGTTCCTGATTTAGAGAAATACTAGTTTTACTCTGTTTTTTCTTGTGCCTATATCTTTGATTCGGAAATGGACTCAGGCAAAATCTATCTGGATTCACATACTAATTGAGTTGATGATGTGCTTCTTGTTGTTGCATCTAAAATTTTCTGTGCGTTATTTGGCTTTGCTGTATGAGTATCTAATATTATACGAGTATTTACTTCGAAATTGTTGTAGTTAGAGTTTTGAGAAGATGTTCTATTTACCGCACCCATTGTTGGAGTTATTGTTTTCTTTGATTAGAAAAAATCGACTGTTTTCTTTCTTTAATCAGGGAGAAAAAATTGGAGCTCGATTTTTTCAAATATTACCATCAGAAATCATCATTTATATCCTGTCAACACTCCCACCTCAAACCATTCTAATTTGCAAGTGCGTTTGCAAGTGGTTGCACGGTTTGGTCGAAACTCCTGAGTTCGCCCACTTGCATCTTTCTAAATCACTAGTCCCTGGACTTGCTATCACCATCGTGCCCGATTTAGTTAGAACCAAAACTATTCAACTTACAAATGCCCAACACTAAAACCTAATTCCCGGCCTTCACTTGAGTACAATCACCACGCTCAATTTAAGTCACCACATCGATCGAGGGTTCAGCTGACGGGTTGCTCCTTTTGATGATCACATTGAAATGCAAGAACAGTGATCTTTACTTGTGCAATCCATTCACTCTTGAGTCTATCAGCCTTCATTCTTGTATTGGGAAGTTTGACCGTCTAAACCGAGTTATGAGTTATGGGTTTGGGGTGAGCAAAATAATTGGCCAATATAAGGCAGTTTGGATCCATGGCCATGATTGTATGGTATACACCATTGGAACCCGATCCTGGAGAAGCATTGGACCGGTCGGTTTCAGATGTAGTGGAGACTGATCAGTGTTTTTGAATGGGAGCCTTCACTGGTTCGGAAATGATATAAATGACCGCAACACTCCATTGATTTCCTACTTTGATCTTGAAACTGAGCTATTCACCGCTTTTCTCCTCCCCCTGATCTTCCGAATCCAAGTTATAGAATGGGCATGGTCGTTGCTGCTGCGGAAGACAGCCTGTGTTTATGTGATTGTACAAGTAAAGATGTTATTATCGTCTGGTTGATGAAGGAATATGGGGCTGACAAATCTTGGACTAAAGAATTTGTCATCACCGATATTAGGTTTTCATTAATTTACCCTATCAGAGTTTCCGAAGATGGGGTAATCTTGAAGTCCGCCAGGTCCCTCTTGTACTATTCCAGCAAGAATAAAACTACTCAGGAAATTTGCGAGAGCCAGTAGCGTCTTTATGTGTCTTCAATCTCTCAGACGTTTCGAAATGGAGGACTCATTCTCATTTTGACTTGTTTGCATTTTAGAATACAATTGTTAGCATTTCGTCATAAATTTATTGGTGTTTTGAAACTTTTTATCTTCTTTCAATGTGGATTGTCTGAGTCTCTTGTGACAACAAGTGAATTAGGCACAAATTTAAGATTATTCAAATTTTGGCGAGAGTTATGATCGATGCTGCTGATCAGTAGGAGTGAATGGTGAGTTCTTTACTTTGTCATCAGCTTTAGAAATGAATTATGTCTTGGAATAGCATTACGAATAACACTCAAACCTATTTATTTGATGATGATGTTGGCTAAACATAGCTTGTTTTATGTTGCAGGGGTTTCGGACAAAGATTTTGTTTCATGTGTAAACAAATGGTGTGAAGTAGGAGCGTCTCTTGTTGGAGTTTGCTACATAACTATCCGAACCCGACCCGCCTTTATCCCCAAAATTTGTGAAGTGGATGATAACACGCTTTAGCCGGAGAGTGTAAGATCCTAACTTGATTTACTACATTTGGCAATCAATGCTTGAATTCACTTTAAAGTTTAAATTATAATAACGATGTATCATTATAACGGAATATATGCCGTTATGAATACTATTAATTATAAATTCACTAGTCTTCAAAAAAGAAAAAGAAAAATTAAGGTGACTAAAACTAAGGGAAATAAAATTCATACATCTTCTTAAATATCCTCAACCAAAACTATTTTTATTACAAAAATTTACCATCTAAATAATTAAATACAGTAAAAACTTCATACAGTCATATTGTCGAGATTAAGAAAAAATATTAGTATAGAGAGGTTATTCCTAAATAGATTTTTACGTAGAAAAATATTTTTTTTTCCTAGAAAAAAATAAAATTCAATATAATACATGTTATACTACATGCATGTAAATTCATAAATAAGTTCATGTAGTTAATTAATATGAATTTGACTAAAACAAATACATGTACTTTGATAGTGTAAAATACATGTATGAAGTAATTGGACGAGTTATTATGAAATAAAGACTCTCCACTACAAATTTAAAATAAAAAGTACTTTAAAATAAAAAAAAAAATATATAATAACACTCCACTATAAAATATACTCGTTTTGCCCCTTGCGCTGCTTAATATTCCCTTGCACAATATAACCCCGCCGACCCCACCTCCCACCCCTCATTTATCAGTTCAATTAATGAAATCCACCCCACCAATACTCTCTCTCTTTCCTCGGCTAATTAGAAGGAAAAAATCACACCCCCAACATACTCTCTCTCTCCCTCACATTCTCTCTTCTCTCTCAAATTCCCGTGACATCCCCCCCCCTCCCCTCCCCCCTCTCCAAATAAGAATAAATCCGGTGGTTTGGCGGTGCGATATTTTTGGGTTGTGGTTGGGCGACGGTGGTGGGTATAAGGGAGGCGGAGACGGTGGTGCGAAGACATGGGCGGAAACACGGCGATGGTGGAGATGCGCGGCGGATGTGGGCGGAGACGGCGACGACGGGCGTGAGACAACGGGTTTTATTTTCTGCCAATATAAGTGGACCCCACTTTAATTAACCCTAAATAACCCCAAACCCATTTCTCTCTCTCAGAAGTTAGATTTCGATTTTTGCTCTCTCTCTCTGCACCCTCACTTTCTCACTCCAAAATCCATTTCTCTAGGGTTTCGTGGGTTGTGGTTCGCGGTTGTGGAGGGGGCCGCGACCGCGTATTCGCGAAGCGGGAGGTGGGGTTTGGGTGTGTGGCGGGCCGCGGCCTGTTTTCGCGAGGTGCGGCTGTGTTGTTGGACGTGGAGCGGCGCGACTGATCTGAGCGAATCTGTACAGATCCGCCGCGCGTGGGGCGGCGCCGTGGTTGGAAGATAGCGATTAGGTGGTGACTTGGTGGCGGCAGGCGGCTTTGGTGGTTTGGCCTTCCGGCGGCGGCGGCAAGCCTTTGGTTGTTGGTGTTTTTCATTCTCTAATGCTTCATAATTTAAGAATTAATTTAAGAATTATGCCTTCCAAAAATTAATTTGCAGTTTTTGGTTTGCAGTATGAAAACCACAAAAACGTTTGACAAACTTGTAGTAGTATGAGATATTTTTAATTTGAATTTAGGTGATGGTTAAGTGCTATATGAAATAATTAGGTGTTGATAATGAAATAAGATTGTTGAAGTTTTTTGCTGATTTGTTGATGATGAAATTAGATTGTTGAGTTTGCAGATTGTTGATGATGAAGAAATCCCTGATACCATTAAAACTCCTGCAATTCTGTGTAGTATTTACGTTTTTTAATTCTTGTTTGTAATTTTTTTTGTGTAATTTGTGTATGTTTGCTTAATTCTATTTATTTTTTGTAATTTTCGTTCTGAGGTGAGGTCAGATTAGGAATTTTTTTTTTTTTTTTCTTTTGTTGGCAGCTTTGTTTAAATATTTTTATTAGGTTTTCTGCAGATTTTGTGTAATTTTGCGTGTTGTTTTATTAGAATTTTTGCATATTTAGGGATTTTTTTCTGGTTTTTCTAGTTTAATTTATTTATTTTTGTGTATTTTTTATTATTTTTGCAGAAAAAAAATTTCTGTAATTATATATTGTAGAAAAAAAAAATGTACTCCAAAAATTGCATAGAAGTACACAAAATATAAAAAAATGCACTCTAAAATTGGTTCACAAGTGCATAAATTTAAAAAAATGCACTCTAAAAATTGAAAAAAATGCACTCCAAAAATTGTTTGGAAGTACACAAAATACAAATAAATACTCTCCAAAATTCACAAGTGAATAAATTTAAAAAATTGCACTCTAAAAATTATCTAGAAGTACATAAAATACAAAAAAATGCACTTTCAAATTTAACCCAGAAGTGCATAAATTTAAAAAAAATATATATTTTTTGAACTTCAAAATATAAATTTTTAAAATTGATTCAAAATATAATTTTTTTTTAAAAAAATGCATCATAAAATTAATCGAAAAGTGCATAAATTTAAAATTATTAAATCACTAAAATTATTATGGTGTTGAAATTCAAAATTTTGTATTAATTAATAATTTAATTAATTCAGTAAATTAAAAATTTTGAACTTTTAAAAATTTAAAATACAAAAAGTTAAAATGAAATTACAAGTAAACGCATTATGTAGTAAAAGAAAAAGAGAATTCGGAAACTTAGACTTTTTTACCACTTTTTTGTACCTTAGAGTCACTTTTTTTTGTTATGTATCTTAAAGTACTTTTATTAGTGACTTTGTAGTGGAGTGTCTCTCCCCCAGTTATTATGTACAAGCAAATTGAAGAATGTAGTGACAAACCATAAAATTAAGATGTTTAGAATCAACCATAGATAAATGCTTTAAGCTATCTTAAATTTATTATAGTGATATACATAATTTATTTTATAAATAATATCATTTATTCTTATATATATGAAGGCATAAATTTTTAATACGGGATCGAAAAAATATATAATTTATTATAATGTGAAGTTTATTCTTAAATATAATTGGTCTCTAGTTGAGACGTGTCTTTTTATTACTATTATAAGAATTTATTCATATATAGAGTAAATCTTTTTACTTTACATGCATATCCTTATCATCAAATCCATCAATGAACCTAGCACGCATATATTGGCAGGTGGCAACTATTTCTCATAGTTTTAAAATTGCCTTATCTCAAATGAGAAAGATAGTGTCTCCATGTGACACTGCTGATGAGCTGCTGTGGCCGTGTTGCCCTCTTCTTGATGTGCTTTTTTTTCTCAGCTTCTCCATCTCAAAATACAATGTTCATTATAAGGTTCGCCCACAACAGTTACCAACAGAACAACTATTTCAGAACGTGCGTGCAGAACGTGAAGAAAGACCTACAAATTGTATATTTTGAAATCTTTAATAAGAGAGCCATAAATATGTATTATTTAGACAAAAGCCCACCACATCAGGTTGGCTCAAGTAAATTCCTTTGAGCCTGTGCCCGGCCCGGGGAAGAAAAAGCTTCTTCCACAAGGAGACAGCAAAACTGACCTGAGTCATTTCCTACTTTTTAGGAGTCTCGCTGTCTTATCACTCGCCAAAGCTCTCTTTTGTGACCGGGCCGGTTCCAGCAATAGAGGGATCACGAGGCATTGCAGCCCGATCCAGCGAAGCCCGTCTGTATAGATATCATCATCTACATCCAGAAAGCCGTATGCTTTGGAAGAAGCTTTTGAAGTAGCTCCTCCCGATCGTATTTCTCCCGAGATAAAAGAAAAGATAAGGCAATTTGTCTTTTCAGAGCTATCGCCCTATAATTATTGCAAAAAATCCCATTTTTTAAAAAGAAGGCTATTTAAACAAAAAATTAAGAAGGAAGACTTTTTAAATGAAATTTTATGTTGACTAGGTCATTTAAATAAAAATCCCAAAAATATTAGAAAAAAGGTTTGTATTGGCGACCACGTTATTTGTTTATTTTCGAGAGAAATATATACAATTGCTCATATATAACAAAAAAATATTATTATCATCATTCTTATTATTATTATTGTTTACCTAAATAAAAGAATGGAGAGTTTTGTGCAATAAAGTGCATTAATGTGACTGAGCTTTACTTTAATACTTGGGTGATTAATTTCTTTGAAAAATGATTTCATTTCTTAATTAAGCTTTTCAATTTTTGGCGAATTAAAATTTTGCTCAACAATAATAATAAAATAATTTTATTATTTAAAAAATGCCATACTACAATATGGTAATATTACTGCATTTTTTTATGTTATATGTATTTTTTAAATAAAACTAGGTGTTTACCACTTGTGTTGCACGTTATCTTTAAGTTTGCAAGAGTAGTTGACATGTTTTATTAGATCAAAACAATTTGTATGTACAATTATCGTAACTGAATGCAATGTAATACAATATATTGATAAAGCAAAACATTTAGAATGCATATAACCTAATATTATTACAATGACAGCAGATTATAGCTGCAAATTTTAGTGGTTGAAAACATGATGATCAAGGAACCTAATGCTTCATACACAGTTCATCTAATGTAGCAAAACTTGTTCAAACACAAAAACACTCAACATTCCATTCGCTAATACATTCCACTTCTGAGATATGCAATATACCCCCTCTAACTTAATGTGAATGCACCTCTCCACAAGGTAGACAGAGGTACCCCAGAACTAATTTTCAATTTCTTGTTGGCCTACACCTTTGCTTGGTATAACAGAAGGTCAAATAACAACTTAATACATATAAATAATGTGAGTGTTTTCATGTAGTGAAGAGCTAACGTTTATTTCCTTTAAATGCAGGGTTGCTGCTCATCCATGCAATGATTTCTTTTGCTACAGAAATCAGGTTCTCAAGTTTTTCTCCATTGAATTGATCAAGTTATCAATGTAAAGACAACAGATTATGCATTATTATCCAGAAACTACATGAAAATGCAGAATTACCAAAATAAACCATTTGAAATCATTGTAAAGCAATAACCACATCAGTATTAAGAAATTATCTAACTATGATATCATAAAGGTGAGAAAAAGTGTTTCACCAATTAAGTAATGATGTAAAATATAAAACTAATATCAATACTCCTTCCTTACTTGTGCCAGAATATGAATAAAATGGAGCTTAATATTGTCATCAATTGGCCACTCATCTACAAAATTTGAACTGTATCTAAATATCTAGCAGTTCAAATTCACATAACTTGGCATTATTTTAGATATCTAACTATAATCCAATAAGATACTATTTCAAATTCTAATTCAACTTCTCTTTTCCACAGACCAATTAGAAAGCTAAAAATATGAAACAGGTGGAAGGCTTACAACATCATAAGATTTCTGGTCTTGAAACCAGGTTGCTGAGCCTATTATAAATGCCAATGACTAAAAACTTCTATAAATCACATGGAATCATTTTTTTGCAAATGACCCAACAACAATTAACACATAACCGTTAATTTACAGAAAATATTCACATAGCACCACCGTAACTTGGATAATAGAGAAACTCTCCGACAGAACACCATTGCATATAGAGATCAGATTATTTTCGTTGCACCACATAACTAAATCCGAATCAATATTCAATTGACATAAAAAGATGCAAAATAGTGTGTGTATAAATTTAAAATTAATGATGAACTATAATATTATCGTCAATTACTTAATCTCAATAAATATTATCTCTACAAATTTTTCAATAAAGAAAAGTCATGACTCCACAAAAAATATATGTCAAATAAAATTTATACTGCTTCCATTTGTTTATGCATGTTTTATATTATATACTTTTTGATTCCACACTTCATGAAAATCAGTATGAGAGTTATTAAGAATAGTGATATAAAAAAATATACTGCAAAACTGTCCTACTAAATGAATGATCTCCTCATCAACAAATTATACCTGAGTATGTTGAGCGCCTACACCAGCAGCAGCGACTTTATAATGACAGACCACTTACAAAGATGTTGATATACTATTCAATTTCATCCTTCTTTCAATCTCTAAAGCATTTCCGATGGATCTTCACTTTTTAAGATTTTACTTATGTTTCTTCTCTCAGGTAACACTTACTGGAAGTTTGGAAAACTTATTTCTAGGTAAATATTCATTTTCCAAACATGCAATACAATAAATAGAAATGCTAAAATATACTACAAAGACCAGGATCATCCCCCTACATGTAAAAATTGTACTTAAACTGGCCAAAAAATAATTCCTCAACCAACTTCGAGAGGCTAGATGAACATTTTTAAGTAATACATTGCACGGTAACATACGTCGATAATTGATATAATTCATCAATAAAAAATAATATAATCTAAATATATAAATAAATATTAGGGCTTCGGTACAAAGTCTTCAAGACACCCAAGAACAACAGAAGAAGAAACTCTTGCAGCAAGTAATTTCGAAGGTGTAACTCAAAAGAGATGCAATATGAATGATGTCAGAAAGGTAAATTTTAAGAAGCATAAACATTGAAATAAGGAGAAGAGCTCTCTAACCTGCATTGAGAAATTAAAAGTCGTAAACTCAATTACTGGACTCAGTCCATAATATGCTACTCCGACTCCAATTCCACTAAACTCGACCTATGAAAATTAAGGACTGAGAATGAGATATCCATTTAAATTCATTTATGTTATACATATGAACAAGATAAAAGGCCAACCTTAGTGATGGATACATCACAAGAATATCCTCTCGATTAGAAAGACCTGTTGGAATATCCTCTTGTTCTCAAATTTAAATACTTGATGATCTGTACTATTCAAGATTAAACACTTCTGAAACACTACAACTTACATCCATCTGTCCAATCTAATAAACCTGTGATAAGAAAAATAAAAAATGCAAAGATACAGTTTGCTTTCTAAACTTCCGTCAAGAACGTGCCTATTCAATCTAGGAAGAGAGTCGATGTTTAAACCTAAAAAATTCCTACTGTTTCCATTAATAATAACTGATATATATACAATTGGAAAAAACAAACTCACAACCATGACTTGCAAAATAACTACTCACATGTCCACTATCTCCAAAATAAAAGTAAGACTCAACCTATAATAATTTACTCCCTAATTAATTAAAATAACAGACGTCCACTACCATGACTTGATCTTCAAGACTACAAAATGGGCTTTTGGATCGTGCTTTTCAACTTCCCACAGGAATCTCCTACCTCCCAAAATCGAAATCCAATAACTGCAAATAAACTCCGGCGATTGTGAATCTGGATGCCAAAGCTACCAGAACATAGAGAAGAAAAACTCTAAAAAGTTATACTGCACAATAACTTGTATTAATCACGAAACTGTAAAATCAACCAAATCCGAATTCAAGAACCCAAACCAAATCTGAATCAATGCAGGATTCTAGCCCCTTATCAGATGGATCCTAGAATACCAAGCTAAATTTGTCTCGCGATTCAGCGGATCCTAAATGCTGAAACTCCTTAGTCGGAGCCTCCTCTGTCGGAAAACTATATTTGAACAAAAACCTAAGAGCTGAATCCGTGCCTAAAATATCCAGCCGATACATAATAAAAAAATAAATTGAATCCACAAATGATATCCAAATCCACAAACAATATTAAATATCAAAACAAAATTGCACTAAGAACAAAATTTCAGATTGGGAAAAATCAACAAAGAATATGATATGCAAAACCGTTCACTATTTGACAAGTCCTTCATTAAAGATTTATATGCAAATATACACAAGAAATTATATCTAAGATGGTTAATTAGCGAACTGTTGTTCGGATGCTTCCATCCGAGAGGAAAACTTTAGTAGTACTTTTATCCTTCCATGCTAAAGAGAAAATCCCGATACCTATTAGATTGAGTGAAGCTAAATATGAAAAAAAAGAAATCCTGATACCGGAAAGATTGAATGAGGCTAAATATGAAATAAGAATAAATTAGAAAAGCAATTGAAGGATTCATGTACACACGCATTTAGTAACTAATACTAAAGCAGCACTTTTACAATTTCACTTGTCATAGAATGTTATAATCAGAAAAGCAATTGAAGGAGCATATAGAAGCATATATACTAATTGGGTTCATGTTGGGAGATACAAGATACTAGAGGAAATTATAATGATGCATGAATACTATAACAAAACAGATCACTTTCAAGGTCAAAGTAAGGTATATTTGAGATCCATCGAGCAACATTAAAACAATATAAATAAACATATAGAAGTATCCACAATACTATGATAAATCAACATTCATGAAAACTATAACCAGATGTTAGAATACAAAAAACCTTTTGCAAGACAGATTAAAAAAGATACCTTTTGGGCATGTCATCTTTGCCTTAATTCCCACCCCGCTAGATCGTCTATCCTATCTAATTCTTCACCTCCCGTCGTCGTCCGATCTGCAGCCACAGCCGCAGCCCCTTCCCCTTGCTCAAGCGCTCTCGCGTCTCACCTATCTACAGCCGTCGCCGCGTTCGATCTGCAGCAGTCGTCGTGACCTCCCATCTCCATCAAGAGCTCTCGCCGTTTCACCACCCCTTTCCTTCAATTGAGTTTTCTTAATTAATGATATCTAATGAGAGTTACCGATTAATCGTGTTTGTGTGAGAGGTTTAGCAGGACTTAATTTGCACAACTTAAAGTATTTGAGGGACAAAAGGGTTAAGAAATGTTTCTCAATGGCTTGACACTTTTTAATATAGTATGATATGATATTAAAACTAAAATTTGGGCTAACAACATTCTGTGTATATAATAATAATAATAATAATAATAACTTATCAATTACTGTATAATATATTAATAATGATTCAACACTTTTATGTGCTAAAAATGAAGAGGGTAATGGAAAAAGTGACTGAAGATGGAAAACATTTCATTCCCTTCCTAGAAACTCCAAGCAACGGATTTTCAAATGTAAGACATCACAATCTTCTCTTACCAACGAAATTGTTGCATAAATTCGTGCATTGACTCACTAAAAATAAAGAAATTGAATGATGAGCAATTTAAGAAAATATATAATCGAATTAGAGAAAGAAAAAGAACAAAAGAAAGATTATGAAGATGAATCATATTATGTTGAATAATGAATACATATGTTCGCGAAATATCACTTAACCCCAACACATGAAATGAAATGTAATCTAATGACAATTGTGTTTTGATAGTGAATGTAGTCTATTTTCATGAAATTTTAATTTATGTCGTTTTAAATTTTAATTTTAGTTAGTATTTATTCTTACTTAATATCAAATTTTTACGTAGTAAAAAAAAAATCGTACTAAAAGAAACCCAAATCATGAAATCAAGTTTCAAAAATCGTCGAGCTCCACGGAATTGTCAGGTCAGGTCTTGTATGCACCCGGGTGCACCGTTCACTCATAGTGCATTTTAGAAATGTGAAACTTGTTATGTTGGAAAGTGCGACTTATTTATACAAAAAAGTGCAACTGTTAATATGAGAACATAGTTGCATGCTTCTGTTTGGAATAGTTGCACGTTTCTGTTTTATATAGTTGCACATTTCTAAAATACACTATGAGTGCACGGTGCACCCGCGTGCACATGAGACACACTCAAATTGTCAATTCAAAATGATTAACGAGTTCCAATTATTTATTTGTTGACAGGATTAACGAGTTCGATACTATTAATGATACTAATATTTTAATTTTAATTTTAATTTTAATTTCAACAAGTCAGTTTTTCAAATGGTTTATCAAAGCCCAAAAAAAAAACCCAGGCTTAATATCACAGTTGGCCCAAGGGCTGGGCCCAAGACAGTATCCCTAATTCCCAAATTAATAGTCCACCTATAAAAATCTTACGCCTCCCCGAAACCCTAATACGCAGTCGCAGGTACTCCTCTCGCTTCTCCTATCTCGCTCTAACTTTCGATATCCGTAGTTCAAAGCGTATGTATTCAGAGTTTTGAATCATAATTTAGTCGATTTGTTGTATTTGCAGGTGAGGAGGCTTCGTAAGGGTGTAGATTTTTATTCAGTTCGCAATGGCTCCCGCTAAAGGTACACATCTTTTAACCATGCGATTTTGTAATCTTTGAGTTTCTGATATATTGTACATATGGATTCTCCTCGTTTTTTTGTTTTTAATTAAGTTTGTAGTCTAACTGAATGGTGGTTGTTGTTTTAAGTTCTCTACTGAAGATTTTCAATAGATATACGATAATTAATCTCGTTTTAATTTGCTCTCATGTTAGATGTAAAAGTTTTCCGAGTTCAGATTTTTTTCTATATACGTGTCTGTTTGATCAGTATGTGCCTCAAACTTGTAAAGTAAAAATGCAAATAAGAAAGTGATGTAGTTGTTTAAACTGTGGTATGAAGATGTTGCCAGTTTGAGAATCAAATTTTTATCTTTCTGTAATTTTAGCATAAATAGTTTATGAATCGTATGCATCCAAGGGTTATTTGTTAATATTCTGAATTATGCTTGTTATCTGTGCATCAAAAGGACTTTTAAGTGAGTGGTCGGATTAATTTATCAATAAGTTGATTTGTGCTGATATGGTACTCAAAGTTTTGGCATGTGCTGTTTCTCCGGTTGCATAATGCTTTTGAATAACCTGTAGCCACAAATAGAAGTTCTTGTTATAATTGTTTAATTTTGGGTGAAAATGTAATTTGTTTTCACGACAGTTTTGTACATATTGCAGTTTGAAACCATTATATTAGATCATCTATATTTGTGTGTTGAATTTATTATGTTCTCTTTATTTGTGCTTCATTAACATCTGTTAAATGTGCAGCTGACCCGTCCAAGAAACCCAACCCAAAGGCTCAGGCCTTGAAGACTGCCAAGGCAGTAAAATCAGGTGCTATCAAGAAGTCGTCAAAGAAGATTCGCACCAAGGTCACTTTCTACCGACCAAGGACGTTGAAGAAGGACAGGGCACCCAAGTATCCTCGCATCAGTGCACCTCCCCGCAACAAACTTGATCATTATCAGATTCTGAAGTATCCACTCACTACCGAATCTGCCATGAAGAAGATCGAGGACAACAATACTCTGGTTTTCATTGTTGACCTTAGGGCTGACAAGAAAAAGATCAAGGATGCTGTCAAGAAAATGTACGACATTCAAACCAAGAAGGTCAACACACTTATCAGGTATACCATTGTTTCTTTTGTTTCATTTCACAAAATGTTTCATTTCTCTTTGTTGGATGTTTGAAAAAGGGTTTTCAGAACTGACTTCTTTTGAATTATTTGAAAATCTTGATAGAATTTAAGGGTTTGAAATATTTTTCAACTATGTCTTCTATATGAACTATGTTTCTATATAAAAACTCAAAAAAATAACATACAGGATGGATGAATGTTCAAAAGTATCCATTTCTTTCAACACACCTAATAAATCTATCGTACTTGCCTCTGATGTGTTTATGTATCTCATACTGTATATTGTTACTGGAATCTTATGATTGTACTTTTTTCAGGCCGGATGGTACCAAGAAGGCTTATGTTAGGTTGACGCCCGACTATGATGCTTTGGATGTCGCAAACAAAATTGGGATTATCTAAACATTTCCTTGTTTTATGTTTCTCTCTTTATGTGAAAGGACACACTTAAGATTTTTGTAGACTCAATGTGTAATCATTCTATTGCATTTTAGATGCTTGAGTATCCGATGCTACAATTTTCCTATTGTTATATTTCCCCTGAACTGTGTTTGACGTAGTCTATCTTGTTATGTTTCATTGCTATAGCTCTTTTCACTTACTAAGTTCAATCGATTTCCAATGTGTTTTCTGTCTTGTTGCTGCATGAGTATAGCAGACTGAGTTAGCTAGCTTCAAAGATGTTGTGTCTTGAATACTTAATGTAATTTCAGTGTTCTGTTAGTTGTTCACTTGTTTCATTGACAATCCAAGAGGGCATTGCTGAGTTAATCTATTTAGTTGTTGGGTCGACAATCCAAAAGGGCATTGCAGAATTTGTCTATTTTGGCACTTTGCACTTTTCTTGAACCCTTCTCTTGTACAAATTTGTCATGGGCTTAGTTGGTGACAAACTAAGAGTTAAATACTAAGAGGTGCAAAAATTTCTTTGGTATTAATCTTAGGTTCAATTTTCTTTAAAAATTATTGGGAGGTGCAAAACAAGTGATAAAAAACCCATAATACTCTCCCACTAATTTAAAACCTAAATTCACTCTACCCAATTCAAAACTCTCCCAACAAAAAGCTCAATCTGCAAACCCACCCCAGCCGCTGCTGCCGTCATCTTCTCCGGCCGCTATCCCTACGCCTCCGCGACGACCAACCTACTCCGCGGCAGCCGCTCCCCCCACTCCAAAAATAACCAGAATGGCGGAGCCCACCCCAAAACTCACGGCGCCGCTCCCCTTCCCCCCCTCCCCCGCTGCTTCCCGCCGCCACACCCCACGCGGTGAGAACGACGACCATCTTCACACCTCCGTCGCAGCCTCAACCACCACCCCCTTCACGCCTCCGTCGCGATCTAAATAAGGGATTTTCAATTATAATGGTCGTCAACGTGCTGAATTGTTTTGATGTTACAAGCTATTGGACCCAGATCTGTAGCATCTGCTATTTACGTACACTTTCTTAATCGATTTGTTAACTTAATAGTTTCTCGTTCTTCCCTCTTCTTTTTAGTGATTTTATATGAGGTTTTGTATTTGAGAGAGAAAGAGAGTTGTGTGTGATTTGATTGTGGGAGATGGTGGCGCTCTGGATTTTCTTGGTTTATTTTGGAGATTGATGATGGTGGTGTTAATTTGGATATGAAATTTTTGAGTTTTTTTTAGATTTTGATGAACATGTTTTGAATGAACATATTCATCAAGAAGTTCATGTTCTTAAGAAACATGTGCATGTCAAAATGATGACGAAAATATATAATTTCTGTCATTTTTTAGATATTAATTTCTGTAATTTCTGTAATTTTTTAGATTTTAATTTCTGTATTTTCTGTAATTTATATAATTTCTACAATTTTTTTAAATTTTCACTTTCTATAATCTTTAGATTTTATATTTTAAAATTTTGAATTTTTTAGATGAAAATATATAAATTTCTATAATTTTGTAAAAATTTATATTGTAAATTTTATAATTTTTCAATTTTTTGATATGAATTTCAAATTGTAATATTTTTTACATAAAGTTGAATAAGAAATAGCTGATCCCCTTAAGGGGAAGGAGATGATTTTTTAAAATAGGAGATGAAGGGTATATCAATCTTTTTTATACTCATTTTGCACTTATCAGTAATTAATAAAAAAATTGTACCTATAATTGGGCCTTGGACCCACCAGAAATTAATCCACTCACAAATTAATTGGCAATTAGGGTGGTGAAAGCTCCTCCAGGTAGATGGGAGTTTGACCCATTTTAATTAATCAGTTTAAGAAGAGTTATCTGAACACTCCGAATTTAATCACGTCATATAGCCTTTTTCTTATGCAGCCCACCATTTTTATTTTTATTTTTATATACATTTCACACTAATTTACTAGTATATTTTGTGTGTGTGTACAATTTTAAAATAAATTTCCAATTTAAAACGTGCAGTATATTAATTTTGTCTATTATTTTGCATAATTTATTAAAGTATTTTGTATTATTAAATAGGTAAAGTTAACTCAATATTAGTGAGTGTAAACAAATGTAGTTCATCTAATTTGTGTTAATCGGCTATGTAATCACTGTAATGACATGAAATTTTAGGCAAAGTCTCCTATTCATCCATTGCACCATACAATGTATAATTCAAGTACATATTTAAGTGTATTTTTTTTTAATATTGAAACTATCAATTTGTCCCATGTAAAAGAAATTGAATGTTTTTCACGTAAATACATTGCACATTTTAAAAATGTATTTAAATTATACAGTGGGCCTGGTGTTTAATTCAAATCCAAACATACTCCAATTTTTATTTTTATTTTGGATGAAAAGGCTCAATTTATTTGTTTGGTTAATTCAAAGGCAACCTGAAAGCATCTTGGTGGTCCGTTCTTCCTCGAATGATATTTCACCGAGTGCAAAAGTTTTTTTTTTAAGTTGGTGTGACTTATTTAAAAAAAAAACACTTTTAATCTTTCTCTTGTATTTCAAAACACACACTTAATATTCTTTTGAGTATTACCATTCTGATCGCTCATCAAACAAAATAATTTTAATAAGTAAATTATAAATTAATCCCGTAATTATTGAATGTTAATGACTTTAGTACAATTTGAATTACTTTTCTCAATTAATATGACAAATTTGTAGGATTTTTGCACTCGCCCCTCTTTTGAGTTGTAGTTGTTGAAATTCTATGTAGCAATCGAAGTAATGATTTAATGTCGCTTACGTTGCAAAACAAGAAATAAGCATGTTAATTTCGACCAAAAGAATAAAAATTATTTATCATCCTAAAAAAAACACCTCAAACTAAAAATTAAAAAAAATATGGAATTTAATTGAAAAAAAAAAACTGAAAATCTAATACCTAACAAAATGGGAAAATTGTCAAATAACGACTCTAGTGCTGGATCTTTTAAAATGGGAAATACACCATTAAAAGGCGAGAAAATATCCTTATAAAAAAAAAGGCGAGAAAACATAACATAAAATAAATAAAATTCTGCTCTAAACCCTAGACGGCTAAACCCTCAAAAATTTGTTCACTCTTCTTCCTCCTCTCGCATCCACAAAGAATCCCACAGCATACATCACAAGATGGTGAAGAAAGGATCTGAAAACAGTCAAGAATCAAAAACACCGAAGATTCCGGTGTGGGATTTGCCTGATGTCCCGAAGGGGGAACTGCCGCCGCACGTCGAACTACAGAGGACTCGTGTTCACTGCACTCTCGACGCCCCTACTCATGTATTCATCTAATTGCCTTTGTTAATTTCATACTACGTCTTGTTAATTGCTGAATTCTGTGTTATTTGTTCTTTTTTTGGGGTGGGAAATTGAAGACGGAGAGCATTCGATACTCCGGTGCGTATGCCGCGATGGGAGTGGACAACAGTTTGAGATTGGAGGAGTTCCGCAACAAATTTAAGGTGGAAGTGATTAAGCTCACGGGGGACGACATGGAGTTTGATATGATTGGCATTGATCCTGCTCTTGCAAATGCATTTCGTAGGATCCTGATTTCTGAGGTGTGGGTCAAGCTTTTCTTTTTTAGCTGTTCTTTTATGTCTTAGAGAAGCGTTGTTTATTTGTTGGTTTTCTGAATTAATTAGGATGTTGCAACTTGATCCTTTTGTTAAGCTTTAGGAGGATAATTTAGCACTTGGGATTTTTCGTAGTTTGTTGCTGATTGGTAGTACAAATAATATGAGAGGTTAAGTTTCAGGGATTTGTCTTTCAGGGAATTTTTGGAAAATGATTAACTTCCATGCTCTGCTATCTTAGTAGTATATTTCACTAGGGAAATACTGTTTTTTTGTAAATATAGTTGACTGTACTAGCTTCTTTAATAAAAGCCTCTGTTTCTAAAAGAAAGGTTATAATTATATAACTATTTGAGCATATATTATGAGCTAACCTAAGCAAACATATGAATATCTAAGTTATCAAGTTGTTTTAAATATTTTTGGATTTTGGTATATTAAGGGCTAAATTTGTTGTCTTGAGCAAATAAATTATATTTTATCTTGTCATGGGTGGTTTTTCAGCAGTTTGTTAAGTTAAACTTGGTTTTAATTAGATAGACTATGAACTTGAGATATTAGCAAACCTCTAGCTTCATGATATATATTATTGAGCAATCAAATTTACTCTATTTTCTTTTGTCTATGGTTTCAAAATTATATTTAAATTTCAAAGGCATCTTGTATACCAGATACACTGTGTGTTTTTTTTATACTGATCTCTTTCTCTCTCTCTAGCTTCCAACCATGGCTATTGAAAAGGTACTTATTGCAAATAACACCTCTGTAATCCAAGATGAGGTGCTTTCTCATAGACTGGGTCTTGTTCCACTTCGAGTTGATCCAAGGCACTTTAGTTATATCTCAGGTTTAGCTATTTCTTCTTGTTTAGTATAATTCTCTTCTTCAGCTGATTTAATTTCTACTTTCATCTTTTGTTGTGGCAAGTTCTCTGATGCTTACATTTTTTTCTGCAGAAAATGATGAGCATAATGAAAAGAACACCATTGTATTTAAACTTGATGTCAGTTGTGAAAGAAAGAGCCCACGTATTAGCGGTACTCTTTGAATGCTCAACAAATGAAACTTTGTGTTGTTTAATTTGACTTTATACATCTATTTTCTTCGTATTTTTCCATCTAAAATTCTAAATCATTACACAATAAATGCAATCATGCTGTTCTTTCTTCTGTGGTACAAAATAATGCAGTAAAATCCAGTGAGCTAAAGTGGCTACCGAATGGCAGTGAGTTTCCTATAAGTTCTGAAAGATCGACTATGGATTCGACTTCGAAGGAAAAAACTTATACTTCATTTAGTTGTAGCCAAGACAGTTTGCCAGAATTTTCGAAAAACCCAATTGTCCCCAGCTATGATGATATAACTCTAGCTAGACTCGGACCTGGACAGGTACCTTTTGCCTTCATCAAAACTTAGTTTGCCATTTTTATGTTGTTTATTAATTAATCTTGTTATTTAAGAGTGCATTATTGTACTTGAATGTGCCCTACGATCTATTATTCCATGATTTTCGAGTACATTACAAAATTGGTCCTATATCTATTGGTTATTAGCGATTTTAGTCCCATTTTGAAAATTTTATTTTTACGGTGATAATTAATTTGTGATTTTTTTAATTGAAATTAATATGTTTAGTGTCTCATTATGCCACGTAAGTGACACCAAAGTCATTAGTCATGTTGCTACATGGAAATTCGACGGGTCATGTGAGCACCATGTGCAATATTAAGACTAAAATTGCATCATTTAAAATTTTTTGGGACTTAATTGAGAAAATTAGTTTGTATAGAACTAAAATTGTCAACATCCAATAGATACAAGCATAGTTATTAAAGGTAAAAGGCGCAAGAGGTATCCTAGCACCTGAGGTGCTAAGGCACGCCTCTTTTCCTTTTTTTCTAGACAACATTTTATAATCCTATAAGCATTATTCACTCATATTCTCCTGCAGAAAAACCACATAATACTACCAAAAAGTCAATAAATAAACATTAGAACATAATGTATACATGAAATTAATATAAGGTAGGGAAGTTAGGTTTCGTTCACACACAAAAACCATCAAATGTTAAATAAAACAGCAATTAAAAACTTAAGATTTATATTAGTCTACCTCCACTTCAAGTTTGTTGAACCATTTAAAATTGAAATTCTGGAAAAATAAATTTGGTCATCTTAAAAACAGAGAACTGGAAGTCTGGAAATTATTATGTAATATTATAAAAACTAGAGAATATGAACGCATGGCTTAAATTACAATAAGCGAAGGATTAAGGTGCACTAACACTCCAACAGAAGTTACAGAACTGTAAATATCTAAGAAACATGGCTAAATAACTAATGCAAAAACAAAAAAAACAAAGAAAATATTTGAAGTGGGTGGCGGGAAACATAGTTAGAATAGAGAAATAACAGAAAGAATCTGACTTGGTTCTGTCTTCCAAGTTCTAAAACCCTACTTATTTTTTGACCTAGATTTTATGTGTTGTATTATTTTCCAGACCTTTAAAAATATGTAGAGTACTTAGAAATGTTGGGGGGTGTTTGCAAACACAAGTTGAGGGGACAAAAGCACTTATTTTTTTGAAAGAATTTCATCTCATCTAAAAGTCCGAACTTGTAGAGGTGTGAAATTAATTTGTTTATATTATTTTCCTAAACCTCACCCTCACTCGTGGGCTGAATTCTCTTACTCCATCATTGGGAGGAGGATCATCGAGTGAACTATTTAATATTGGTGGAGTTGCTTTCGGTGGAAATCGAACCCAGGACGTGGACATGAGCGTTTTGACTCTAATACCATGAAAGAATTTCATCTCTTCTAAAAGTCCGAACTTGTAGAGAGGTTGGAATATTATTTTCCAAACATTTTTAAGCTGCCCCCTCACAGCTTTAGCTTATGAGAAGTGCTTCTAAGCTGTGAGTAGAGTTTGCAAACACCCCCTTAGCATCTTTCAAAAAATAACCTAAAAGTGTGAGTATATTTTTAAGAATTGATCGGAAAACGTTTTGACCAAGAGGCGCGCCTTGTTCGCCTCATCCTAGGCACGAAAGGCGCACAAAAGTCTGATTGCCTAGAGCGCCGCGCGCCTTTCAAAACTATGGTTATAGGACCAATGTTGCAATTTACTCTGGTTTTTCCATCATTGTAAGTAAATGAAACACCTCCAGATGTCTTCTATTTCCTTCGGATGCAATGCTTTTTGCATGTTTTCCATCAAAATCTAAAAGATTTCTCCTCCATGTCTCTGATGATATAATGTTTTGTTTGCAGGCAATTGAGTTGGAAGCGCTTGCTGTGAAAGGAATGGGAAAGACACATGCTAAATGGTCACCAGTTGCCACTGCTTGGTATAGGATGCTTCCTGAGGTATAATAATGATTTTAGCCTCTCTTTTTCATTGATTTGTCTCTTTCCTCTTTACAAAATATAAAAAAATCTATTTATAAATTCGTTATAATCTTATTTGTCTTCACAATATAATGAATTGACACAGCTTGTGATATTGTTTTTTTTTTTAGGTTGTTTTATTGGAAGATATTGAAGATGAAATGGCTGAAGAACTTGTCAAGAAATGCCCCGTAAACGTGTTTGATATCGAAGATATTGCTAAAGGTAAGATGAAGCTTAACTAGCAATTGTCTTGTAATTGTTATTATACTTCTGTTGGACGTATATGTCTTGGTTATCAATTATAGCTTTTGTATTTGTTCTTAATTATTTTATTGACCATCAATTAGGTCGAAAAAGAGCAACTGTAGCAAGACCTCGATCTTGTACTCTCTGCCGTGAATGCATCAGAGGAGATGGTTGGGAGAAGCTTGTGGCACTTCGACGAGTAAAAGATCATTTCATTTGTAAGTGAAAGTACTAGTCCTTTCCTGTAAAAAAAAAAAATAAAGTACTAGTCCTTTATTTTCTATATGTGCTTATAGGACCCCAATATGGTACCCGATGGCTCTGTCTTACTTGGTTATATTGGCTTACATCTTTTAGAACTTATTATATTTGTTTGGTCTATGATTTCCAGTACATAATAGTGCAATCTTTGGTTAAGCTGCTACTGACGAAGCAACACCATTTTATTAAAACAAAATTGAAAGTAGACAATAGATATATGTGCAGCTTTTTGCAAATTCGATTCTGATTTCTTTTTAGTGTATTTCAAGTTCACTCATTCACTTCATCTTTATATTTCGACGTTCAAATTATCGTTATATGCATAACATCTCATGACGCAGTTGTGTCATGCTTAGCTAGTCCTGTAAGTTTGTCTCTTTTTTCATTTTCCATAAACATCTTGTGAACATGCTCTGCATATATGGCACTTTTCATGTCATAAATCTTTTAAGTTTTCGGGTGGCCATTGGGATATCCATATACAGGAAGTTAATACTTTACTAATAGTCATTGATAATCTTAATTATTGTAATTAAGAAGTAACCTTACAATTCCTCTTGTACTCAGTTACAATCGAATCTACTGGAGCGTTGCCCCCTGAAGTGCTGTTCACTGAAGCCGTGAAGATTTTGGAAGACAAGTGTGAGCGTGTGATAACCGAGCTCTCTTAAGAGGGAAAACCTGACAGGGATGATCCATGCTATATTGAAAGAAAATGTAGAAAGCGTGCGTTGCTTCCTCGTGTATTTATGTCACTTGTTTAGCAGAAATGTCACTCTCTACTCGATTCAATCTCAATTAAGTTTAACTTCTTTTTTTTATCTTGAACTTGGCTTGACGGTAGATTTGATAAACTTGAGGTTGACTCGCTTGATTTGGTTACTTATATAGTTTAATAGAGTACACCATATATACGTGCTACACATGTGTAAATTATAGTTATATGTGTAGTAACTAAATGTATCAGTGCTACAACAGATAAAATTCAGCACACGAATCGCTTTTACGAGATTACTGTTGGAAATTTGGTTTTGAGAGTGTTCTAGCACTCAAGGTTGACCAAATTATTGAGAAATTAAGACGTTGATCTTTTGTAAATTAAACGTGACGAGATTGTTCTACTCGCGGAGTAGATGATCGTGGTATATTTAATATCTCAAAATTGAATGTTGGTGAGTGAGAAATTAATTAAAGAAGATGAGACATTAATGCTCTAGTGAGAGAGTAATTGGTAGGTGAGTGTTGATCAAGTGTAGTCTTCCCACTCATCCCACATTGGAAGGAAAGTTTCCTAGTATAAATATAAGTTTATGGTTATATTCTCTAAAATGGTGCATGGGGACCCTAACCATGAATCACATGCGCGCGCCCAGCCCGGGTTCGTGGTTCTTGGTTCTTGGCAATTGGGCTTTGGGACCCATCTATCTTTTTGGAGATCCAAAAACTCTAAATGGGCCAATTAATTTTTGGACGCCCATCCGGATTTGGGTCGGCCCAGGAGTCAAGACTTAAGCTTATCCAGGATTCGAAATTTGAATCATGGGTTCAACGAACCTGGACGGTCTCATGCGGTCAAAACCTCCCCGCTAAATTCGTGCGGTCATAACCGACCACAAAATTCGTGGGCTTCCCACGTTTTCCCCAACTCCCCTTCAGAATTCCGTCTATATATACTGACCCTCATAATTCCACTCAGTCACTTTTTTGAACCTACTTAAAAACAACTACGCAATTCACAGTACATATCTTCTTCCCATCTCTCTGCTCATACTCGATATAGTTCGGCGATAGTATTATTTCAATGGTGCTATCGATATAATACTTGAACCGCTTTTACCTTTTGGGACAATTACGCACGATCTCGCGAAAGACTATCGGGGCGACGATTTTATCTTTGGGGGAAAAGGATTTATCCTCGACTCGTTCGGGATTTTTTGTTTTTGCACTTACGTTTTTTTCGCCATTAAAGGTATTGTTAACAATCGCAAGACAAAATATAATTTAATATTTGCTATGTCGAATGAACAGCAAAACGTTGATGTGATTGTTAACACCGGCGCCACTGATGACGTCACCGATGGTGTTAACAACACGAACCCCGTTTAACTGCGGCTATCCTACTCCAATAAAAAAAGCGCCACATTATCGTTATGGACTAGGTGCGCTACTTACTCGCTAACACGAACACTCGAGATCGATCCGATGTTCAAACGATCGATGGTCCGTTTGCCTTCCTTTGGATTCGTAATGCCCCCACTGGTAACCAAGATCTTTGGAATGTCGGCCAAATGCTTACGGGAGCCCGATATGTTGGGAATACTGGTTAATCCGCTTTCTTTGGATTGTACTCTGGAAATTCTTTTCTGGAAGGCCCTCGAGCAATTCTTTTGTGGATAACTCCGTGGAAATCCTTTCATTGGAGGAAACCGGGGTTTATGAAAGCAACCTTTGGTGGTAACCCATACGTGGGTCCAATGTTTCAAGCCTCTCAACCAGGGACTATGAGGCCCTTGCTGGCGCAGGCAGAAAAACCCGAGAAGTTTTCGGGTGCAGATTTCAAGAGGTGGCAGAATAAGATGGAGTTCTACCTGACCACCTTGTCTATGGTGAAGCACCTCAAGGAGGACTGTCCGAAAATCCCTGATGATAATGCTGATCAGGTAACGAGGATGAGTTATGACCTCTGGATCAGTGGGGATTACTTGTCTTTAATTATATTCAGGTGGATCGAGTGGACGCCTGTCTAACGTCTACGTTCAACACAAGACTGCCAAAGAAATGTGGGCTTCTTTGGAGAAGAAGTAAGAAGATGCAGGAACGAAGAAGTTCGTCGTTGCTGCATTGTACGACTTTAAGATGGAAGACAACAAGCCGGTTGTCGACCAAGTTCAAAAGCTGCAGCTGATTTTCCATAACATTACTGCAGAAGGAATGGAGCTGCCAGAACAGTTTATGGTGGCAACTGTGATTGAAAAACTGTCTTCATCTTGGAAGGAGTTTAAATCTTACCTCAAACACAAGCGAAAGGAGATTAGCTTGGAGGATTTGATTGTCCGGCTTCGAATTGAAGAAGATGGCCGGAAAAGAGAAAGGAAGGTCTCGACTTCTGCAATCGAGGCCAAGACAAATTTGATGGAGAAAAAGGATCCATCAAATAAGAGAAAACGCCCCAACGACAAGGACTTCAAGGGGAAGTCTGCTGCTCCTGCCACAAAGCAGAAATTTGTGTTCTTTGGAAAATGCTACAACTGTGGCAAGCCCAATCATCGGGCAAGTGATTGTAAACAACCCAAGAAAGACTCTGTGAACGTGGCTGAACGAGAGGTCACAAAGGCTGATTTGTCTGTTGTGGTGACTGAAGCCAACATGGTGGACAACAAGAAGGAATGGTTTGTGGACACTGGGGCCACTTGCCATGTCTGCTCGGAGAAGTCTGCATTCTCCACCTATTCTCCTGCTAAGGGGAGAAAGTTGTTGGAACGGTTGTGTTGAAGCTGACCTCAGGGATGGAGCTGAAGCTGGATGATGTGCTGCATGTCCCAGACATCCGGAAGAACTTGGTCTCTGGCTCGTTGTTAGTTAGTCACAAGTTTAAGTTAATGTTTGAGTCTGACAAAGTTGTACTGAGTAAGTTTGGTACTTTTCTCCAGAAAGGTTATCTCGATAATGGTTTATTCAAAATGTCAGTCATGGTTGTAAGCCATAAAGGCAAAAACACTACTATTAATGAGAAAGCTTCTACTTCTGTTTATATCGTTGAGTGTTCCTCTTTATGACATTTTAGATTAGGACATGTTAATTTAAAAGCTATAAATCGTTTAGTAAATTTGAATTTACTTAACATTGCAAACGTTGATACATCCAAAAGATGTGAGATATGTGTAGAAGCAAAAATGGCTAAATTACCATTTAAATTTGTTGAAAGGAACACAACCCCTCCATAAAGGCAAAAACACTACTATTAATGAGAAAGCTTTTACTTCTGTTTATATCGTTGAGTGTTCCTCTTTATGGCATTTTAGATTAGGACATGTTAATTTAAAAGCTATAAAGCGTTTAGTAAATTTGAATTTACTTAACATTGCAAACGTTGATACATCCAAAAGATGTGAGAAATGTGTAGAAGCAAAAATGGCTAAATTACCATTTAAATCTGTTGAAAGGAACACAACCCCTCTAGAATTAATTCACACGGATGTATGTGATTTAAAATTTGTGCAAACTAGAGGTGGAAAAAAGTACTTTATTACTTTTATTGATGATTGCACTAGATTCCTTTCGTTTATCTTTTTACGAAGTAAAGATGAAGCAATTGAAGCGTTTAAACGTTACAAAACTGAAGTAGAGAATCAATTGAACACTGGAATTAAAACAATTCGTAGTGATAGAGGTGGAGAGTATGTGGCTCCGTTTGAACAGTTATGTGTTGAGTCAGGCATCATACATTAAACGACAGCCCCTTACTCACCTCAATCGAATGGTGTTGCGGAAAGAAAAAACCGAACACTAAAAGAGATGATGAACGCTATGTTAATCAGCTCGGGTTTGCCTCAGAACTTGTGGGGGGAAGCTATTCTGTCAGCTAACCACATTTTAAATAATATTCCACTTAAAAATACGGATGAAACTCCTTATGAGATGTGGAAAAAGCGCAAACCATCTTACAAACACCTCAAAGTATGGGGGTGTTTGGCTAAAGTTGAAGTGTCACTTCCTAAACAAGTGAGAATTGGACCTAAAATGGTCGATTGCATCTTTATAGGATACGCCCTCAACAGTAGTGCTTATCGATCCTTGATTCTCAAATCAGAGATACCCGATATGACAGAAGGCACTACAATAGAATCAAGGAATGCCGTATTCTTTGAAAATGTTTTCCCTTGTAGGGATAAAGAAGAAGTGAGTTCAAACAAACGAACACACGAAGAATTAGATGACATTGCAGGTCCTTCCACTCAAGAGAGTGAAGAACCAAGTCCCAGTAAACGAGCTAGAATTGATAAGACTTATGGTCCAGACTTCATCACTTACGTGTTGGAAGACGAACCTCAGACTATCAAAGAAGCTATGTCCTGACCGGATGCTCCGCTCTGGAAAGAAGCTATTAATAGCGAATATGATTCAATTCTGCAAAATCACACGTGGGAGTTGGTTGACCTCCCAAAAGGTTGCAAGACCTTAGGATGTAAGTGGATCCTTAAAAGAAAATACAAAGCAGATGGATCAGTTGAAAAATATAAAGCCCGTTTGGTTGCTAAGGGTTTTAAACAAAAGGAAGGGTATGATTTCTTTGACACCTATTCACCTGTTACGAGGATTACATCCATTCGTGTACTTATCGCGATTGCTGCCCTACACAATCTCGAAATACATCAGATGGATGTAAAGACTGTGTTTCTTAATGGTGAGATAGATGTTGAAATTTACATGGATCAACCTGAGGGTTACATTACACCTGGAAACGATAAAAAGGTGTGTAAACTCGTTCGATCACTGTATGGACTTAAACAAGCTTCAAAGCAGTGGCATTTAAAGTTTGACAACATCATGTTGTCAAATGGGTTTCGAATTAACGAATGTGATTAGTGTGTTTATGTGAAGGAAACACCAAATGGTTTTGTTATCGTATGTTTATATGTCAATGACATGTTAATCATGGGTAACAATCACAATGTGATCGTGAATACGAAAAACATGTTAAATCAGAATTTTGACATGAAAGACATGGGATTAGCAGATGTGATTCTTGGAACCAAAATTGAGAGAACATCAAATGGAATCTCTTTGACACAATCTCATTACGTTGAGAGAGTGTTGAAGAAGTTCAATGCATTTGATGATCCACCTGCTAAAACACCTCTGGAACACAATGTTCATCTGAAGAAGAACAGAGGAGAACCTGTGGCTCAGTTAGAATATGCAAGGATCATTGGAAGCGTGATGTACATTACAAATTGCACACGTCCTGATCTTGCATGTGCAGTGAACAAGCTAAGCAGGTACACGAGCAATCCAAGTCACGATCATTGGAAAGCTCTTAGAAGGGTTTTAAGGTACTTAAAGTACACCCTTGACCTTGGGCTATATTACATGAGGTATCCAGCTGTACTTGAAGGGTACAACGATGCTAATTGGATATCGGATACAAAAGACTCATTTTTCACTAGTGGATATGTGTTCACTATTGGAGGAGCTGCAGTATCGTGGAAATCCACAAAACAGACGTCTATTGCCCGTTCCACAATGGAATCAGAATTCATCTCTTTAGATCAAGCTGGTGAAGAAGCAAAATGACTTCGTAATTTTCTGGAAGACATTCCTTGTTGGAACAAACCAGTACCGTCGGTAATGGTACATTGTGACTGTCAAGCTGCTATAGGTAGAGCTTCGAACAATATGTATAACGGAAAGTTGAGATATATCCGTCGTCGACATAACTTTGTTAGACTTTTGATCTCAACTGCGGTTATAACCATTGATTATGTAAGGTCAAAGGACAACATAGCGGATCCGCTCACGAAGAGCATATGCCGAGATCAAATGAATAAGCTGATAGAGGGAATGGGTCTGAAATCCACAAAGAAAAACTGAAACAGTGGAAACCCAACCATGATGACTGGAGATCCCAAGAACTTGGTTCAAAAGGGAAACCAAACTGTGAATGTTAGTTGTACAACACTTGAAAATCATGACCATTCTTGACAGCACTAAGTCAAGTGTTGAGCACCCGTAAATGTTGTAAAGGTTAAGTCTTTGACTTTTAATGATTCCTAAAGGTCCAGACGGGACTGAGTATGACGGGATACTCGAGAGGAGATCACCTATGTAAATGAGAAGTGAGGGCCGCTTCGACCAAACATTTATGAAACACAAAAGGGCGTCCATGGCCAAAACAGACAAAATTATGAGAACGAATCGGAGTCGAGACTGACTTGTGTCTGCACTGCCTGTAAGGTATACACGAAGGTGGATTAGTTCAAGGCACCGTGTCCACTAAACCGCCGTATACCCGACAGTGCTGGGCTACGGAAAGTTCAAAGCCCCAAGCTACTTATCCGGAAGCAACTAAGTCTCAAATGAGCGGAATGATGATCCTAAATCCGTATAGATGCAATTTTCACTCATGTGGAAGATTGTTGGAAATTTGGTTTTGAGAGTGTTCTAGCACTCAAGGTTGACCAAATTATTGAGAAATTAAAACGTTAATTTTTTGTAAATTAAACGTGACGAGATTGTTCTACTCGCGGAGTAGATGATCGTGGTATATTTAATATCTCAAAACCGAATTTCGGTGAGTGAGAAACTAATTAAAGAAGATGAGACATTAATGCTCTAGTGAGAGAGTAATTGGTAGGTGAGTGTTGACCAAGTGTAGTCTTCCCACTCATCCCACATTGTAAACAAGAAGGAAAGTTTCCTAGTATAAATATAAGTTTATGGTTATGTTCTCCAAAATGGTGCGTGGGGACCCTAACCATGAACCACACACGCGCGCGCCCGGTCCGGCCCGGGTCCGGGTTCGTGGTTCTTGGCAATTGGGCTTTGGGGCCCATCTATCTTTTTGGAGACCCAAAAACTCTAAATGAGCCAATTAATTTTTGGACCCAATGAATTGGGCTGCCCATCCGGATTTGGGTCGGCCCAGGAGTCAAGACTTAAGCTTATCCAGGATTCGAAATTTGAATCATAGGTTCAACGAACCTGGACGGTCTCATGCGGTCAAAACCGGCCCGTTGAATTCGTGCGGTCATAACCAACCACGAAATTCGTGGGCTTCCCACGTTTTCCTCAACTCCCCTTCAGAATTCCGTCTATATATACTGACCCTCATAATTCCTCTCAGTCACTTTTCGAACCCTACGAAAAACAACTCTGCAATTCTGCGTACATATCTTCTTCCCATCTCTCTGCTCATACTCCGATATAGTTCGACGATAGTATTATTTCAGTGGTGCTACTGATATAATACTTGAACCGTTTTACCTTTTGGGACAATTACGCACGATCCTGTGAGCACTATCTAGGGCGATTTTGTTTTTGCACTTACGTTTTTTCGCCACTGCAGTATTGTTAACAATTTCTAATTTGATTTTCTGGATTTTATATGAACTTGAGCATTTGCAAGTTCAAGAGTTACCCGAATAGTTAGCGTTCGACCTTCACTTGAACAGTTTCAAATTGATGAGTTTAAAGTAGCACCTGCTTGACAGTCGAAACTAAAGAGGATTTATAACAAAATAATTCCAACAGTTAAAAAGAACTACCACTTATGCACATTTAACTCGGTCTTTATCTCTCTCCTTGAAGTACTTGCTATAAACTACCTCTAGATTTGGAGCATCCATATTGAGGGATTATAACCATAAAATTCAATTACTACCAATGCAAATTTTGATTATATTTCAAATTACATTCTCTCTCCACTAAAATTCAGATCGTCGGATCGACTCAACTTTGAGTTAGCTCGCCTAGTAGACTCAGCTCATCAAGCTTAGTTAGCCCAACTTGCCAAGTATGCTCAACTTTAGATCAACTTAATCCAGCTTAATCCATTTTTCAACAATTAGGATTAGAGAATAACTAAGGAGACCGATTGAATTTTTTATAATAAGTTCCTAAATATTACACTAATCTAAATCATTTCGATCACCGGCAGAATGATCCAGAAATTAGTCTAAACAAAACAAAAGTCAGACTATTCCGTAGTCTATAAAAAAACAAAAAAAACAAAAGTCGTACTGTTCCATTCCTTATTAAATGGAAACAAATGCCCCTGCCATAGAGAGTATGATTGATAAATGAATAATAATAGTGTTCACACACTTCACCCATTCTATCAGCAATAAAAAAAAAATCTAGAAATCAAGAAATGTAGTATGATAAACAAATGGGAAATTCATGTCCACAAAAATATGATAAAGTTTTTTAGGTGGAATTTTTGGTTTAGGAAATAATACTTGGTTCAATGCCAGATTACGTGACCTTTTAATTTGGTATACAAAATAGACTTTTGTCTAATTCGTGAAGATTTATGTTAGGAAATTTGAACAACCCTATCTACTTGCATTCCACAAACTCAATAGAATTTGTCACTTCAATTC